>OZ024748.1:17496773-17511773 GCA_964016885.1 Eledone cirrhosa
TGAGTATGTGTGTTTGTGTAAATATATATATGTATGTGTGTGTATGTGTATTTGTGTGAATGTATTTCTGTGAGTGTGTATTTTCGCAAGTGTGTCTGTGTTTGCACAGTTATATTTATATACTCCTACATATAAATGTATACATACACACATACACACACATATATATACACAGTGTGTTGAAAAAAATCTTAATTTTGAATGCTACTAGAATTTTCAAAAACCAGCCAAGAATTCAATGACCATTTCTCTTTTTGATTGATCTGTATACAGTTGAATTTGTTCATTCTTCTTCCAGCCTCCAAGCGAGCAGTCTCAGAACTTCAAAGAAAGGTCATAGTTTTATGGTCACTGCTGCTTCACAGATGATAGGGAAATGGAAAACCCCCACCACCACCTTTGGTACATGACTGGTCAAATATTGTGTACTCATATCTGACTGACCATGGGTTTCTCTCTCTAATGTGTGTCATCTTGATTGCAGAAACTATTAGATTGTATCATATATATCAAATATACACATTATATATATATATATATAGTCTGGAACTAGCTGTTCAAATGGCAAGAACTCAGCCATCGGGGTCCAAAATATTGAGTACTCTGGTGAGTAATGTTCTAACCAGTTTCTTACTGTATCCATTTTGATTTATATATATATATATATATATATATATATATATATGTGTCTGAAGGTAGCTAAGATGCTTCCACAGGCAGTATGCCGGTTGAGCACTCTATGCTCTTACAGAGCAGAGTATGATATAATAGAAAACCAAAAATCAGTGATGCTTCTGAACTCAATTTATTGCCGGTGAAACAATTGTAACACACATTAAATTGAGTTCAGATGCATCACTGATTTTTGGTTTTCTATTATATATATATATATATTTATGGAGGCACATGGCTTAGTGGTTAGAGCATTGGCCTTGCAATCGAAAGATTGTGAGTTCAATTCTCAGACCGGGCGATGTGTTGTTTCCTTGAGCAAGGCACTTTATTTCACATTGCTCCAGTTTACTCAGCTGTAGAAATGAGATGATAGGGACTGGGATCCCTATCATTCCACTGCAAAGTGGTCGTCGAGGTGCCACGCAAAAAAGCACCCAGCACTCACTGTAAATGAGGTTGGTGTTAGGAAGGGCATCCAGCTGTAGAAATCAAACCAGAATCAGTTCCTGTCCCACCCTTGCAAGCAGGGAAAAGTGGACGTAAAATGAAATGATGATGATGAAATGATATATAATAATAAAATGTGGAGAGGAGGCATACGAGTTAGGATATATATATATATATATATATATATATATATATGAAAACAGGGAGAAAGAGACGATTATGAGGAAGAAAAATATTTTTTTTCCTTTTTTTGTCTCTCTCTCTTTTTTTTCTGGGTTAGAAAATGATTAAAACGAAATGTTTTACTTTGTGTGAAGTGTTAAGGTATTAGTTGATTTATTTATTATTTAACAATGGCATTTATTTATCTATTTATATATTTAATTATTGTCTATTACCGGTTTCTGCATTTATATGCATTATCAAATGATAGTGAAATGTATTAGTGTGGTGTCGCACATGTTAAACAGAAGGTGCAGAAAGAATAATGTTATATACAAACAAGGTTTAAGAAGTGAAAAGAAAAAAGAAAAAGGAAAAAAAAAACGTGCATAATGTGGAACGTAAAAAGTCAATGTGGAAGAAAAGTTAATGTTATTTACATTTTTCCTTTTTCTTTTCACTTGATAAACCTTATTTGTAAATAACATTATTCTTTCTGCACCTTCTGTTTAACATGTGCGACACCACACTAATACATTTCACTATCATTTGATAATGCATATAAATGCAGAAACCGGTAATAGACAATAATTAAATATATAAATAGATAAATAAATGCCATTGTTAAATAATAAATAAATCAACTAATACCTTAACACTTCACACAAAGTAAAACATTTCGTTTTAATCATTTTCTAACCCAAAAAAAGGAAAAAATATATATTTTTCTTCCTCATAATCGTCTCTTTCTCCCTGTTTTTATATATATATATATATATATATATATATATATATATATAAAGGAAAAGAATCACTTCATTTTTATTTCTGAACAATTTAATTTCATTTTATAATATTATAATTTTACAATTTGGTTTTGTAGATCGAGTAAGTTCTTTGTTAACTTCGGTGGGAAGATTTTAAAAAGATTCCTGGTTAACTTTCCTGTAGAACTTTCTCGCATTCATCATATAGAAGATTATTTGTCACTAATATTGGCTACTATTTAATTGTTGAGTTGATAGATGGGTTATATGTGATTTATTTCTAACATAATTTTATACCCAGCACATTGTCCATGATATACAAATATTTATTTAGTTGGCTAATCTACACATGCATGTAATTTTATACACCATGTTAGGTTAGTATAGATTTATTCCATTTACTAACAGGAAAATATTGTTTTACTCTTTAAAAAAAAACCCGCTGATGAGATTGTCTTCTTCCAGTGTTGCTTGTTTTAATCTATTGAGATAGTCAATGTTGTTTGTTGACAATTGAAACTGCAGTTATTACTGGCACTCCATCGGTTATGATGACAAATTGTTCCAGTTGATCCAATCAACAGAACAGTCTACTCATGAAATTAACGCGCATAACCATAAGGCAGTTCTCAGGGAAATTCGACATGACGTAGAATGTGACAAGGCTGGTTAGCTTGAATGCAGTAAAGATGGGATTAATGGTAAAGCTGTCTTAATTTAGTTTGCTTTACTAGGAATCTACCTGTCAGTAACTTTGTATATGTTATTATGTAACCTTTCATCCTTACGGGGTCGATAAAATAAAGTACCAGTAATGCACTGGGTAATTGCTGGCCTTGTGCCTAAAGTAGAAACAATTATGTATATATATATTATACATATATAAAGTCTGTGATCCTGAGACTGGGGAGACCACAAATCGAGGTAGTACCCTCTATCATATGTATCTATTGAGTTGAGAAATTTACTCTCATTTTTTTGGCATCACTCCACTGCTTTATTTAATCTCGCATAGGAGGCTAGCTAAATCTGCATAGGTTTCAGTTGTAATAACAACAATATGATATGACTGGGAGGTCCTTGTCTTTAAAACACTCTTGAAACCTTCTATTGGATTGTCAAGTATGAAATTTGTAGAAATTTGTTTTTTTCTACAAATTTCATACTTGACGATCCAATATAAGATACAACCTTATACATGTTCAACTATACTTGCATAAGTGTGCGTTACAATAACATACAGGGTGAGTCATAAGTAACCGGGCAGTCCAACATTTATATACAATTGATAATATTAACATAAAATTCTGGTCATACATTACGAAACAAAACTTGATAAAATATTATATAACCATGGCTGATCACACACAAATAAGTGGATGTTCAGGGTCTGTGGGGGAGGCCAGCCCGTTGGACACCATTTGTTCACCATACAGAGAGATGGGGAGAGCGAGAGAGATGGAGGCGATGACAATGGGAGTTCAACTCTTTCATGTTTGGACCATATCCTTGTGGTTATGTTCATTATCTATAGAGTTCACCACTTTGTATAACAATCGCATCGTATATCCATTCTGTTCACTACTTCTGTGAAACTTGCAATAAAAATCTATTGACTTCCCCGTTACTTATGACTCACCTTGTATAAGTGTGTATATGATATGATAGGACTGGGGACTTCTCTATCGTTAACCCTTTAGCATTCACATTACTCTATATATACTATTATATTTTCATGGTAAATGCTTTATCTCACATAATATCGAATCTATGAGATTTTGAAAGTATCTATTTTGAGAACAATACCATAACATCAGTTTGAGCGACCAGTTACAGCCAGTTTCAACAGTAAAAAGTAAAGAATTCTGGCCGGTTTGGGCCGGTTTGAACATTATAGGGTTAACCCTTTAGCATTTACATGACTCTATATATACTATTGTATTTTTGTGGTAAAGGCTTTATTTTACATAATTATCTCACATAATATCGAATCGATGAGATTTTGATATTATTTATTTTGAGACCTTAACTACAGTATGTGTGGCCAGTTACAGCCAGTTTGAACAGAAAGGGTGAGAGAATTCTGACCAGATATGGCTGGTTTAACCCTTTAACATTTAAACCGGCCATATCCGGCCAGAATTCTCTCACCTCTTTCTATCCAGGTTGGTCGTAACTGGCTACTTATACTTATGCTAAGATATTGTTCTCAAAATAAATAATATCAAAATCTCTTAGATTCAATATTATGTGAGATAAAGTGTTTACGATGAAAAATACAATAGTATATATAGTGTAATGTAAATGCTAAAGGGTTAAAATACCCACGAAACTTCTGAAGCGATTCAATCTATTTGGAGACCAGTTAAACTCGCCAAAATGTGAGCTGTAAATTTTACATTTGTTTTATCTTCTCATTTCAAGAAACCCACCAAGGGAGAGAACTCAAAACCACATGATTGACAGTAGTATGTTATACTTTATCACCTCAGCCTGCTGGGGTGGGGGGAGGAGGAATGGAGAGGGGGGAGATACAATAAACAAGGAAGAATAAAATATAAAAACTCAGAAAGAAATTGAAAAAAAAATGGCAGAACCTGAAAAGAAAGTAGAACGAAATGTAACTTTACTTTTGAAAATTTGAATATGCATAATTATATATATATATATATATATATATGTATGTATATATATATATATATACATATATATATATATATACACACACATGTATGTCTGTGTGTTGATATATATATGCACACATACATATATGTATGTGTGTGTGTGTCTGTGTCTTGATATATATATGTATACATATATATATATAGAATATATATATATATATATATCACATATATATATATCATATATATGTATATATCACATGTATACATGTATATATAAATATGTATAATATACATATATATATCACATATATATATATGTATAATATACATATATATATCACATATATATATCTTATATATATATCATATATATATATATATCACATATATATATCTTATATATATATGATATATATATCATATATATATATATCATATATCTATATCACATATATATACATGTGATATATATATTTGTAATAAGTGTAAGCAACATCTTTGATGTAGCAATCAGAACAGAATTCAATAGTTTTTTCTTCCAGTCTTTCTGGAGAAAATGGTAAAAAAAAAATGAAATAATATAAAAAATATACAAACTAAATAAAATGAAAATTGAAGTAAAAAGTAAATTAAATATAAAATCTTTTGAAGAAAAATAAATATCTCAAGATTTGTCTTTGTTGTTAGTGTTGTTGTTGTTGGTGGTGTTGGGTGTTGTTGTTGGTGTTGTTGTTGTTGGTAGTGGTGGTGGTGGTGGTGTTGGTGTTGGTATTGTTGTTGGTGGTGGTGGTGTTTTGGTGGTGGTGGTGGTGGGTGGTGGTGTTGTTGTTGGTGTTGTTGGTGGTGTTGGTCGTTGTGGTTGTGATGTTGGTGTTGTTGTTGGTGGTGGTGGTGTCATTGTTGTTCGTGGTGGTTAGGGTGATGGTGGTGTTGTTCTTGGTGGTGTTGTTGATGGTAGTGTTGTTTTGGTGTTGGTGTTGTTGTTGTTGTTGGTGGTGTTGTTGCTGTTGTTTTTGTTAGTGATGTTGGTGGTGTTGATGTTGGTGGTGTTGTTATTGTTGGTGGTGTTGATGTTAGTGGTGCTGTTGTTGGTGGTGTTGATGTTGGTGGTGATGGTGTTGGTGGTGTTGTTGGTGGTGTTATTGTTAGTGGTGTTGATGTTAGTGGTGCTGTTGTTGGTGGTGTTGATGTTGGTGGTGATGTTGGTGTTGATGTTGGTGGTGGTGGTGTTGTTGGTGGGGCTGTTGTTGGTGGTGTTGATGTTGGTGGTGATGTTGGTGGTGGTGTTGTTGTTGGTGGTGATGTTGTTGGTGATGTTGGTGGTGATGTTGGTGTTGATGTTGGTGGTGTTGATTTTGGTGGTGGTGTTGTTGTTGGTGGGGCTGTTGTTGGTGGTGTTGATGTTGGTGGTGATGTTGGTGGTGGTGTTGATGTTGGTGGTGGTGTTGATGTTGGTGGTGGTGGTGTTGTTGTTGGTGGTGATGTTGTTGGTGGTGTTGATGTTGGTGGGGCTGTTGTTGGTGATGTTGATGGTGGTGTTGATTTTGGTGGTGGTGTTGTTGGTAGTGTTGATGATGGTGGTGATGTTGGTGGTGTTCTTGATGTTGGTGGTGGTGTTGTTGTTGGTGGTGGGGATGGTGTTGTTGGTGGTGGTGTTGGTGGTGTTGTCATTTGTGCTGTGGTGGTGGTGGTGGTCATTGTGTTGTTTATGTTGTTGTTGCTGGTGGTGGTGGTGGTGATGTTGGTGGTGTTGTTGTTGTTGTACGTGTACTTTACTCTAGTCAGTGTATTTAGTACACTATTGGTGTATTTGGCAATGATACATATGTTGAAAACATGTTATTGCTGATATTGGTATTGCTGCTGTTGCTGTTGTTGTTGTCATTGATGTTGTTGATATTGTTGTTGCTGATACTGCTGTTGTTGTTGCTGCTGACATTGTTGTTGTTGTTGTGGTTGTGGTTGTTCTTGTCATTGATGTTGTTGATATTGTTGTTGCTGATACTGCTGTTGTTGTTGTTGTTGCTGCTGCTGTTGGTGGTGTTGTTGTTGTTGTTGCTGTTGACAATGTTGCTTTTGTTGTTGTTGTTGCTGTTGTTGTCATTGTTGTTGTTGTTGCTGTTGTTGTCATTGTTACTGCTGTTGTTATCATTGATGTTGTTGTTGATGTTGCTGTTTTTACTGCTGCTGTTGTATTTGTTGTTACTGGCATTGTTATAGTCATATCACTTGTGTATGTTATTGTTTACCAGTAATGCGCTGGGTAATTGCTGGCCTTGTGCCAAAAGTAGAAACAATTATTATTACTAATACTTCGGCCATTGTGGCCAATAAATGAAACAATTATAAATATTAATACTACCTTTACAGGGTATCATTGAATTGGCAGTATCGGTAGAGGGTCTGACGCCATGCTTTGACGCATAGAGTTACGGCCCTTGCCATTCTGAGTTCAAATCCCGCCGAGGTTAACTTTGCCTTTCATCCTTACGGGGTCGATACAATAAAGTACCAGTAATGCACTGGGATAATTGCTGGCCTTGTGCCTAAAGTAGAAACAATTGTTGTTGATGTTGTTCTTTTCAATGTTGTTTTGTCACCCAATTACCTTTATCTTTATTGTTGTTGTTATTATTGCAGGTGTATGTTATTGTTATTCTTGTCGTTACCATTGTATTCTTCGGTTGTTCTTGTTGTTATTGTCACCCAATTATTAATATTATTGGCAGTATCGGTAGAGCGTCGGACATCCTATTTCGTGGCATAGAGTTACGGCCCTTTGCGTTCTGGGTTCAAATCCCACCGAGGTTAACTTTGCCTTTCGTCCTCACAGAGTCGATAAAATAAAGTACCAGTAACGTACTGGGGTCGATTTAACCAATTCGACTTTCCCCTCCTTCCCTTCAAATTGCTGGCCTTGTGCCAAAAATAAAAACAATTATTATTTTATCAAATCAATTGTGTATGTTATTGGTGTTATTGTTATTATTGTTAGTCCTAAGGTCATTGTTGTTGTTGTTGTTCTTATTGTTGTTGTTATGTTGGTGGTGGCGGTGTTGGGGGTGGGGGGGGGGGTCTTGTTAGTTTCTATATCAGTGATGTTATGGCTGTTGGCTATTTTCATCCAACTGACATAATTTCCACATAAAGTTATATTTAGTGAAAGTCTACAACACTGGGAAAAACAACTTCACAAACACTCACCAAAAAAAAACAACTTTTTATCAAAACCTTTGAAAATAATTTTCTCCAAAAGAAGTAAAAAAAAAAATTAAGCAACATATTTTTTCCCCTTCAACAACAATAATAACGATAATGATGACAATTATGATGGTGGTGGTGGTGGTGGTGGTGATGGTGGTGGCGGTGGTGATGGTGGTGATGGTGGTGTTGGTGGTGGTAGTGTGGTGGTGGTGTGGTGGTGTGGTGGTGATGGTGGTGGTTGTGGTGGTGGTGGTAGTAGTGTGATGGTGGTGGTGGTGGTGGTGGTAGTGATGGTGGTGGTGATGATGGTGGTAGTGATGATGGTGGTAGTAATAGATATGGTGATGATGATGGTGATTGCATTGGTTTTGGAGATGATGTTGATGATGATGATGATTGTGATTGTGATGATGATTGCGTTGGTCTTGAAGGTGATGATAATAATAACAACAATAATAATAACAACAATAATAATAATAATAATAGGTAAATTAGGTATATTTGAAGTTCTGTGTAGAATTTCCAGTTGATTGTGTTATGTTCGTTGGTAAACAGACCGTGACTCTGCTAAGCTAAAATGGTGGCATTAGTGTTCCACTGGATGACGGTCAGCCAATAGGAATCACTGACAGTTCATACCATCTGTGTTTATGTCAGTTGTCAATTCTTCCCTCTCTCTGTCTGCGTGTATGTGTATACACACACACACACACACACACACACACACACACACACACACACATTTATATATATATATATATAGTAATAATAATAAATTTGAAGACTAAAATCCAAAGAGGGCTCGATAAGGATAAATATATATCAAATATATAAGAACCCTAGAGCAAATATTTATTAAAATAACAGGTTTAAGTTTAAGCAAAGAATCGCTGCTTTCATCCTTTACGGAATCTTCTGAAACTAAAAAAAATCAATCTGTGAATGCAGAAGTAAATATTTTGAAAAACGTTGCAACCGAAGGAAGACAGGAAGATGATACTTTGGTTCGTGGAGACGTTCCCTGACAAAGAACAAAAAAAAACGAAGATAATACGTCATTATTTGGAGCGGTGAAAACAATTACACGCAAAGACAAAACCACGTTTATGATATAACTGAAGTCGTAGACTAAAATACTATTTAGGAAACCGAATGATTCTCGGCTTCAGAGTTAAGAATAATGTAAATAAATTACAGAGGTAATTGAAATTAAATAAATACATGCACTCATTCATATACGTACATACACATGCATACGCGAAAACACTCGCCATGGGTATGCAAATACAAGTACGTACACAAAAAAACACACACGCACATACAGAACCTACGCATCGCCTGTACCCGCACACATACGAACGTATACACCAAACACACAAAAAAAATATATAAAAATATATATATATATGTGTGTGCGTGTATACATATAATTATATAAACATATATAAATATACACACATAAATACGTATATAACGCGCGCACACACATACCTATATGTAAATACACATTTGTTCGCAGACGTACGTCAACCAAAACACAAAGTACACATATACACACACACCCTACGAACCTGCATACTCACACAGACGCAGGACTCACGTATACACATAACCATATGCACATGTACCAGTATATATAAAATATAATATATACGCCTATAACATATACAAGCAAATATACGTACGAGAAAGTATACGTACCTTCACAAAACATACAGGTGATATATACTTACCTATACAAATAAGTAATGGTATAAACATAACATACTTAGCTACCACATCAAGACGTAAAATATCCGCGTATAGTTCGTGCTATCCGTTGGGGTATAATGTGGGGCCGTAATGTAGGAAGGTTTTGTGCAATTTATGTTTACAAACCGAAATTGCTTCATATTTTTTGTTTAAGGTGTGGTCTTTGGCGTAGAGTATTTCCAGGGCCTCAGCGGAGCAGGGGTCACATGGTTTTTATTTCCGTTATACGATCTAGCCTTAGCTAGGATCTCCCAGTGTAACTTATATTTGGTGTGGTTGTCTTTTAGACTCCAGATATAAACTGAAAGTGACGTCATATTCCTTCTTAAAGGGTTAAGAAAAGAATGGGTATGCATGTATAGACGCTGCTTGAATCTATTGGCGGTTGACCTTATGTAGGCCTTACGGGACGTGGGTGTTTCAACCTTACATTTGTAGACAATGTTACTAGAGAGACATTTCCCGGATAGGGGGCAGTCAACCCGATTCCTACAATTACAGTTAGTACTAGCTACAGGGTTGCGCGTGTTCTTACGGCTAGGTAATTTAGCTAAATTTGAAGCTGTGATGTTATGTGCAAGGTTAGGAGTAGTAGAGTAAGAAATTTTAATTGTATTTCTATTAAAAATGTTTACGAACGCAGAAACGCGCACACAGAAGCACACAAAAACGCACAAAAAGTGCACAAATCGCGCACATAAAACGCAAAAAGTGCACATAAACGCGCACAAAATCGCGCACATAAAACGCACAAAAAGTGCACATGAAAGCACACAAAAACACGCACATAAAAGCGCACAAATGCCCACATAGAAGCGCACAAAACGAACACAGAAACTCGCACATAAAAGCGCACAAAACGCTCACGTAAAATCGCACAAAACGCGCACAAAAAATGCACATGAAAGTACACAAAAACGCGCACATACAATTACACAAATGCTCACATAAAACGCATAAAGTGCACATGAAAGTGCACAAAAACGCGCACAAAACGAACGCAGAAACGCGCACACAGAAAGAGTCTGGCCCTGGGACTTGTTCATGGACATACCAAAACTGGCCCAAAGCGGAAATTGGAGTCTTCGGAAGGTGAACGGAATTTATGCTCCCGAGGGAATGAGAGGAATTCTCGGAATGAAGACATCATCACCTTTTCCGCATCCAGAAAGGATTGTTGCCTCGATTACATGTGCCATCAATTTTTTTACAGCCAGCCGTGTCCCGTTGCACAGTCTTGGCGGTACCAAATTCCGCAGCAGCATTACAGGGGTGCCAACTTTAAGGAGAAGCATGTGAAGCGGTAGTCCTGGGGGCTCCAAAGAATTGAGGAACTCCGGCGGAAAGTTCACCACTTAATTGGGATCTGGCATCGTATCAACAGATTTGTAAGTGTGAAGAACACCAGGAAGGGGGTGCAGTCGTTGGTTTTGTTAACAGCAACGTTTTTTGGAGCTAGCACTGCTCTTTCACACAACCATGCGTGGTTCTCGTAATTGTCTCTCAAATCTGGAAATACTTTGTCTTTCAGCTCCCCCGCAGAATTAACTGAGGTCGAAAATGGCCACACTTCCAGCTCTCCTCCAGCGTCCAGAGATATTTTGCTGTCGCCAAGATTCAAAATCTCCTGTGCAAAATCCGCGGACGTTTGGTCGCCGTTTAATTGAGCTCTCGTGTTGGTTGTAAGAATCAGTGTCCTGACATGGCGCCACAGAGGAGAGGACTTTAGGCATGTTTGGACCTCATCTGCTCTTGTGCCTTTGGGAATGACGGGAAGAGTCTGCCTGAAGTCACCCGAAAGCAGAAGCGTAACACCTCCCATAGGAGCCTGACAGCCTCTGATGTCATTTAGAGCTCTGTTTAATGCGTCCAGAGTTTTCTTATGGGCTATGGTGCACTCATCCCACACAATGAGCTGACATCGTTTTAGGACTTAGCCCTGGTTAGAGGTCTTGCTGATGCTGCAAGTAGGCGTTTCTGACGTTGTTAAATTGAGAGGCAATTTAAAACTGGAGTGTGCGGTCCTGCCACCGGGCAACAAAGTGGCAGCAATTCCAGAAGAGGCAACAGCAACCGCAATGTCCTTGTGCATCCTGACTTTCGCAAGGAGGAGTCTTGTTAAAAATGTTTTGCCCGTCCCTGCAGGAGCATCCAGAAAGAACATACCTCCTTTTCTGTGGCGCACATGGTCGGCAACAATGGTGTAAGCACGACGTTGGTCCGGAAGAAGTTGTGGTTCAGTTTCAAGGACGTACTTGGTAAGAGCATCGACGTCGTAGGACGTTTCTTGGATAAGAGCTGTAGGAAGTACGTTTGACCCTGTACGGATTGTTTGGAGTAGACCATATGAGGACAAATAATTTCCGCCGAGTGATGCAACTCTATCCTCTCTGTCAATCAATGCTAGATTGAAGACCTCGTCGCTGGTACGTTCCATCTCAGGGTATTGCACTTGCGCCTGACGTTTGTTGTCCTCGGATAAGTCATCTTTATACTTGAGCCACAAAGAGATAGGATTACTCAGTTCGCAAGTTTGCAGCAGTGCTGCAAATAGAGCTCGTAGGCGCATAGGTGATTGAGATGCAACAGCTTCGAATAAAGTGGCATCCCACTGCGTACCGTCTTCTAGCAGGCCGCGCTTGAAGCAAGCTTCCCTGTAAGTGCTGCACATGGAACCGTCGGCAGTTCTAAGGTCATGAAAGGACTGGGGTCATCTTACCTCATGTAGCAGAAGACGTAGGTAGAAGCACTCATGCTGGTTCGAGTGCACTGTGTAAACTCTCCCTAGGTAACTGTCTCTATAATCTCATTTCTACAGCTGAGTAAACTGGAGCAATGTGAAATAAAGTGTCTTCGTCAAGGAAACAACACATATATATGGCACATGGCTTAGTGGTTAGAGCATTGGCCATGCAATCGAAAGGTTGTGAGTTCAATTCTCAGACCGGGTGATGTGTTGTTTCCTTGAGCAAGACACTTTATTTCACATTGCTCCAGTTTACTCAGCTGTAGAAATGAGATGATAGGGACTGGAGTCCATATCATTCCACTGCAAAGTGGTCGTGGAGGTGCCACGGCAAAAAAGCACTCACTGTAAATGAGGTCGGTGTTAGGAAGGGTATCCAGCTGTAGAAATCAAGCCAGAATCAGTTCCAGTCGCACCCTTGCAAGCAGGGAAAATAGGACGTAAAATGAAATGATGATGATGATGGTGATGATGACATATATATATATATATATATATATATACATATATATATATATATATATATACACACACATATATATATATACATATATATATACACACACACATATATATATATACATATATATATATATACACACACATATATATATATACATATATATATATATACACACACACACATATATATACACATATATATACATATATTTTATCGGCATTAATTGCAGAAAATATATTACTTGACATGAAACAGAAACAGACTCAGAGCTAACTAAACAGAACGTAGATATTTGAAACAAGCCGAACGTAATCCAAAGGAAAAAATCAAACTTCAGCAAAATTGTGGGAAGCACCACGTAGAATGACAATTTTCTTAAGTTTCTATTTATTCCGGTAACATCGAGTTTATTCAATTGATTATATTTTCGGTTTTTCATTCTTGGTTCATGCTCTTCCATCTTCTCATTCTTTGTTTGTAATTTTTACTATTTTCTTTTTCCTTCTAGTTCTTTCTTGTTCTTCATCTCTTTCTATTTTCTATTTAGTATTTAAGCTTTTATTTTATATTTCTCTAATATAACCGTACAGTGCAGTATGTATGTTGTCATTGGTGAAAGTAGAGACTCCAAAAAAATCAATGGCTCTTAAAAGTTAGTTGGATGGATTTAGCCGTAAATCTTGTCAGAAGGCATAAAATTCTCCAACTCATTCACAACTGGAATTTGTCAAAGTGAAATCAATCAAATCATTCTTGCCCAATTAAACCCCCCCACCCCCCAGTTTTCATCGATTTTTTATGCTATTTATTTTTTTTGTGATGTTGGGGGGGGGGGGGGGGGTATTTTTATTTTATATTATTTTTTTTTATTTTTTTTATTTTTATTATTGTATTGACATTTGTAAACCTATGAAAAATGTTTTCTTTTTTTTTCTTTTTTCTTTTTTTCTCTTTTCTTTTCCTTTTTAATCTGTTCATTGCTAGGAAACAGCAGTTGAGATTTATCTCATCCTTGCTGAATTTTATCCATGGTCTTGAATCATGTGAGAAACTTATATATAGATATGTAAGAATATTTTAGCAGTAGGGGAGGGGTTTCTTCTTGTTTCTTTTCTGTATTTAGTGTCTTTGCATTGACACAAGTCTATAAATTTATAGGGAAGACATGTTTCCATATATATAAGCACCATAGTTTCCCTGAAACCACTTTCATTCAACAACTGTTCCAAATCTCCTTCTTCTTCTTCTTCTTCTTCTCCTCCTCGTCCCCTCCTTCTCCTCTTTCTCCTCCTCGTCCCCGTCTTCTCCTCTTTCTCCTCCTCGTCCCCGTCTTCTCCTCTTTCTCCTCCTCGTCCTCGTCTTCTTCTTCTCCTCCTCATACTCCTTCTTTTTCTTCTTCTTCTCCTCCTCCTCGTCCCCTCCACCCTCCTCTTCCGCCATCCTCCCCTCAACCCCCCTCTTCCTCCTTCCCCCTCTTCCTCCTTCCCCCTCCTCCTTATCCCCTTCCTCTTTCTTCCCAATGGGTCATTGTCTCCTTTCACACTACTCTAGTCTCTACTCAACTAAATAAAATGAGTGGTACCTGTAATTCAATGGAGTCAGTCACGTCATACACTGCACTACATTATGGGTACACAAGTGCATCTCCCTTACCATCCTCCGGGGAAACGCCTTCTCCATTCTGTCCACCGGGGCTGTGGGGAGGTCAGCACGTGGGACCCCATTTGCTCACCATACAGAGATGGGGAGGGCAAGAGAGATGGAGGCGGTGACAGTGGGAGTTCGGCTCTTCCATGGTCGAACCATATCCCTGTGGTTGTGTTCATTAAGCAGTTAATGAGTCTGTTTATGTATATTTATATATGAATAATTGTCAAGAAAGGTGATGTAAAAGACAAGTCCACACACACACAGTAAGTGGATTGTTTTTGTTAATTTCATGATCTGGGTGTCCCATTGGTCAAATTAACTGGAACACACTGAGGTCCAACAAACACACACACACATTAACCCTTATTAACCCAAATCACCTGAAACTGCCCTTCGTTCTATGATAGATACAAAGCTCTAAAGTTTGAAGTGTTTTTATTTATCTAAAATCCTTTCATCCTAATTTTAAGTTAGATCCTTTGTTAAGTTATATTCCAAACACCTGCT
>OZ024748.1:17516773-17519273 GCA_964016885.1 Eledone cirrhosa
ATGCCTAAATCAGAAACCATTATTTGAAGTCATATTACACTCAGATGACTTGGATCAACCCACAGATATGATAAATGACACTTGATAAAGGTTTGATGCAGTGGAATAGAACTCAAGACCTTATGATTGGGTCCCCACTTCATTAGAATGTTATTACTTGAAGCCATATTTCACTTACATATGGCTTGGATCAACCCAAGTCTATGTTAACTCTTTAGCATTTCAACTGGCTGTATCCAGCCAGAATTCTCTCACCTCTTTCTGCTCAAACCAGCTATATCCAGCCACTCATACTGATGATAATGTATTGTTCTCAAATTAAGTAATATCAAAATGTCATAGATTCGATATTATGTGAGATAATGGAGAAGACGTTTCCCCAGAGGATGGTAAGGGAGATGCGCTGGAAGAGTCATTCCATCTCACGAGGCTCACACCTGTAGTTGGCCCAGCTCAACACCTATGGTGGTGAGTAGGGAGGTAGCCCTAGGTCCAAGGACACCAGAAGTTTCCACTGCCAAGGGCACGACCGCAACCGGTACTTGGAGGCAATTATGTGAGGTAATTGCTTTACTGTGAAAATACAATAGTAAATATAGAGTAATATAAATGCTAAAGGGGTAAATGACACTTACCCAAGTTTTCAGACATTGGGATAGAACCCAGGCCCATATGCCTGGGTCTCCACTGAGTCATAATAATATCTTATTTCTTGAAAGCGTATTTAGAGGCAGTAGAATTTAATGTGAACAAATGCAATAGTCATTGGGTACAAACAGCCGAGTTTCATTTCGATATCTTCTCTGTACAATCGTTAAGATTAGTATCTGTACTATATTGAACTTACTTTCAATCAATTATATATACCTCTCTCCCCTTCTATCTCCTTCTCTCTCTCTGTTTCTTTTCTATTCCCCTTATCTCTTTCTGTTTCTTTTCTATTCCCCTTATCTCTTTCTGTTTCTATTCCCCTTATCTCTTTCTGTTTCTATTCCCCTTATCTCTTTCTGTTTCTTTTCTATCTCCTTCTATCCCCTTCTGTTTCTTTTCTATCTCCTTCTATCCCCTCTCTCACCGTTCCTTCCCTCTCTCCTTCTATCGCTCTCTGTTCCTTCTTTCTCTCCCTCTAGCTCTCTCTCCCCTTCTCTCTCTATATCCTTCTCCCTCGCCCTCTATTTCTTTATTCCTTCTCCCTCGCCCTCTATTTCTTTATTCCTTCTCTCACTTTTTTCTCACTCTCTCACTTCCTTTCTCGCTCACTCTTCTGTCACTTCTCCTCTATCTCTCTCTTCCTTCTCTCACTCTTTCTCTCTCCATCTCTCTCTCTATCCATCTCTCTCTCTCTCCATCCATCTCTCTTTCTATCCATCTCTCTCTCCATCTCTCTCTCCATCCATCTCTCTCTCCATCTCTCTCTATCCATCTCTCTCTCTCCATCTATCTCTCTCTCCATCTATCTCTCTATCCATCTCTCTCTCTCTCTCCATCTATCTCTCTCCATCTATCTCTCTATCCATCTATCTCTCTATTCATCTCTCTATCCATCTCTCTATCCATCTCTCTATCCATCTCTCTATCCATCTCTCTCCATCTCTCTCTCCATCTCTCCCTTCTCTCTCTTCCCATCTCTCCCTTCTCTCCCTTCCTCTCTCTTCCTTCTCTCTCCATCTCTCTCTCCTTCCCTCTCCCTCTCTCTCCCTTCCCTCTCTCCCATAGACATAATATATCTTTGTGTCCTTCATCAAAGAATAATTACTATAAACTGATACAATTATTGAAACACTTATCAGCCAGAAAAATATACAGCATTTATTTTAATGTGTAATAGTTTCATTCTCTCCCAACTCTCTCCTCTCTCTCCCAACTCTCTCTAGCTCCCAACTCTCTCTCCTCTCCCTCTCCCACTCCCTCTCTCCTCTCCCTCTATTACTCGCTCTGCCTCTCTCTTTTCCTCTCTCTCCCTTTCCCTATTACTCGCTCTCCCTATTACTCGCTCTCCCTCTCTCTATCTCGCTCTTCCTCTCTCTTTCCCCCTCTCTCTCTCTTTCCCCCTCTCCCTATTACTTGATCTCCCCCTCTCTATCTCACTCTCACTCTCTCATTGTATGAGCTCTAGAAAACATCTTTTAATATATATTTTGAAATATATATTAAATGCATATATTTATACATACATACACATATATATATATATTTATATTTATATACACACACGCATGTATATATATATTGTAAAAAAAAATCAATATTTTCATTAAAAAAATTATATATATATATATATGTACACACACACACATGTATATACACTTATATACAGACACATGTATTTATATACACCCACATATATTTATATACACACACATATATTCATAAACACACACGCATGTGTGTATATATATATATATATATTTGTGTGTATGTGTATATATATATGTGTGTGTGTGTGTATATAAGTGCATATATATGTGTGTGTGTACATATATGATTTTTTTTTCAATAT
>OZ024748.1:17524273-17534273 GCA_964016885.1 Eledone cirrhosa
ATATATATATATATATGAATATATTCATATATATAAATATATGAATATATATTTATAAATATATTCATATATATAAATATATGAATATATATTTATAAATATATGAATATATATATATAAATATATTCATATATATATATAAATATATTCATATAAGGCACATGGCTTAGTGGTTAGAGCATTGGCCTTGCAATCAAAAGGTTGTGAGTTCAATTCTCAGACCGGGTGATGTGTTGTTTCCTTGAGCAAGACACTTTATTTCACATTGCTCCAGTTTACTCTACTAGCTGTAGAAATGAGATGATAGGGACTGGTGTCCCTATCATTCCACTGCAAAGTGGTCGTGGAGGTGTCACGGCAAAAAAGCACCCAGCACTCACTGTAAATGAGGTTGGTGTTAGGAAGGGCATCCAGCTGTAGAAATCAAGCCAGAATCAGTTCCCGTCCCACCCTTGCAAGCAGGGAAAAAGCGGACGTTAAATGAAATGATGATGATGATGATGATGATATATTAATATATTCATATATATATATAAATATATGAATATATATATATAAATATATTCATATATATATATAAATATATTTAGATATATATATATATGAATATATTCATATATATAAATATATGAATATATATATATATGAATATATATATATAAATATATGAATATATTCATATATATAAATATATGAATATATATATATAAATATATGAATATATATATATAAATATATTCAGATAGATATAAATATATTCATATATATATATTCATATATATTCATATATATATATTCATATATATATATGAATATAATCATATATATCACGAGTGAGAGGGTGAGGGTGAGCATGAGTGTGTAGAGTAGAAAGATAAATAAACTAAGATAATGGTGACAGAGAGACAAACTGACAAACAGACTAAGAATACCTTCAAGACTTTATATTGTGATAGAGATATCAGAGAAAGTTAGAGAATCACAATTAATACAATAAGTCTGCTGCTCACTTAGTTTGACGTATAATTTTAAATGTCGTAGTTTATTCTCAAGAGATTCCAAGATATGATTGCCAAAATCTTTAATTACCCACCTAACTACTTGCTGCTTCCTCTTTGCGTAAATAACCACTTTTGAATATTGGATCTAATTCTAACTTTATCACACTATGCTAGATAAAGCAATCTCAGGTGTGAAATTCTTCTCAGACATTATTAGGTTTTTAGTAATATCTTGCCAAAATTTTAAGAGATTTAATAATATAACTAACTTTCTCATTATTAAACGGGTGTTTAGAATATAACGTAACATGAAATGATGATTGAAGGTTTTTAGATAAGTATAAACACGTTAAAACAAACAAGCTTATATCAGGGTGGTTTCATGTGGTTTGGTATTAAAAGCGTTAATAAGATCTTTTCAAAACTTTTAATTTCTGTTAAATCATCACTATCAGCTATTGGATTCTACCAGCACAGAGGTTCTCAAACTTTTTGGGCCACTGACCCCCCTCCTCCTCATGACCATGTAATATTCTCAGTGCCCCTCGCCACTATATCCAAAGAGAACTGCCTACATGTAAATTGTAAAAAATATAGATTTTTAATTAATATACATAAAAATGATTAATTTATATATAATAATAATTGTATCTGCTATTGGCACAAGACGAGCAATTATCCCACTGGTACTTTATTTTATCGACCCCGTAAGGATGAAAGGCAAAGTTAACCTC
This sequence comes from Eledone cirrhosa, assembly GCA_964016885.1. Classification (NCBI taxonomy): domain Eukaryota; kingdom Metazoa; phylum Mollusca; class Cephalopoda; order Octopoda; family Eledonidae; genus Eledone; species Eledone cirrhosa. Next base: position 17,526,009 of record OZ024748.1, read on the forward strand.
GGCGGGATTTGAACTCAGACCATAAAGGGCCATAACTCTATGCTGCAAAGCATGGTGTCCGACTCTCTACCGATACTGCCAATCCACCTCCCTAAAAATAATAATAATAATAATAATGATAATGGTAATAATGCTCGGCGGGATTTGAACTCAGACCATAAAAGGGCATAACTCTATGCTGGAAAGAATGGCATCCGACCCTCCACCTATACGGCCAATTTACATAAATATTATTTTTTATTTTACTATATTTATATATAATATGTACCATTTGATATTTAATATACTATTGTATCATCTCTACTGCCCCCTTGGGCCCCAGCACCCCCTGGACCTTCTCAACGCCCCCCACCCCCACCCTGAGGGGCAGTAGCACCCACTTTGAGAACCTCTATACTAGAATGTTACCTGCTATATGTTCGGTGATTTTGGGAACATATGTTTTGTCGATGTTAGTAGCAGGTGTTATATAAATGCAATCCTATCTGGGGCCTTCACACTCCTGATGGAAAAACCCCTCGCTGGTTGACCTCCATCACTTTCTCTTTGGTTTTGGTCATGGCAGGGGTGTAGCCATACTCACCATGCTTGGTCAATTACAAGTTGGTGAGGTTGTTTAACCCATAGTTGGGATATAAATGTATTGACTGAAATAAATAAATGAATTCACTACGACTGTATTTGGCTTCAATATATTGTTCATACTCAAAGATTACAAATATATGGTAGATATATCATCATCATCATCATCATCACCGTTTTACGTCCGTTCTTCCACGCTAGCATGGGTTAGACGGGTTGTCCTGTTGTGGGCAGTGTCTGGTCGGCTGACCATGCCTTGCATATATGCCTTGCATATATTTATATATATATACATTGTTGATAATATATATGAATTTATAGACCCATAACTCCTGAGGGAGATATAGAGGCACCATATTGACATACAGTGTTTCTAGGACATTTTTTGAAACCTGGCATAGTCCATCTCCTCCCCAGGAGATAGTATATATACATTTATATATAACAAAATGAGGGGTTTTTTTAATAAAAAAAAAAAAAAGATGTCCTACACGGGTGAAGTATAAGGAAAAGAAATTGAAAATGTAACTGGAGTCATTTTAAGAATCTTTATTTATTTCCTTTACCGGTTTCACAGTTCTTATGCTTTTCAAAAGTAGATTGAGATGGAGGGTTTGTGGTTTTTCTCACATCACATTTATATATATATAATGTTGTTTACTCGAGAGAAGGCTACGTTGGTATGATCACGTGATGCGCATGAAAGACGATAGCTGTATAACAAAGTGCAGGGCAATAAAGATAGACGGTAGCCACGGAATAGGCAGACCCAGAAAAACCTGGGACAAGCTGATAAATTCCGACCTCACACACTTACACCTCACCAAGACAATGTCACTGGACCGAGACCTTTGGCGGTACTCAGTAATAGAGAAGACCCGCCTTACCTAAATACAAAGTAAAACCTACTACAGTCAGTAGGCATCTCTAACAAAATACACCCCCGTCCCACCACCTCCACCCCATCCACACCGCCCCGTTCTATGTAAAGTTATGTTGGTGCCGCGCCATCCAGGCCGAAACAAATGAGATCGTGTAGGTGTCACGTCAAAAAAACACACAGTCCACGCTGTAATGTGGCCGTGTAGGTAACACGGTAAAAACCTCCCAGCCCCACACTGTAAATGTGGTTGGTGTTAGGAAGGGCATCCAGCTGTAGAAAACCCGCCAGACAGTCCTATGCAAGCAAGACAATCACTCTTGCCTCAAGTGGGACTACCCCCGTCCAAACCCATGCAAGCGTGGAACACGGACGTTAAACGTTGATGATGATGATGATACATTGTAGATAGTATTTGTATATATATATACATATATATATATATATATATAGGGTAAAGACCCCCTTCAGTCACAAATAAGCAAGGGATTTGTACCTAGAAATTTCCCCTCCAAGGCACAAGTTCGGGCAAGATTGTTTGTGGAAGACCAGCAGTTGCCCATACATACTAGACTCCCCTCTCCACATGTGAATGTATGATTAAAATGGGTTGATGCAACATAGGGTCCCTGGGTGAGACATCCATAAAACTTTACCTTAACTCTGTCATAGGATATGCAAGGCAAACTCTGCTTCGTGTGTGTGTGTGTGTGTGTGTGTGCGTGTGTGTGTGTGTGTGTGAGAGAGAGAGAGAGAGAAAAAAATCACTTCCTTTGAGTAGATTTCGAACATCATAAAAATCTTGTTTACGTCTCTGCAATAAAATATAATTCTGTATGATTAATCAAAACAAAACTGACCCCCAAAAAATCTAATTTAAAAACAAATACTACTACCATTACTACTACTACTATTACTACTCATAATTTGTGCTCATAATTTTGGCATTTATTATACTGGTTGGATGCCCTTCCTAGCTATTAATAATAATAATAATAATAGCTTCTACTATAGGCACAAGTCCAGCAATTTGGGAGGAGGGGAAAGTCGATTAAATCGACCCTAGTGCGTGACTGGTACTTTATTTTATCGACACCGTAAGGATGAAAGGTAAAGTTAACCTCAGCGGGATTTGAACTCAGACCATGAAGGGCTGTAACTCTATGCTTGCAAAGCAAAGCATGGTGTCCGACTCTCTACCGATAATACCAATCCACCGCCCTTGATAATAATGATAATAGTAATAATAACGATAATGGTAATAATGAATAAATAAAGAATAAGGTAACATTTACAACTTTTAGAAATAAACCATCTTGCCTTTCAATCATTATTTTCTTTTATATATACCATGTTCAATCTAAGTTTAATAAAAATGTGTCCAATACCCAGTCTGTATTACAAACCCATTACTCTAGAACACAATAGATGCTTTACAATAAGGTCACAACCTCATGACACACAAATCAAATGTAAAAAGGCACCTCAGTATGTACAGATTCCATACAACTGCCAATGTTTAAAAATATAGAGAAAAGACATTAGAAGGAAAAGTTTATAAACAAAAAAAAACACAAACAAAACAAAAAAAAAAATCAGTCCAGGAATTCTTTCCTGTTAAATTGAGATTTCATAAAGACAAGATAATAAAAGACTAGAATAGAAATACTTGGTAGTGTAGCAGACAATATTGGTGCCAATATTAGCAATAAAAGATATGTAGACCAAATATATACAGGAGAGAGATATATAATAGGATAGTGTGTGAGTCGGGTGGTCAATTTGTTGGCTGGTTGGCAATTTCTTGCAGCAAATCCAATGTATGTTATTTTGAACACACCGACACACACATATATATATATATATATATAAACACACATACATACATATTTATATATATACACATACATATATATATATATATATACACACACATACATATATATATATATATAAACACACATACATACATATTTATATATATACACATACATATATATATACATACATATATATATATATATATATATATATAAACACACATACATACATATTTATATATATACACATATATATATATAAACACATACATACATATATAAACATACATACATACATATCATCATCATGATCATCATCATCATTTAATGACTATCTTCCACACTAGCAAGGGTTTACACATACATACATATATATATATATATATATATATACATACCCACACACATATATATATATATAAACACACATACATACATACGTATATATAAACACACACACACACATATATGTGTTTGTGTGTGTTTCTGTGACATGTTTGTGTTGCTATGCATATATATATATATATATATATATATATATATATATATATATATATATATATGTGTGTGTGTGTGTGTGTATGCTGTGTATCCATGTGTGTTTGTACATATTGGTGTATATTCATTTATCTCCATTTGTGTATGTATGTGCTCCTCTGTGAGAATATAATCACACACATACATGAACGGATGTGTGCACATACATACACTTCAATTTGAAAAACTATTCCACAAAGGACTTTCCTGAAATGTCACATACAACACACTTGATAAAACCAGTACAGAAAGAGCAACTGTGAGCAATCACTGAGTGTTTGAAAGAGAAATACTTTGAATAGCAATAGAAACAGTGAAAAACATTGTGAAACTCTCCGAAAAATCTGTCAACCTTTTCATCATAAGTCTTGTTCGTCCATTTTCTCTGCTTCTTTACAAAACCATTCCTGAAAGAACACAAAGTACAAGTGGAAACATCTTGAGAATTATCTCTATATAAAATTGGACGTTTTTATTGAGTCTGACACAATTACAAATAGAAGATATTTTTCCGCTGATCTCAAAGATTTCAGACATTGAGAATGATCTGGAAGTATTTTGAAATGGAAACTATAAGTATAGCTGTATGGTTAAGAAATTATCTTTGTAACATGTTTAGTTTGGGATTCAATTCTAAGGCAAATGGTCTTCACCCTTGGGTTGAACAATGTATTGTGAGTGGAATCTGATAGATGGAAATTGTACAGAAATCCATCATATATATATATACATATATGTATGTATATATATATATAAATATATATATATATATATATAATTGTTTCTACTTTAGGCACAAGGCCAGCAATTACCCAGTGCATTACTGGTACTTTATTTTATCGACCCCGTAAGGATGAAAGGCAAAGTCAACCTCGGCGGGATTTGAACTCAGATCGTAAAGGGACGTAACTATGCTGGAAAGCATGGCGTCCAACCCTCTACCGATACTGCCAATCCACAATGGTAGGTATATATATATATGATGGTATATACGTGTAGGTGTCACGACAATAAAACACACAGTCCACGCTGTAATGTGGCCGTGTAGGTAACACGGAAAAAACCTCCCAGTCCACACTGTAAACGTGGTTGGTGTTAGGAAGGGCATCCAGCCGTAGAAAACCCGCCAGACAGTCCTGAGCAAGACAACCAATCTTGCCTCAAGTGGGACAAGTCCCGTCCAGACCCATGCTAGCGTGGAAAATGGACGTTAAACGATGATGATGATGATGATGATGAATTTGTGTATATATATATATATATATTATTAATAGTAATAAATGGAAAATATCACTATAGCATCATATTTATTTTATTATACTTAATTTCATGGATACCAACTTATGGTATGCTTTCATCAGATAAAAAACAATGGTTGATGTATCAGATACCCAAAGTATAAACTTTCATCTTCAGCTTACAGTGGGCATGCGGATAAAAAACTCAAAATTTCACAGGATATACCTTAACGGGTATATATATATATATATATATATATATATAGTTTGGAATATCAGGAAACAAAAAAGAAACGCAGGAGTAAATATTACAAATATTATTAATTTCATGCTTGGTGAGATTGGGGGGGAGGGAACTCCGACAAGGAGTGAGGGGGGGAGGTTAGCGAGAAAAATATAAATAAAAATAAATTGAAAATGCAACATGCAGTGGAAAATAAAAGTTATAAAAATGTGAGAGAAGTGTATGGATTCGGGATGTGGTGGTTTATGAGGGGTGGATGGAAGGGCAGAGAGAGAGGGATGGAAAAATGGAGTCCAAGCGGGGATGGCAGAAAGTGAGGTGTGTGTGTGTGTGGAGATGTACATGTGTGTGTGTATGCGAGGATGTAAGTGTCAGTCTGGGGGAGAGTGGGTGTACGTGCTTGTGGGTTTTGAAAAACCATTGTATGTGTTGGAGTGGAGTGTATTTCTGTGTGTGTATAGTCTCTGTATGTGTGTGTGTGTGTGTGTGGATGGAAAAGGGTCGGATGGGGTGGGGGAGATCGTGATGGATCCGGAATATATATATATATCAACAGTCGATCAACTTTCATCAAATCGGACCGAGGAAACAATGTTTCCATTGGTCTTTCCAATTGCTAATACTTTCTATTCATCACAACTCCAGGTAGAAGGAACAACGTGAAATAAAGTGTCTTGCCCAAGGACATAACGCATCGCCTGGTCCGGGAATTGAACTCACAACCTCATGATTGAGAGTTCAATTCTCTAACCACTCAGCAATACACCTTCACACACACACATATATATATATATACACACACACACACTCATTGAAAAACCAAACCAAACTGCTAATTATATCATATTTTGTGTATGTAATAAATCTCATATTTCTTAGCTTCATAACTTCTTCACCTACAATTATCTGTTTTCGTATTTGAAAAAGTATTAATTTATAATCATCATCATCATCATCATCATCAACGTTTAACGTCCGTGTTCCACGCTTGCATGGGTTTGGACGGGGGTAGTCCCACTTGAGGCAAGAGTGATTGTCTTGCTCGCATAGGACTGTCTGGCAGGTTTTCTACAGTTGGATGCCCTTCCTAACACCAACCACATTTACAGTGTGGGTCTGGGAGGTTTTTACCGTGTTGCCTACACGGCCACATTACAGCGTGGACTGTGTGTTTTTTTGTCGTGACACCTACACGATCTCATTTGTTTCGGCCTCGATGGCGCGGCACCAACATAACTTTACATAGAACGGGGTGGTGTGGATCGGGTGGGGGTGGGGGGGGGTGGGACGGGGTGTATTTTGTTAGAGATGCCTACTGGCTGGAGTAGGTTTTACTATATATTTAGGTAAGGCGGGTCTTCTCTGTTACTGAGTACCGCCAAAGGTCTCGGTCCAGTGACATTATAATATATATATATATTAAAATAACAGATTAAAGTTTAAGCAAAGAATTGCCGCTTTCACCCTTAACGGGATCTTCTGAAGATCCCGTTAAGGGTGAAAGCAGCGATTGTTTGCTTAAACTTTAATCTGTTATTTTAATAAGTATATATATGTATATATTCTTTTAGTTTTTTACTTGTTCCAGCCATCCAACCATGCTGGGACGCCATATATATATATATATATATATATATATATATATATATATATATGTGTGTGTGTGTGTTAGGGAAAAACATGTCAATCGGTACATTGACGTGTTTTTTCCCATAGATTCGAAATTCTGTGAGATAATTATCTTTAGTTTTTACATTACTTTATATACACTACTGTATTTTCATAATTATCTCACATAATATCAAATCTATGAGATTTTGATATTATTTATTTTGAGAACGATACCTTAACATAAGTATGAATGGCCAGTTATGGCCGGTTTGAACGGAAAGAGGTGAGAGAATTCTGGCCGGTTTAAATACTAAAGGGTTAACACAAAAATACAATAGTAAATATAGAGTAAAGGGTGAAATATATCTACTTCTTTCTCTCAATTGTTATTCTCAGTGTATAATAATCTGCAAGGAGCAATTATTGTAGGATGGAGGGGGTCCTTGAAATAACTCATTTAAATAAAAAGGTTTCCTTGAAAATGAAGTGATTGAGAACCACTGTTCTCAAAGGAATTATTATCATCATCATCATCATCGTTTAACGTCCATCTTCCACGCTAGCTTGGGTTTAGACGCGAATTGTCCCACTTGAGGCAAGATTGGTCGTCTCACTCGTATAGGACTGTCTGGCAGGTTTTCTACGGCTGGATGCCCTTCCTAACACCAACCACGTTTACAATGTGGACTGGGAGGTTTTTACTATGTTACCTACACGGCCACATTACAGCGTGGACTGTGTGTGGTTTTTTTTTGTCGTGACACCTACACGACCTCATTTGTTTAGGACTGGATGTTGTGGTACCAGCATAGCTTTACAGAGGAAGGGGTGGTGTTGATGGGGGTGGGTGTGGTGGAGTTGGGGTAGTGGGATGGGGGTGTATATTTGATTAAGAGGTGCCTACTGACTGTAGGTTTCGCTTTGTACTTAGGCAAGGTGGAGTTTCTGTATTACTGCGCCAATTATATTTAATAGAACTGCTGATATCAACAAGTTGTATATCTTAAACTGCAGCACATTACATTACAACAATCAGGATACTCATTCTATTTCTCATTCTCCCCCCCCCCCCTCTTTCTCTTCCTCTCCCTCTCTCCTCTGTCCTGTCCTCTCTCCTGTCCTCTATCTCTATCTCTCTCTCTCTCCCCTGTCCTCTCTCTCTCGCTCCTGTCCTCTCTCCTCTCCTCTATCTCTGTCTCTCTCTCTCTCTCCCCTGTCCTCTCTCTCTCGTTCTTGTCCTCTTTCTCTTTCTCTCTCCTGTCTTCTCTCTCTCCCTCTATCTTATTCCTTCAGTTTCCTTCTCTCAATTTCTCTTTTTTCATACTCTCTCTCTCTCTCTCTCTATCTATCTCT
>OZ024748.1:17536773-17544273 GCA_964016885.1 Eledone cirrhosa
ATATATATATATATATATATATAATACACATGCATGTGTATTATATATATATATATAAATATAAAAATATATGTATGGATGTACATACATACATATATATATATATATATATATATATATATACACATATTTTTATAGTTAGATATATATATACACACATTTTTATATATATTATATGTATATACATCCATTATATATATATATATAAATATAAAATGTGTGTGTGTGTGTGTATATATATATATATACATACATATGTATTATGTATGTATATGTGTGTATATATATATGTGTATTTATATATATATATATATGTATTATGTATGTATATGTGTGTGTATGTATGACATATATATATATATATGCATTATGTATGTATGTATATGTGTGGGTGTGTATATATATATATATATATATATATATATATATGTATATATACACACATATACATATGTATGTATATATATATATACACACACACACACATATATATATATTGGCAGTATCGGTAGAGGGTCGGACGCCATGCTTTACAGCAAAGAGTTACGACCCTTTATGATCCGAGTTCAAATCCCGCCGAGGTTAACTTTGCCTTTCATCCTTACGGGGTCGATAAATAAAGTACCAGTAATGCACTGGGATAATTGCTTGCCTTGTGCCAAAAGTAGAAACAATTATATAATAATATATGTAGAAATAAACACAGTAAATATATAAAACAATTGTGGTATTCTCTACCCTCGTAATTTTAGACACAGAATTTACTGTTTTTATTTCTACATATATTATTATATATATATATATATATATATATATATATAATAATAATGATGGCTGCGCGTTGCAAATGGTGGTGCATATGAAAAAGTAAGTCCTTCATCAGTGACCCTCCAACCGTCCCAGGCATTTCATCGCTTTAAGGGCCATATGCCTCAGGTTGGTGCGAACAACGGCTAAAAAAAGTCGTTGGGACACGTAAATAAAGGGGACGTTAGGGTAACAAACAAAATGGTTTAAGCAACGGAAAGTGAGAAGAAATAGACAAGTCCCAGATCTCTATGAATATAAACTCGGTGAAATCGTGAACAAGAGACAAAAGATCATCAAACCTGGTTGAAATGTGAGCAAGGAAGGAATTTCGCACAGGTCTAACGGGGGGGGGGGGAGAAAAAGAAGAAGAAGAAGAAGAAGAAGAAGGGGTCTGGTCTACGAATTCGGTAAACATAAGTTTTGTGAAGTCGCAGACGAAAGAGAAAGAGAGAAATTCCATATCAGCTTGACCAAGACCGCGCGAGAAAAGAATTACACACAGGTCAAACTTGAAGGAGGAGGAGGAAAGAGGAGGAGGAGAGGTAGTGACAGAGAATGAGTGAGTGAAAGTTGAGGAGGAGGCTAACAGAGAGAGAGACTGCTAGAAAGGGTAAAAGGTACAAAGAACGAGAAAGGGTTAAATATATATATATATTAAGTTCCGAAACATCTATGATCTGCAGTTCACAGCTGATGAAGGGCTTCTTCTCTTGTTTCGTCCATATTACCATCTTAAACTTTGCTTACAGTAACCACACAGCCTGCTTCGTTTCTTGTAATTTTATCTATATATATATACACACACACACACATATATATATATATATAGGAAAATGTTTAACCCAGACGGCAGAGCTCAAGCCGTTTCGACGGCAATATGTATGTTTGTGTCTAATATATATTGAAGAGATAAATGTATATTATATAGTTTGCATTTTGATTATAATACATACAGTATGTCTATATAAATATATATTTGCTCTATGGGTGTATATATATATATACAATCCTTATCAAGACCTCTTTAGATTTTGGTCTTTGTAATTATTATTACTATGTGTATGTGTGTGTCTTGCTCTCTCTCTCTCTATATATATATTTTTTTTTTTTTTTAAATAGAGGTGTGACACACGAGTTGTGATATATTAGTAAAAATGACAAATTTTTCCCAGTGAAAAATAGTATAATTAGGAATAAGTATAAATTAGTAATAAGTATTAGTTAGTAATAAGTTTTAGTTTTAAGTTTTTACCGGTTGCGCATTTCTAATGCTTTTCAAAAATAATTTTGAGATAGAGCGCTCGTGATGTTTGCTCTCATCTGATCAGTTTTGGAAATTCTTCCTGTTTTATGTAAAAAAAGTGGCTCCAGAGGTATTAAGATTTGGTTGGTTGTTGAATGTCACGTGAATAAGTACTATAAATTTTGCGCCAATTCGTGTTGCAAAAATTCTGGTATTCAAAACAATTTTGATTGGTCGGTAGAGGTCACGTGAATGTTAAAAATTGATTTTAGCGCGAACTGGTTTGGCGCCAAATGTAGGTTTGTCGAAGAGTGTCCTTTTTCGCTTGATTGAGTTGAAGTCATGTTGAGAAGTCACTGAAAAACATGTCTATTAAGACAAATATGTGTGTGTAGTAAATAGGTTCATTGTTGTGATAATGGTCAGTAGGGATGTGTCTGTGAGTTGCAGTCATGTTGAAAGATCAACAGTTCAGGTGTCTATTAAGACAAATATGTGTGTGTGTGTGTAGCAGAGTGGTTCGTGGTAGAGGGAATGAATTGGTCAATAGGAATGTGTGTGGGGGTATCTTAACATGTTGAAACATATTTTTCAGCTCTTATCTTATATGGAGAAGTGTGTGTGGGTGTCTGTTTGTATGTTAATGTACGCGCATGTGTGTGTGTGTGTGTGTGTGGATGGACCAGTATTTTTGTGATACTGGTAAAAATGGTGTACATTATTCGATATTTTCAGTAATTTGCAAAAACGATTCTCTCAAAAGAACATCAAAAACATCAATAATAAAAGAGGTGAAATGATGTATAGTATTGTCATAACACCAAGGTGTGTGTGAGTGTCCAGATTGTACGTACTGCAAGGGGAATCCATTAGGCCCTGCCGTATGGGATACTTGTGTACAAATATGTATGTGCCCATCAATGTGCAATATGTGTATGTATCTGTGCGTATGTGTATGTATGTGTGTCGGCACGCTTATATCTATAAACATCAAAAGGTATGCAAATTTGTGTATATTTGTGTTGCACAATAGGACATGTGTGTTTACGTATGTCATTGTGTTTATATGTGGATAGAAATGTATGTAGGATGTATGCTAATGTAGGTATGTATATATACACACACACACAAAGAGGTATATGTTCAGTTATAGGGGATGGAATACCACCAGAATGAAAACCATATTGTCTATGAAAGGAATGGAGAATACATATCAATTAAAAGAATAAATTAAAATGTATAAACCATCCACTAATAACTCTAGTTATAAAAGGGTGTTTTGTACATTAATGAAACAACATGTCCACACTGTAAGAATATTAATATATGGTCTGTACATTTTAATTTATTCTATTAATTAATATGTATTCTCCATTCCTTTTGTAGACAATTTGGTTTTCACTCTGGTGGTATTATATCTCCGATAATTGAACACATACCTCTTTGTGTATTTTTCTCTATATATTGTCTTATAAAGAGCGCGGAATCTATTTCTCAAGCTCATTAAATTACAGGGGATTAACTTGAGTCTCTAACTCCGTTTTTTAATTTGATATATCATTTCATTTCACGTCCGCATTTCCCTGCTTGCAAGGGTGGGACGGGAACTGATTCTGGCTTGATTTCTACAGCTGGATGCCCTTCCTAACACCAACCTCATTTACAGTGAGTGCTGGATGCTTTTTTGCCGTGGCACCTCAACGACCCCTTTGCAGTGGAATGATAGGGAACCCAGTCCCTATCATCTCATTTCTACAGCTGAGTAAACTGGAGCAATGTGAAATAAAGTGTCTTGCTCAATGAAACAACACATCACCCGGTCTGAGAATTGAACTCACAACCTTTCGATTGCAAGGCCAATGCTCTAACCACTAAGCCATGTGCCTCTCTCTCTCTCTCACTATATATATATATATATATATATATATATATATATATATATATATATATATATATATATATATATATATATATATATATATATATATATATATATATATATATATATATATATATATATATATATATATATATATATATATATATATATATATATATAATAATTGTTTCTACTTTAGGCACAAGGCCAGCAATTATCCAGTGCATTACTGGTACTTTATTTTATCGACCCCGTAAGGATGAAAGGCAAAGTCAACCTCGACGGGATTTGAACTCAGATCGTAAAGGGGCGTAACTATGCTGGAAAGCATGGCGTCCGACCCTCTACCGATACTGCCAATCCACCGCCCTTATATATATATATAATAATAATATGAAATAACAGGAGGCCAAAAATGGTTGAATTTTCCTAAATATTTATATCTCCAAACACTATGCACATTTCAGTGGCCTTATACGTATATAGTCCTACATTCCTTATATAGATATATGTATATGTTCAGGTAAGCCTAAGTGAATGTTAATGAATGTGTGTGCGTGTATGCATTTCTGTGTGTGTGCGTGAGTTAGTATGTTAGACTGAGTGAAAGATATAGAGACATGGAGAGAGATAGAGATAGCAAGACAGGGGGAGAGTGAGAGCACAGAGAGATAGAGATAGCAGGAGGGTGTGAGAGAGAGAGAGAGAGAGAGAGAGAGAGAGAGCATTGTTAAAATATTGAGGAGTGATTTATTGGTTAAATGTTGTGAAAACTTCAAATAATGAACTAGCTTAATAAATATTTTCCTTGGGGTTGTAGAAATATCGGTATTGGTAATTATTGTGTTTAACAACATTCTAAATTTACTTCAAGACAAATAATATTAGAAAAATGAGAAAAAGAATATAAATATATATATATATATATATATATATATATATATATATATATATACACCCACACATATACATACATACATAATGCATATATATATATATATATATATATACACCCACACATATACATACATACATAATGCATATATATATATATATGTCATACATACACACACATATACATACATAATACATATATATGTATATATATATATATATACACATATATATATACACACATATACATACATAATACATATGTATGTATATCATCATCATCATCATCATCATCATCAACGTTTAATGCCCGTGTTCGACGCTTGCATGGGTTTGGACGGGGGTTTTCCCACTTGAGGCAAGAGTGGTTGTCATTGCTCGCATAGGACTGTCTGGCGGGTTTTCTACAGCTGGATGCCCTTCCTAACACCAACCACATTTACAGTGTGGGGCTGGGAGGTTTTTACCGTGTTGCCTACACGACCACATTACAGCGTATATACACACACACACATATATATATATATATATATATATATATATATAGATGTATATATATATAATGTATATAAAAATGCATATATATGTATATATAGATGTATATATATATAATGTATATAAAAATGCATATATATGTATATATAGATGTATATATATATAATTTATATAAAAATGCATATATATGTATGTATAGATGTATATATATATATAATGTATATAAAAATGCATATATATGATGTATGTATAGATGTATATATATATAACGTATATACATACGTGTGTATATATTGCAATGGCTTACATTTTTAAACACAATATCTTCCTTTGTTACATTTTTATTCCTTTCTCTCGTTTGTTTTATTCATGCTCATGCTTTTTCCCTGACATCACATAAAATTCTGTGTGTACTTCTTGTTGCTTAATTGCTATAAATTAATGTTTCATCTCGTCTCTTACTCCATTGGACAGTGTTTGGCTTATGTCAGATGCTGTGACCCCGGGTGGGCCATCAGTATTGTTTGTAGGATGCCAAAGTCCATCTTAATGGTCGATGACCTTGGAGTTTTGTGTCCTTCGTTTGTATTTTATTTTTTAAGGTTTCCCCTTGAAAAATTGTTTTCCATATTGCCTTGTTTCCATTCATTGCCTTGTGCTCTCTTGTTAATTTTCTTATGTTTATCAATACTAATGTGATGTACTTATTATTCTCCCCCCCCCCACACACACACACACCGCTCCATTTATTGCAATGGCTTACATTTTTTAACATGATTTCTTACTTTCTTTTTCTTGCTTTTTTTCTCCCTTTTTTTTCCTTTGTTTTCATTCATGACTCTCGTGCTATAAGAGGTGCCACACTTTTTTCTTGATGTCACATAAAATTCTATGTGTACTTGTAGCTTAAATGCAATAAATTAATGTTTTATGTCATGTATCTTACTCCATTTAGACAGCATACACATACCTACATACATACATACACATACATAACTACATACACACATACATACACACAAACACACACACATACATATAAAACAACTAGAACTATGACAGTAGAGAAATTTGTATTAAGGAAAGGTATTTATCTAATTTATTAAATAAAATATGGCAGGCAATAAATATTGTTCACTTTTGTAATATTTGGTCTATCTCACTCTTGTTCCATTCCACAGCTGGCATTGTGAAATTGTTTTATTGTATCATTACACATGGTCAGTAATATGATTAGCTCCTCTCACTTGCAATAGGATTTTGTTTTGTGGGGGAGATTCTTTTGTCATACATGCCCAATCATGAGTGTATGTCTGGGGAGATTTTATTGTCATACATGCCCAATCATGAGTGTATGTCTGGGGAGATATTTTTGTCACACATGCCCAATCATGTGTGTGTGTTTGGGGAGATTTTTGGTCACTCATGCTCAATCATGTGTGTGTGTCTGAGGAGATTTTTTGTTACACATGCCCAATCATGTGTGTGTGTCTGAGGAGAGTTTTTGTCACACATGCCCAATCATAAGTAAATGTCTGGGGAGATTTTGGACACATGTGCCTGGGCTTGACTGTGTTTCTGTTGAGTTTTTTTTTTTTTTTTGTCATACAGGCCTGGTTGTGACTGAGGAATGTTTTTGGACACACATGGATAGTTGTAACTATGTGTCTCAGGAGACTGTTGGTCACATAGGCATGGTTTTGACTGTGTCTGAGATTTTTGTTCCCACAGGCATGGTTTTGACTGTGTGTCTGAGATTTTTTCCCACAGGCTTGTTTTGACTGTGTGTCTGAGATTTTTGTTCCCACAGGCTTGTTTTGACTGTGTGTCTGAGATTTTTGTTCCCACAGGCTTGTTTTGACTGTGTGTCTGAGATTTTTGTTCCCACAGGCATGGTTTTGACTGTGTGTCTGAGATTTTTTCCCACAGGCTTGTTTTGACTGTGTGTCTGAGATTTTTGTTCCCACAGGCTTGTTTTGACTGTGTGTCTGAGATTTTTGTTCCCACAGGCTTGTTTTGACTGTGTGTCTGAGATTTTTGTTCCCACAGCCTTGGTTTTGACTGTGTGTCTAAGATTTTTGTTCCCACAGGCATGGTTTTGACTGTATGTCTGAGATTTTTGTTCCCACAGGCATGGTTTTGACTGTGTGTCTGAGACTTTTTTCCCACAGGCTTGTTT
>OZ024748.1:17559273-17561773 GCA_964016885.1 Eledone cirrhosa
ACAGCTTAACACTAATGATGTCTTAACTCATTTCTACAGCTAAGTGAACTGAAAGAACGTGAAATAAAGTGTCTTGCTCAAGGACTCAACATCACTCAGTCTGAGAATCGAACTCACAACCTTCTGATTGACAACCCAATGCTCTAACGACTAAGCCACTTACGATTATATAGAATTATACTGTTTTACTGGAGAAGGTACTTAACGTATAAATGGTATAGTTATTCTATTTATATGTTAGGTATCTTCTGTAGTAAAATCCTCATATCCAACGTAAGAATATGATATAAACTCAAAAAAAGAAACAATGCTTTGAGTGATGGAAGATAAGATGCCAATAATGCCTTTGATATTCTTTCATTTAAAGTATTATAATAATCATTTTTTTAAATGTTAGACAGATATCTTATTAAGTTAATCTGAAATACACTGAATGAAATAAAAGTTTTCAGATACAAATGATATGAAAAACTAATCAGACTTATTTTATATGTTGTAACATATGCTACAGTTGATAAGCAACTAGAAACTCTGCTTCATACAGTACAGGGAATTGCTAGAAGATTTTTAGTGACAGGATAAAATCATCTAATCAACCAGACGGAAGCTCAATAACCATTCTACTCAGTCATCTTTGACAATTAAGCATAAAATGTTGAGAAATGTTTAGTTAAATAATAATACTGTGATATTATATTACAAAATTTTGAAGCCTGGAAATAAGATATTTAACCCTTTTCACAATAAGATTATATGAAATGATCCGACTTATAAATTAAGTATCTCATCTCGTATAATCTTCAAACAGGCAAGTAGAGGAATGAAAACAAAAAGTAAATTTTAAAACATTTCTTCAAGTGACATGAGACAAGTTATCATTAATGTTTTTTTTTTTTATGATATTCTTTCATTTTAAAGAATTCAAATTATTATTAAAAATATTAATGATAGAAAGAAATCCTATTATCTGAAACGCAAGTATTTTGAATGAAATGTTAAAACCTCTGGTCCAGTTTAATACAAATATTTAATATCACAAGTGAAGCACTAGACAGCTAAACATGAATAAATCATTTTTTAGGGGGGAAAAAATATTAATTTACAATTAAAAATTTAAAAAATTTTAAAAATAAATGAGCAATGCATCATCATCATCATCATCATCATCACTGTTATCATCATCACCATGGGGAAGATGATGATTAATTTTGAATTTTTTTAATAACAAAGCTATCATTAACATTGTTATTACTATCCTCAGCATTGTTACTGCTGCTGCTGATGTTGTTATTATCATTATTGTTATTGTTGTTGTTGTTGTTGTTCTTCTTCTTCTTCTTCTCCTTCTTCGTCTTCGTCTCCTTCTTCGTCTTCGTCTCCTTCTTCGTCTTCGTCTCCTTCTTCGTCTTCTCCTTCTTCGTCTTATTATTATTATTATTATTATTATTATTATTATTATTATTATTATTATTATCATCATGAAAGGCAAAGTTATTATTATTATTATTATTATTATTATGTTCCACCCTTGCAAGCAGGGAAAAACAGACATAAAATGATGATGATGATTATTATTATTATTATTATTATTATTATTATTATTATTTAATGGATGCATCTCATTCGTTATGCCTAGCAACTCATAAAAATTCTGGATTCAAAATTAATCTGCTCGGAAACACATGTTTTTCAAATAGTTTGAACAAAGTGGAAATTGTGTGCTGAAAATCGTGAAGGGAATTTTATGAACAGCACTCCATTGCTCGTCTCCCATCACCTCCATCTCCCTCCCTTCCTCAAGCTACAACCAATGAAACAAATACATATACAGCCAGTATCAGGAACAACCCTTTTGATATCAAACCAACTGAAACCTTCCCCGGTTCAATGATACAACCCTGTTAATTTTAAAGTGTTTATATCTATCTAAAGACCTTCCATTCATCCTGATGTTATGTAAGAACCTTTGTTATGCTATGCTCCAACCACCAGATAAATGAGAAACATTGTTATATTACTAAGTCACTTTAGATTCTTGATTATTTTCAAAAGGATTTCAAAATCATAGACACAGTCTTTCATTAGACAGAAAGGTTAAAGTATTCATATAAAAACCTTCCATCACAATTTTATATAAAGAATGTTTAAGTTAAACCCCAAGCACCAACTTATTGGTGGGGATTTAACAATATAACCAACATTCTCATTATTAAAATGAGGTTAACTTTGCCTTTCATCCTTACAGGATTGATAAAATAAAGTACCAGTCATGCACTGGGGTCAATTTAATCAAATTCCCCCTCCCACAAAATTGTTGGCCTTGTGCCTAAATCAGAAACCATTATTAAGTTGGTGTTTGGAGCATCACTTAACAAAGGTTCTTACATAAAATTATGAAGTCAGGTTTTTAGATAAACATTAACAGTCTTTTACGATCTGAGTTCAAATCCTGCCAAGATTAGCTTTGCATTTCATCCTTACAGTGTCGATAAAATGAAGC
>OZ024748.1:17564273-17581773 GCA_964016885.1 Eledone cirrhosa
ATAGGATACATCACATCACAGGAAGAGGAGGGGGGGGAGGGGAGGAGGGAGGAAGGGGAGAGATGGTGAAAGGACAGAGAGATGATAGCTGGAAGAGATAAGGTATACAAACATACATACATACATACATACATATACACAGGTATGTACACACGTATGTACATACATACATACATACATACACACATACATGCACAGCCATATACACATACATGCACACAGCCATATACACATACACACACTTGCACACACACATATACACACTTGCACACACACACACACACACACACATCCACATATACACATATGTACACATACACACACATACACAGCCATACATGCACACAGCCATATACACATACACACACACCCACATACACATATACACACACATATACATACACATATACACATATGTACACACATACACAGCCATACATGCACACAGCCATATACACATACACACACATACACATACACCTATACAACACTTGCACACACATATGTACACACACACACATATACACACTTGCACACACACACATATACATACATATTTACACATATGTACACACATACACAGCCATACACGCACACAGCCATATACACATACACACACACATCCACATACACACACACTTGCACACAAACACACACAAATATATATAAAGTTCTTTACATAACCCTGTCACCTACATTAATATAAATGAATTAAAATCCTACATGGGAATATCTTGATGACCTCATATGAATGAAGCAGATCTAGTCTTGTAAAAGTCATTTCTACATAAATTAAAGATACCTATACTCTACCAACGTATTGAGTACCTTTTTTTTACTCTGGTCACCTCTTGATCCTTTTTGGAAATCTAGCTATTATATATGTTGAGATGGCAACATGAATGACCCTATTATTTTTCCCTTAAAATTTGTTTTCGTTTCTGCTACCCCCTATCTCCTCAATCTTTCTATTTCTTCAATTTCTCATTCTATTTTCTGATGAAGGACTAGCATCCGGTACATTAAGATTCTTTTCCTACTATATCAAGCTTAAAACTAATAATATATTTCTTCATTGTACTGTGGCATTTGCTTTGTTATTTCTGTTTGCTTTTTGCATATATATATATATATATAAATAAAAATAGACCAAGAGATAAAATGACCTCATCAGTAGTCTGCTGATTATCGTTGGTATTTCGATGCATTAAAGACGAGATACCTAAAATCAGTGCGAGCGATAACTCAATTAAGTTATCGGGACAGTGGGAAAACAGAGGGAAGGAAACAAACACATGGTGGTATGCAATGTAAAGAGAGGAAAATAGAGACAAGTCAATGAATCCTGTCCGACAAATCAAATTGACGAGGAGAAATAGACACGTCCGAGCCACGAGAAGATTGAGAGAGGAAAGAAATTCAAGCAGGTCAGACGGGAGGAAGTGAGAGGGGAGGAGGGGAGAAGCAGAGAGGGAGTGAGTGAAAGTGTAAGGAAGGGGCCAGCCAAGAGTGAGTGACCAGCAGCGGGAGTTGAGGAAGGCAAGAGGTGAAGGAGAGAGAAAGGGTGATAGCAGTAAAGTGACAGAAAAAATACGAACCACAGCGAAGGGAAAAAATATGTGAATGAAGAATGGCGTGCTGCGTTGTTGCGAAAATGAACATATGAGCATTATGGTCCATCTGACTCCTTCGTTATATATATATACATACACAATGAAGGCGTGTGTCTGAGTGGTTAGAGAATAGAATTCGCAGTCATAGGTTGTGAGTTCGATTCCTGGACCAGGCGATGCGTTATGTCCTTGAGCAAGACACTTTATTTCACGTTGCTCCTTCTACCTGGAGTTGCGACCGATAGGTAGTATTAGCAATTGGAAAGACCAACGGAAACATTGTTTCCTCGGTCTGATTTGACGAAAGTCGATCGTTCCTTTAAAATACATACACACATGCATGCATGTACACATAAATTCATATATACATACATAAATTCATACATACACACACAGACACACACATATATATAGCAAATATATTTTCTATTCCCTTTTATGTAATGTGCATTGAACTTGTATTTTTCTTCAAGGTTACCATTATTCTTACGAGTAATTCTGATAAAAGTGACATCTTTATGTAAAGTTACCTTTATTTCTAATTCTAAAGTTTATCTCAACAATGGCATTGCACTATATTTGTTGCCAGAATAAATTATATTTATTTATTTCATCTTATGTTCTTGTTGTTGTTGGTGGTGGTGTTGCTGGTGTTGTTGTTGCTGCTGTTGTGTTGTTGGTGGTGGTGTTGCTGGTGTTGTTGTTGCTGCTGTTGTGTTGTTGTTGTTGGTGGTGGCAATGTTGTTGGTGGTGGTGTTGCTGGTGTTGTTGTTGCTGATGTTGGTGTTGTTGTTGTTGTTGGTGGTGGTGGTGGCAATGTTGTTGGTGGTGGTGGCGATGTTGTTGGTGGTGGTGGTGATGTTGTTTAGGTGGTGGTTGTTGTTGTAGTGATGGTGATTTTGTTGTTGTTGTTGTTGTTGTTGTTGTTGTTGTTGTTGTTGTTGTTGTTGTTGTTGTTGTTGTTGTTGTTGTTGTTGTTGTTGTTGTTGTTGTTGGTGGTGGCATTGATGTTGTTGTCGGTGTTGTTGTTGTTGCTGTTGTGTTGGTGGTGGTGGTGGTGGTGGTAATGGTGATATTGTTGCTGTTGTTGGTGATGGTGTTGTTGTCGTCGTCGCCGTCGCCGCCGCCGCTGCTGCTGCTGCTGCTGCTGCTGGTGATGGTGGTGGTGGTGGTGGTGGTGGTGTTGCTGATGGTGGTGGTGGTGGTGATGGTGGTGGTGGTGGTGTTGCTGGTGGTGATGGTGGTGGTGGTGGTGGTGGTGGTGCTGGTGGTGATGGTGGTGGTGATGGTGGTGGTGGTGGTGGTGGTGGTATCTTCTTCTAATCCCATTTAATGCCACTAAACAAGATACAAAATGTTACTTGATTCTGCTGAATTCATGAATATTGGGGAGATAGCATTGTAGCTGTTGTTGTTGTCTTGTTATTGGTGGAGGTGGTGGTGGTGGTGGTGTTTTTATTGGTAGTGGTGGTGGTGGTGGTGGCGGTTGTGGTGTTTTTATTGGTGGTGGTGAAGTTGTTATTGCTGGTGGTGGTGGTGTTGTTATTGGTGGTGGTGGTGGTGTTGGTGTTGTTATTGGTGGTGGTTGTGGTGTTTTTATTGGTGGTGGTGAAGTTGTTATTGCTGGTGGTGGTTGTGTTGTTATTGGTGGTGGTGGTGGTGTTATTGGTGGTGGTGGTGTTATTGGTGGTGGTGGTGGTGTTGTTATTGGTGGTGGTGGTGGTGTTGTTATTGGTGGTGGTGGTGAAGTTGTTATTGGTGGTGGTGGTGTTGTTATTGGTGGTGGTGGTGTTGTTATTGCTGGTGGTGGTTGTGTTGTTATTGGTGGTGGTGGTGTTGTTATTGGTAGTGGTGATAGTGTTGTTATTGGTGGTGGTGGTGGTGTTGTTATTGGTGGTGCTGGTGGTGTTGTTATTGGTGGTGGTGGTGTTGTTATTGGTGGTTGTGGTGTTTTTATTGGTGGTGGTGGTGGTGAAGTTGTTATTGCTGGTGGTGGTGTTGTTATTGGTAGTGGTGGTGTTGTTATTGGTAGTGGTGGTAGTGTTGTTGTTGCTACTGTTATTGATGCTGTTGTTGTTACTGTTGTTGTTGCTACTGTTATTGATGTTGTTGTGGCTAATGTTGTTGTTGTTGATATTGTAGCTGTTTCTACTGTTATTGATGCTGTTGTTGTTGTTGTTACTGTTGTTGTTATTGATATTCTAGTTGCTGAGATCCAGGTTAGTTCTCTGCCAGTAAACCTATAACCAGATACACACAGCCATAACCATCTCATTTCATGTTTTTGTCATTGACTTCTTTTTGTGGGAGAAATAGTGAATATATGACCAGCGCACTGTTTTTTATTGAAGATATATGGTTTGATGAATCTTGGTTGTCTTGGAGTCTAACAATTAGTTGATGTGTAACTTCATGGCATGGT
The DNA here is from genome assembly GCA_964016885.1 of Eledone cirrhosa. Lineage (NCBI taxonomy): Eukaryota > Metazoa > Mollusca > Cephalopoda > Octopoda > Eledonidae > Eledone > Eledone cirrhosa. The sequence goes on from OZ024748.1 coordinate 17,568,309, forward strand.
CCCTCCATAAGTTGTGTAGGTTTTTCTCACTTCACTCCCTTTCTCACCCTTCTATCTTAGAATATCTTCAAACATTCCAGGCTCTCCTCTTCTTCATCATCTGCTCACTACTGAACCATATAAAAACATAACATTTGACCCTGTATCTGGCAGTTTCACTGCTAAACAACTGATTTCTTATCAATCATGTTTCAGAATTGAGGGCTTACTTTCTAAAATTGAACATACATGCCACTGTAAACAAGTCAACAAAGAAAAGATATAGTGTACCAGAGACTGGAATATATACTGTATTTTAAAGAACTGTAGCTAGAACTGAATACACTGTGTGTTTTAAAGAAGTGTTCCAGGTCTTAAATACACTGTATATATTAAAGAAGTGTTCCAGGGCTTAAATACACTGTATATTTTAAAGAAGTGTTCCAGCGCTTAAATACACTGTGTGTTTTAAAGAAGTTTTCCAGGGCTTAAATACACTGTATATTTTAAAGAAGTGTTCCAGCGCTTAAATACACTGTGTGTTTTAAAGAAGTGTTCCAGCGCTTAAATACACTGTGTGTTTTAAAGAAGTGTTCCAAGGCTTAAATACACTGTATATTTTAAAGAAGTGTTCCAGGGCTTAAATACACTGTATATATTAAAGAATTGTTCCAGAGCTTAAAGACACTGTATATTTTAAAGAAGTGTTCCAGGGCTTAAATACACTGTATATTTTAAAAAAGTGTTCCAGGGCTTAAATACGCTGTATATTTTAAAGAAGTGTTCCAGGGCTTAAATACACTGTGTGTTTTAAAGAAGTGTTCCAGGGCTTAAATACACTGTGTGTTTTAAAGAAGTGTTCCAGGTCTTAAATACACTGTATATTTGAAAGAAGTGTTCCAGGGCTTAAATACACTGTATATTTTAAAGAAGTGTTCCAGGGCTTAAATACACTGTATATATTAAAGAAGTGTTCGAGAGCTTAAATACACTGTATATTTTAAAGAAGTGTTCCAAGGCTTAAATACACTGAATATTTTAAAGAAGTGTTCCAGGGCTTAAATACACTATATATTTTAAAGAAGTGTTCGAAGGCTTAAATACACTGTATATTTTAAAGAAGTGTTCCAGGTCTTAAATACACTGTATATTTTAAAGAAGTGTTCGAAGGCTTAAATACACTGTATATTTTAAAGAAGTGTTCCAGGTCTTAAATACACTGTATATTTTAAAGAACTGTTCGAAGGCTTAAATACACTGTATATTTTAAAGAAGTGTTCCAGGGCTTAAATACACTGTGTGTTTTAAAGAAGTGTTCCAGGGCTTAAATACACTGTATATATTAAAGAAGTGCTCCAAGGCTTAAATACACTGTATATTTTAAAGAAGTGTTCCAGGGCTTAAATACACTGTGTGTTTTAAAGAAGTGTTCCAGGGCTTAAATACACTGTATATTTTAAAGAAGTGTTCCAGGGCTTAAATACACTGTATATATTAAAGAAGTGTTCCAGAGCTTAAATACACTGTATATTTTAAAGAAGTGTTCCAAGGCTTAAATACACTGTATATTTTAAAGAAGTGTTCCAGGGCTTAAATACACTGTGTGTTTTAAAGAAGTGTTCCAGGGCTTAAATACACTGTATATATTAAAGAAGTGCTCCAAGGCTTAAATACACTGTATATTTTAAAGAAGTGTTCCAGGGCTTAAATACACTGTGTGTTTTAAAGAAGTGTTCCAGGGCTTAAATACACTGTATATTTTAAAGAAGTGTTCCAGGGCTTAAATACACTGTATATATTAAAGAAGTGTTCCAGAGCTTAAATACACTGTATATTTTAAAGAAGTGTTCCAAGGCTTAAATACACTGTATATTTTAAAGAAGTGTTCCAGGGCTTAAATACACTGTATATTTTAAAGAAGTGTTCGAAGGCTTAAATACACTGTATATTTTAAAGAAGTGTTCCAGGTCTTAAATACACTGTATATTTTAAAGAAGTGTTCGAAGGCTTAAATACACTGTATATTTTAAAGAAGTGTTCCAGGGCTTAAATACACTGTATATTTTAAAGAAGTGTTCCAGGTCTTAAATACACTGTATATTTTAAAGAAGTGTTCGAAGGCTTAAATACACTGTATATTTTAAAGAAGTGTTCCAGGGCTTAACTACACTGTATATTTTAAAGAAGTGTTCGAAGGCTTAAATACACTGTATATTTTAAAGAAGTGTTCCAGGTCTTAAATACACTGTATATTTTAAAGAAGTGTTCGAAGGCTTAAATACACTGTATATTTTAAAGAAGTGTTCCCGGGCTTAAATACACTGTATATTTTAAAGAAGTGTTCCAGCGCTTAAATACACTGTATATTTTAAAGAAGTGTTCGAAGGCTTAAATACACTGTATATTTTAAAGAAGTGTTCCAGGGCTTAAATACACTGTATATTTTAAAGAAGTGTTCCAGGGCTTAAATACACTGTATATTTTAAAGAAGTGTTCGAAGGCTTAAATACACTGTATATTTTAAAGAAGTGTTCCAGGTCTTAAATACACTGTATATTTGAAAGAAGTGTTCCAGGGCTTAAATACACTGTATATTTTAAAGAAGTGTTCCAGGGCTTAAATACACTGTATATATTAAAGAAGTGTTCGAGAGCTTAAATACACTGTATATTTTAAAGAAGTGTTCCAAGGCTTAAATACACTGAATATTTTAAAGAAGTGTTCCAGGGCTTAAATACACTATATATTTTAAAGAAGTGTTCGAAGGCTTAAATACACTGTATATTTTAAAGAAGTGTTCCAGGTCTTAAATACACTGTATATTTTAAAGAAGTGTTCGAAGGCTTAAATACACTGTATATTTTAAAGAAGTGTTCCAGGTCTTAAATACACTGTATATTTTAAAGAACTGTTCGAAGGCTTAAATACACTGTATATTTTAAAGAAGTGTTCCAGGGCTTAAATACACTGTGTGTTTTAAAGAAGTGTTCCAGGGCTTAAATACACTGTATATATTAAAGAAGTGCTCCAAGGCTTAAATACACTGTATATTTTAAAGAAGTGTTCCAGGGCTTAAATACACTGTGTGTTTTAAAGAAGTGTTCCAGGGCTTAAATACACTGTATATTTTAAAGAAGTGTTCCAGGGCTTAAATACACTGTATATATTAAAGAAGTGTTCCAGAGCTTAAATACACTGTATATTTTAAAGAAGTGTTCCAAGGCTTAAATACACTGTATATTTTAAAGAAGTGTTCCAGGGCTTAAATACACTGTGTGTTTTAAAGAAGTGTTCCAGGGCTTAAATACACTGTATATATTAAAGAAGTGCTCCAAGGCTTAAATACACTGTATATTTTAAAGAAGTGTTCCAGGGCTTAAATACACTGTGTGTTTTAAAGAAGTGTTCCAGGGCTTAAATACACTGTATATTTTAAAGAAGTGTTCCAGGGCTTAAATACACTGTATATATTAAAGAAGTGTTCCAGAGCTTAAATACACTGTATATTTTAAAGAAGTGTTCCAAGGCTTAAATACACTGTATATTTTAAAGAAGTGTTCCAGGGCTTAAATACACTGTATATTTTAAAGAAGTGTTCGAAGGCTTAAATACACTGTATATTTTAAAGAAGTGTTCCAGGTCTTAAATACACTGTATATTTTAAAGAAGTGTTCGAAGGCTTAAATACACTGTATATTTTAAAGAAGTGTTCCAGGGCTTAAATACACTGTATATTTTAAAGAAGTGTTCCAGGTCTTAAATACACTGTATATTTTAAAGAAGTGTTCGAAGGCTTAAATACACTGTATATTTTAAAGAAGTGTTCCAGGGCTTAACTACACTGTATATTTTAAAGAAGTGTTCGAAGGCTTAAATACACTGTATATTTTAAAGAAGTGTTCCAGGTCTTAAATACACTGTATATTTTAAAGAAGTGTTCGAAGGCTTAAATACACTGTATATTTTAAAGAAGTGTTCCCGGGCTTAAATACACTGTATATTTTAAAGAAGTGTTCCAGCGCTTAAATACACTGTATATTTTAAAGAAGTGTTCGAAGGCTTAAATACACTGTATATTTTAAAGAAGTGTTCCAGGGCTTAAATACACTGTATATTTTAAAGAAGTGTTCCAGGGCTTAAATACACTGTATATTTTAAAGAAGTGTTCGAAGGCTTAAATACACTGTATATTTTAAAGAAGTGTTCCAGGTCTTAAATACGCTGTATATTTTAAAGAAGTGTTCGAAGGCTTAAATACACTGTATAGTTTAAAGAAGTGTTCCAGGGCTTAAATACACTGTGTGTTTTAAAGAAGTGTTCCAGGGCTTAAATACACTGTATATATTAAAGAAGTGCTCCAAGGCTTAAATACACTGTATATTTTAAAGAAGTGTTCCAGGGCTTAAATACACTGTATATTTTAAAGAAGTGTTCGAAGGCTTAAATACACTGTATATATTAAAGAATTGTTCCAGAGCTTAAAGACACTGTATATTTTAAAGAATTGTTCCAGGGCTTAAATACGCTGTATATTTTAAAGAAGTGTTCCAGGGCTTAAATACACTGTGTGTTTTAAAGAAGTGTTCCAGGGCTTAAATACACTGTGTGTTTTAAAGAAGTGTTCCAGGTCTTAAATACACTGTATATTTGAAAGAAGTGTTCCAGGGCTTAAATACACTGTATATTTGAAAGAAGTGTTCCAGGGCTTAAATACACTGTATATATTAAAGAAGTGTTCCAGAGCTTAAATACACTGTATATTTTAAAGAAGTGTTCCAAGGCTTAAATACACTGTATATTTTAAAGAAGTGTTCCAGGGCTTAAATACACTGTATATTTTAAAGAAGTGTTCGAAGGCTTAAATACACTGTATATTTTAAAGAAGTGTTCCAGGTCTTAAACACACTGTATATTTTAAAAAGTGTTCGAAGGCTTAAATACACTGTATATTTTAAAGAAGTGTTCCAGGTCTTAAATACACTGTATATTTTAAAGAAGTGTTCGAAGGCTTAAATACACTGTATATTTTAAAGAAGTGTTCCAGGGCTTAAATACACTGTGTGTTTTAAAGAAGTGTTCCAGGGCTTAAATACACTGTATATATTAAAGAAGTGCTCCAAGGCTTAAATACACTGTATATTTTAAAGAAGTGTTCCAGGGCTTAAATACGCTGTATATTTTAAAGAAGTGTTCCAGGGCTTAAATACACTGTGTGTTTTAAAGAAGTGTTCCAGGGCTTAAATACACTGTGTGTTTTAAAGAAGTGTTCCAGGTCTTAAATACACTGTATATTTGAAAGAAGTGTTCCAGGGCTTAAATACACTGTATATTTGAAAGAAGTGTTCCAGGGCTTAAATACACTGTATATATTAAAGAAGTGTTCCAGAGCTTAAATACACTGTATATTTTAAAGAAGTGTTCCAAGGCTTAAATACACTGTATATTTTAAAGAAGTGTTCCAGGTCTTAAACACACTGTATATTTTAAAAAGTGTTCGAAGGCTTAAATACACTGTATATTTTAAAGAAGTGTTCCAGGTCTTAAATACACTGTATATTTTAAAGAAGTGTTCGAAGGCTTAAATACACTGTATATTTTAAAGAAGTGTTCCAGGGCTTAAATACACTGTGTGTTTTAAAGAAGTGTTCCAGGGCTTAAATACACTGTATATATTAAAGAAGTGCTCCAAGGCTTAAATACACTGTATATTTTAAAGAAGTGTTCCAGGGCTTAAATACACTGTGTGTTTTAAAGAAGTGTTCCAGGGCTTAAATACACTGTATATTTTAAAGAAGTGTTCCAGGGCTTAAATACACTGTATATATTAAAGAAGTGTTCCAGAGCTTAAATACACTGTATATTTTAAAGAAGTGTTCCAAGGCTTAAATACACTGTATATTTTAAAGAAGTGTTCGAAGGCTTAAATACACTGTATATTTTAAAGAAGTGTTCCAGGTCTTAAATACACTGTATATTTTAAAGAAGTGTTCGAAGGCTTAAATACACTGTATATTTTAAAGAAGTGTTCCAGGTCTTAAATACACTGTATATTTTAAAGAAGTGTTCCAGGGCTTAAATACACTGTATATTTTAAAGAAGTGTTCCAGGTCTTAAATACACTGTATATTTTAAAGAAGTGTTCGAAGGCTTAAATACTCTGTATATTTTAAAGAAGTGTTCCAGGGCTTAAATACACTGTATATTTTAAAGAAGTGTTCGAAGGCTTAAATACACTGTATATTTTAAAGAAGTGTTCCAGGTCTTAAATACACTGTATATTTTAAAGAAGTGTTCGAAGGCTTAAATACACTGTATATTTTAAAGAAGTGTTCCAGGTCTTAAATACACTGTATATTTTAAAGAAGTGTTCGAAGGCTTAAATACACTGTATATTTTAAAGAAGTGTTCCAGGTCTTAAATACACTGTATATTTTAAAGAACTGTTCGAAGGCTTAAATACACTGTATATTTTAAAGAAGTGTTCCAGGGCTTAAATACACTGTGTGTTTTAAAGAAGTGTTCCAGGGCTTAAATACACTGTATATATTAAAGAAGTGCTCCAAGGCTTAAATACACTGTATATTTTAAAGAAGTGTTCCAGGGCTTAAATACACTGTGTGTTTTAAAGAAGTGTTCCAGGGCTTAAATACACTGTATATTTTAAAGAAGTGTTCCAGGGCTTAAATACACTGTATATATTAAAGAAGTGTTCCAGAGCTTAAATACACTGTATATTTTAAAGAAGTGTTCCAAGGCTTAAATACACTGTATATTTTAAAGAAGTGTTCCAGGGCTTAAATACACTGTATATTTTAAAGAAGTGTTCGAAGGCTTAAATACACTGTATATTTTAAAGAAGTGTTCCAGGTCTTAAATACACTGTATATTTTAAAGAAGTGTTCGAAGGCTTAAATACACTGTATATTTTAAAGAAGTGTTCCAGGGCTTAAATACACTGTATATTTTAAAGAAGTGTTCCAGGTCTTAAATACACTGTATATTTTAAAGAAGTGTTCGAAGGCTTAAATACACTGTATATTTTAAAGAAGTGTTCCAGGGCTTAACTACACTGTATATTTTAAAGAAGTGTTCGAAGGCTTAAATACACTGTATATTTTAAAGAAGTGTTCCAGGTCTTAAATACACTGTATATTTTAAAGAAGTGTTCGAAGGCTTAAATACACTGTATATTTTAAAGAAGTGTTCCAGGTCTTAAATACACTGTATATTTTAAAGAAGTGTTCGAAGGCTTAAATACACTGTATATTTTAAAGAAGTGTTCCCGGGCTTAAATACACTGTATATTTTAAAGAAGTGTTCCAGCGCTTAAATACACTGTATATTTTAAAGAAGTGTTCCAGGTCTTAAATACACTGTATATTTTAAAGAAGTGTTCCAGGGCTTAAATACACTGTATATTTTAAAGAAGTGTTCCAGGGCTTAAATACACTGTATATTTTAAAGAAGTGTTCGAAGGCTTAAATACACTGTATATTTTAAAGAAGTGTTCCAGGTCTTAAATACGCTGTATATTTTAAAGAAGTGTTCGAAGGCTTAAATACACTGTATAGTTTAAAGAAGTGTTCCAGGGTTTAAATACACTGTGTGTTTTAAAGAAGTGTTCCAGGGCTTAAATACACTGTATATATTAAAGAAGTGCTCCAAGGCTTAAATACACTGTATATTTTAAAGAAGTGTTCCAGGGCTTAAATACACTGTATATTTTAAAGAAGTGTTCGAAGGCTTAAATACACTGTATATATTAAAGAATTGTTCCAGAGCTTAAAGACACTGTATATTTTAAAGAAGTGTTCCAGGGCTTAAATACACTGTATATTTTAAAAAATTGTTCCAGGGCTTAAATACGCTGTATATTTTAAAGAAGTGTTCCAGGGCTTAAATACACTGTGTGTTTTAAAGAAGTGTTCCAGGGCTTAAATACACTGTGTGTTTTAAAGAAGTGTTCCAGGTCTTAAATACACTGTATATTTGAAAGAAGTGTTCCAGGGCTTAAATACACTGTATATTTGAAAGAAGTGTTCCAGGGCTTAAATACACTGTATATATTAAAGAAGTGTTCCAGAGCTTAAATACACTGTATATTTTAAAGAAGTGTTCCAAGGCTTAAATACACTGTATATTTTAAAGAAGTGTTCCAGGGCTTAAATACACTGTATATTTTAAAGAAGTGTTCGAAGGCTTAAATACACTGTATATTTTAAAGAAGTGTTCCAGGGCTTAAATACACTGTATATTTTAAAGAAGTGTTCCAAGGCTTAAATACACTGTATATTTTAAAGAAGTGTTCCAGGGCTTAAATACACTGTATATATTAAAGAAGTGTTCCAGAGCTTAAATACACTGTATATTTTAAAGAAGTGTTCCAAGGCTTAAATACACTGTATATTTTAAAGAAGTGTTCCAGGGCTTAAATACACTGTATATTTTAAAGAAGTGTTCGAAGGCTTAAATACACTGTATATTTTAAAGAAGTGTTCCAGGTCTTAAATACACTGTATATTTTAAAGAAGTGTTCGAAGGCTTAAATACACTGTATATTTTAAAGAAGTGTTCCAGGGCTTAAATACACTGTATATTTTAAAGAAGTGTTCCAGGTCTTAAATACACTGTATATTTTAAAGAAGTGTTCGAAGGCTTAAATACACTGTATATTTTAAAGAAGTGTTCCAGGGCTTAACTACACTATATATTTTAAAGAAGTGTTCGAAGGCTTAAATACACTGTATATTTTAAAGAAGTGTTCCAGGTCTTAAATACACTGTATATTTTAAAGAAGTGTTCGAAGGCTTAAATACACTGTATATTTTAAAGAAGTGTTCCCGGGCTTAAATACACTGTATATTTTAAAGAAGTGTTCCAGCGCTTAAATACACTGTATATTTTAAAGAAGTGTTCGAAGGCTTAAATACACTGTATATTTTAAAGAAGTGTTCCAGGGCTTAAATACACTGTATATTTTAAAGAAGTGTTCCAAGGCTTAAATACACTGTATATTTTAAAGAAGTGTTCGAAGGCTTAAATACACTGTATATTTTAAAGAAGTGTTCCAGGTCTTAAATACGCTGTATATTTTAAAGAAGTGTTCGAAGGCTTAAATACACTGTATAGTTTAAAGAAGTGTTCCAGGGCTTAAATACACTGTGTGTTTTAAAGAAGTGTTCCAGGGCTTAAATACACTGTATATATTAAAGAAGTGCTCCAAGGCTTAAATACACTGTATATTTTAAAGAAGTGTTCCAGGGCTTAAATACACTGTATATTTTAAAGAAGTGTTCGAAGGCTTAAATACACTGTATATATTAAAGAATTGTTCCAGAGCTTAAAGACACTGTATATTTTAAAGAAGTGTTCCAGGGCTTAAATACACTGTATATTTTAAAAAATTGTTCCAGGGCTTAAATACGCTGTATATTTTAAAGAAGTGTTCCAGGGCTTAAATACACTGTGTGTTTTAAAGAAGTGTTCCAGGGCTTAAATACACTGTGTGTTTTAAAGAAGTGTTCCAGGTCTTAAATACACTGTATATTTGAAAGAAGTGTTCCAGGGCTTAAATACACTGTATATTTGAAAGAAGTGTTCCAGGGCTTAAATACACTGTATATATTAAAGAAGTGTTCCAGAGCTTAAATACACTGTATATTTTAAAGAAGTGTTCCAAGGCTTAAATACACTGTATATTTTAAAGAAGTGTTCCAGGGCTTAAATACACTGTATATTTTAAAGAAGTGTTCGAAGGCTTAAATACACTGTATATTTTAAAGAAGTGTTCCAGGTCTTAAACACACTGTATATTTTAAAAAGTGTTCGAAGGCTTAAATACACTGTATATTTTAAAGAAGTGTTCCAGGTCTTAAATACACTGTATATTTTAAAGAAGTGTTCGAAGGCTTAAATACACTGTATATTTTAAAGAAGTGTTCCAGGGCTTAAATACACTGTGTGTTTTAAAGAAGTGTTCCAGGGCTTAAATACACTGTATATATTAAAGAAGTGCTCCAAGGCTTAAATACACTGTATATTTTAAAGAAGTGTTCCAGGGCTTAAATACACTGTGTGTTTTAAAGAAGTGTTCCAGGGCTTAAATACACTGTATATTTTAAAGAAGTGTTCCAGGGCTTAAATACACTGTATATATTAAAGAAGTGTTCCAGAGCTTAAATACACTGTATATTTTAAAGAAGTGTTCCAAGGCTTAAATACACTGTATATTTTAAAGAAGTGTTCCAGGGCTTAAATACACTGTATATTTTAAAGAAGTGTTCGAAGGCTTAAATACACTGTATATTTTAAAGAAGTGTTCCAGGTCTTAAATACACTGTATATTTTAAAGAAGTGTTCGAAGGCTTAAATACACTGTATATTTTAAAGAAGTGTTCCAGGTCTTAAATACACTGTATATTTTAAAGAAGTGTTCCAGGGCTTAAATACACTGTATATTTTAAAGAAGTGTTCCAGGTCTTAAATACACTGTATATTTTAAAGAAGTGTTCGAAGGCTTAAATACTCTGTATATTTTAAAGAAGTGTTCCAGGGCTTAAATACACTGTATATTTTAAAGAAGTGTTCGAAGGCTTAAATACACTGTATATTTTAAAGAAGTGTTCCAGGTCTTAAATACACTGTATATTTTAAAGAAGTGTTCCAGGTCTTAAATACACTGTATATTTTAAAGAAGTGTTCGAAGGCTTAAATACACTGTATATTTTAAAGAAGTGTTCCAGGTCTTAAATACACTGTATATTTTAAAGAAGTGTTCGAAGGCTTAAATACACTGTATATTTTAAAGAAGTGTTCCAGGTCTTAAATACACTGTATATTTTAAAGAACTGTTCGAAGGCTTAAATACACTGTATATTTTAAAGAAGTGTTCCAGGGCTTAAATACACTGTGTGTTTTAAAGAAGTGTTCCAGGGCTTAAATACACTGTATATATTAAAGAAGTGCTCCAAGGCTTAAATACACTGTATATTTTAAAGAAGTGTTCCAGGGCTTAAATACACTGTGTGTTTTAAAGAAGTGTTCCAGGGCTTAAATACACTGTATATTTTAAAGAAGTGTTCCAGGGCTTAAATACACTGTATATATTAAAGAAGTGTTCCAGAGCTTAAATACACTGTATATTTTAAAGAAGTGTTCCAAGGCTTAAATACACTGTATATTTTAAAGAAGTGTTCCAGGGCTTAAATACACTGTATATTTTAAAGAAGTGTTCGAAGGCTTAAATACACTGTATATTTTAAAGAAGTGTTCCAGGTCTTAAATACACTGTATATTTTAAAGAAGTGTTCGAAGGCTTAAATACACTGTATATTTTAAAGAAGTGTTCCAGGGCTTAAATACACTGTATATTTTAAAGAAGTGTTCCAGGTCTTAAATACACTGTATATTTTAAAGAAGTGTTCGAAGGCTTAAATACACTGTATATTTTAAAGAAGTGTTCCAGGGCTTAACTACACTGTATATTTTAAAGAAGTGTTCGAAGGCTTAAATACACTGTATATTTTAAAGAAGTGTTCCAGGTCTTAAATACACTGTATATTTTAAAGAAGTGTTCGAAGGCTTAAATACACTGTATATTTTAAAGAAGTGTTCCAGGTCTTAAATACACTGTATATTTTAAAGAAGTGTTCGAAGGCTTAAATACACTGTATATTTTAAAGAAGTGTTCCCGGGCTTAAATACACTGTATATTTTAAAGAAGTGTTCCAGCGCTTAAATACACTGTATATTTTAAAGAAGTGTTCCAGGTCTTAAATACACTGTATATTTTAAAGAAGTGTTCCAGGGCTTAAATACACTGTATATTTTAAAGAAGTGTTCCAGGGCTTAAATACACTGTATATTTTAAAGAAGTGTTCGAAGGCTTAAATACACTGTATATTTTAAAGAAGTGTTCCAGGTCTTAAATACGCTGTATATTTTAAAGAAGTGTTCGAAGGCTTAAATACACTGTATAGTTTAAAGAAGTGTTCCAGGGTTTAAATACACTGTGTGTTTTAAAGAAGTGTTCCAGGGCTTAAATACACTGTATATATTAAAGAAGTGCTCCAAGGCTTAAATACACTGTATATTTTAAAGAAGTGTTCCAGGGCTTAAATACACTGTATATTTTAAAGAAGTGTTCGAAGGCTTAAATACACTGTATATATTAAAGAATTGTTCCAGAGCTTAAAGACACTGTATATTTTAAAGAAGTGTTCCAGGGCTTAAATACACTGTATATTTTAAAAAATTGTTCCAGGGCTTAAATACGCTGTATATTTTAAAGAAGTGTTCCAGGGCTTAAATACACTGTGTGTTTTAAAGAAGTGTTCCAGGGCTTAAATACACTGTGTGTTTTAAAGAAGTGTTCCAGGTCTTAAATACACTGTATATTTGAAAGAAGTGTTCCAGGGCTTAAATACACTGTATATTTGAAAGAAGTGTTCCAGGGCTTAAATACACTGTATATATTAAAGAAGTGTTCCAGAGCTTAAATACACTGTATATTTTAAAGAAGTGTTCCAAGGCTTAAATACACTGTATATTTTAAAGAAGTGTTCCAGGGCTTAAATACACTGTATATTTTAAAGAAGTGTTCGAAGGCTTAAATACACTGTATATTTTAAAGAAGTGTTCCAGGTCTTAAACACACTGTATATTTTAAAAAGTGTTCGAAGGCTTAAATACACTGTATATTTTAAAGAAGTGTTCCAGGTCTTAAATACACTGTATATTTTAAAGAAGTGTTCGAAGGCTTAAATACACTGTATATTTTAAAGAAGTGTTCCAGGGCTTAAATACACTGTGTGTTTTAAAGAAGTGTTCCAGGGCTTAAATACACTGTATATATTAAAGAAGTGCTCCAAGGCTTAAATACACTGTATATTTTAAAGAAGTGTTCCAGGGCTTAAATACACTGTGTGTTTTAAAGAAGTGTTCCAGGGCTTAAATACACTGTATATTTTAAAGAAGTGTTCCAGGGCTTAAATACACTGTATATATTAAAGAAGTGTTCCAGAGCTTAAATACACTGTATATTTTAAAGAAGTGTTCCAAGGCTTAAATACACTGTATATTTTAAAGAAGTGTTCCAGGGCTTAAATACACTGTATATTTTAAAGAAGTGTTCGAAGGCTTAAATACACTGTATATTTTAAAGAAGTGTTCCAGGTCTTAAATACACTGTATATTTTAAAGAAGTGTTCGAAGGCTTAAATACACTGTATATTTTAAAGAAGTGTTCCAGGTCTTAAATACACTGTATATTTTAAAGAAGTGTTCCAGGGCTTAAATACACTGTATATTTTAAAGAAGTGTTCCAGGTCTTAAATACACTGTATATTTTAAAGAAGTGTTCGAAGGCTTAAATACTCTGTATATTTTAAAGAAGTGTTCCAGGGCTTAAATACACTGTATATTTTAAAGAAGTGTTCGAAGGCTTAAATACACTGTATATTTTAAAGAAGTGTTCCTGGTCTTAAAT
>OZ024748.1:17586773-17589273 GCA_964016885.1 Eledone cirrhosa
TATATATACCATCATCATACGTCTGCTTTTCCTTGCTTGCAAGGGTGGGACGGGAACTGATTCTGGCTTGATGACCTTCCTAACACCAACCTCATTTACAGTGAGTGCTGGGTGCTTTTTTGCCGTGGCACCTCCACGTCCACTTTGTAGTGGAATGATAGGGACTCCAGTCCCTATCATCTCATTTCTACAGCTGAGTAAACTGGATCAATGTGAAATAAAGTGTCTTGCTCAAGGAAACAACACATCACCCTGTCTGAGAATTGAACTCACAACCTTTCGATTGCAAGGCCAATGCTCTAACCACTAAGCCATGCGCCTCCAGAATCAGGACGCCGACAGCTGAGCTCCGGCCGTTTCGACAGCTATTCTTTGTTAAATATATATATATTATACACGCACGCACGCACAAACACACACACACACACACGCACAGACTAAATATATATACATACATATATACATACATACACATACATGTATATATACATACATACACATACATACACATACATACATATATACATACATACACATACATATACATACATACATAGAAATACCTATACATACATACACATACATATATATATATACATACATAAAAATATACATACATGTATATATACATACATACATACGTACATCTATCTATATATATATATACATACACATATACATACATACACACATACATACATACACACACATATATATACACACACACACACACACAAAGATATATATATGCAGTAAAGAGTTAATCAAGCCAAGTTGAAAAGTGTGTTAACCAATTTTGGTTTGAGCTGCTTTTCGTTATCTCTCCGCTCAACTGGTTACTATGGAATATACAATATACAGATCTGAATTACAGGATGTATTAGTTAGTGTTTTAAAGATACAATAGCTTCTCTTCTCCCCTTAATTTGGCATAGGCCTGACTACAGCGCCCCCGCTCTCTAACTCTCCACCCCCACCTCCATCTCAGACTAGATAATTAAATATAGTCATGGTATTTTGAATGATTTCTCATGTATATTCCCCCAACATAGCTGCTGCTTGTTTAAATTCTATTCCCTGAAGACAACTATGCTTCTATGCTTCTAGTCGAAATATCAATTGGAAGTTTATCTTTTTCTCATTCTTTTATTCTTTTACTGGCTTCTGTGATTAGACTTTGGCCATATAGTGGCTGTGTGTGGCCTAGTGGTAAGTGTGTTGGACATGTGATCATAATGTGATGAGTTCCATTCCTGGACTGGGTTATGTGGTGGGTTCACTTCCTGGACTAAGTTGTGTGGTGGGTTCAATTCCTGGACTGGGGTGTGTGGTGAGTTCTTGAGCAAAACACATCATTTCACATTGTTACAGTATACTCAGCTGAAAATAAGTACCAGCAGTAGCTAGGGGTTTAACCCTGTAATGGACTGGCATTCTGTCCAGCAGAGAATCTAGTGTAGCCTAGTGGTAAGCGTGTTGGACTTAGGGTCATAATGTCGTGGGTTCAAGTCCTGGACTGCATTGTGTGGTGGGTTCTTGTGCGAAACACTTCATTTCATGTTGTTACAGTATACTTAGCTGAAAATGTGTACCATCAATAGCTGGGGTTTAACATTGTGATGGACTGGTGTCCTGTCCATGAGGGAGTATTGTGCTCTCAGTCACTTAACACCACAGAAACTGGGATAAGCATTGGCTCTGATGAGCCTCTGGGCTCAAGACAGACTTTAGTCTTTTAAGTACTGAGGTACTCCCTTGATTTAAGTCAAACTTATCAAACACCCTCTTTTAAGTACTGAGGTACTCCCTTGATTAAGTCAAACATATCAAACCCCCTCGTTTAAGTACTGGGGTACTGCCTAGATTTAAGTCAAACATATCCAACCCTCTCTTTTAAGTACTGGGGTACTTCCTTGATTTAGTCAAACATATCAAACCCTCTCTTTTAAGTACTGGGGTACTTCCTTGATTTAGTCAAACATATCAAACCCTCTCTTTTAAGTACTGGGGTACTTCCTTGATTTAGTCAAACATATCAAACCCTCTCTTTTAAGTACTGGGGTACTGCCTTGATTTAGTCAAACATATCAAACCGTCTCTTTTATTTTTTTTTGTCAAACTGTTATGGAACATAAACTCTGATACAAATGTAAACATAGACTCAGACACACACACACATACATATATACACTCACATATACACACATTCATACACACATATATACACACACACACATATACATACACATACACACAAACATACATACACACATTCATACACACATATATACGCACACACACATATACATACACATACACACAAACATACATACACACACACACACATACAGACATCTCCACACATACATTCATACATACATACACATACACACACACCTGCACATAATTTTTCTCATCATCATCATCATCAATATTTTACATTTAACCTCCACACTAGCATTGGTTGAACGGGTTGTCACAGTCTGAGACAAGATGTCTG
>OZ024748.1:17599273-17631773 GCA_964016885.1 Eledone cirrhosa
TAATATATATACACAATATGTCCAATTATATATAAAATATATATATACAATAGATCTATAATATATATATATATACACTATGTCCAATTATATATAATATATCTATAACATATATATATACACTCTCCAATTATATATACAATTATATGTACAATTCAATATAAATATATTTACCACATTATTATCGGTAGAGGGTCGGACGCCATGCTTTCCAGCATAGTTACGTCCCTTTACGATCTGAGTTCAAATCCCGCCGAGGTTGACTTTGCCTTTCATCATTACGAGGTCGATAAAATAAAGTACCAGTAATGTACTGGGTGATTGCTGGCCTTGTGCCTAAAGTAGAAACAATTATTACCAGCAAAGGTTAACATTAACATATTTTCATGTAATTCTAAGACATATTATTTCATATCAAACTTTTCCTTTGCCTTCTTTCTTTCCTCGTCGTCTTTTTTTTCTTTTTCTCTTTCTTCTTTCTTTCCTCGTCGTCTTTTTCTTCTTTTTCTCTTTCTTCTTTCTTTCCTCGTCGTCTTTTTCTTCTTTTTCTCTTTCGTTCTTTCCTCGTCGTCTTTTTCTTCTTTTTCTCTTTCGTTCTTTTCTCGTCGTCTTTTTCTTCTTTTTCTCTTTCTTCTTTCTTTACTCGTCGTCTTTTTCTTCTTTTTCTCTTTCTTCTTTCTTTCCTCGTCGTCTTTTTCTTTTTTTTCTCTTTCTTTTTTCTTCTTCTTTCTCTTAATCTTTTTCACTTCTTTCTTTCCTCTTCTTATTCCACCTCTTCATCATTTCCTTCTTTTTCTCTTTTCTCTTCTTTTTCCACTTCTTTCCCCTCTTCGTCTTTCCTTTTTCTCTCTTTCCTCTTCTTTCTCTACTTCTTCATCTCTTCTTTCTTTTTCTCTTCTTTTTCTCTTCTTTAATTCTTCTTTTTCCTCTTCTTTCCCCTCCTCTTCGTCTTTTCCTTCTTTTTCTCTTTCCTCCTTCTTCCTCCTCCTCTTCAGTTTTCTCTACATTCTCCCCTCCTCTACATTCTTTCTTTCAACATTCACACCTTAATGACTTGGTCATTCAGCTCAGGTGTGTTTCAGTCCACATCACTGGTGCCAAGCTGTATCGGTCATTGCCTTTCCCTTGGACATCACCATATATAGTGTTTATATAGAGTATAGAGTGTGTATATATATATATATATATATATATATATATAGAGTATAGAGTGTTTATATAGAGTATAGAGTGTATATATATATATAGTATAGAGTGTATATATATATATATAGTATAGAGTGTATATAGTGTATATATATATACATAGAGAGAGAGAGAGTATATATAGTGTATGTTGTTATGTCACTGGTGTCAAGTTGTATCGGCCATTGCGTTTCCCTTGGAGATCATCGGTGGCATGGAGAGGGGAGACTGATATGGTGACTGCTGGTCTTCCACAACTTGGCCCGGATTTGTGCCTCGGAGGGGAGACTTTCTAGGGGCAGATCCCATGGTCATTAGTGACACAAGTGGGTCTTTACCTTAACATAAGTATGAGCAGCCTGTTATGGTTGGTTTCAACAGAAAGAGGTGAGAGAATTATGGCCGGATATGGCCGGTTTAAATGCTAAAGGATTAAGGGTGCACACATCTGTGGAATACTCAGCCACTTGCACATTCACTTCACAAGCAGTCTGTTCCATTGTTAACACAACTAAAACACTCATTATTTCAACAAATTGGGGTCAGCTCAATCTGAAAATTATGTTAAGGGTATACATGTTTGTGGAATACTCAGCCACTTGCACACTCATTTCACAAGCAGTCTGTTCCATTGTTTAAACAACAGAACTAACAGAAACACACACAACATTTGCCCTTCCTTCTTATATTTCCACACCATTTTTCTTTCTTCATTTTTCTCTTTTCTTGGTTTTATGATTCATAAATGTTTGTTCTTAAATTTCCATCTTTAGCATTTACATTACTCTATATATACTATCATATTTCCACAGTAAAAGGGGCAGTGGATTGGCAGTATCAGTAGAGGGTCGGACGCCATGCTTTGCAGCATAGAGTTACGGCCCTTTACGGCCTGAGTTCAAATCCCGCCGAGGTTAACTTTGTCTTTCATCCTTACGGGGTCGATAAAATAAAGTCACTTAACATCAATTCCAGGGACTATGTTGAAAAATAAATCTCATTGTGTCTGTGTGGATGTGTATATATATATATATATATATATATATATATATACATATACACACAATTAGGTTTATTTTTTAACGTATATATATTTTTTAAACATATATATATATATATACACACATACATGCAGGTCGGCTGAAAAGTTTCTAAGCTGCCCAAGATACTCTTGTGAGGTTTATTTTTCAATGAAACAATGCAGTTATTAATAAGATAGAATTGAAATTGATTCATGCAAGATTTCACAGCTCTTGCATCACTCCTTCATAGTCAGAAATCTTTAGCCTCCCCCTCATATGTCTTCTTCTTCGCCCATTTATTCTGGAGGGAGTCGTGGAAGGCAGACTCCTCAAACACTCCTTCCAGCGGGTCCTGTTAGAAGCAATCATCTCCAACTGATCTGGCTGGATCCCCAAGTGAGACCAGCCAAGCTCATGGATGTTATCCAACCATCTTGCTCGGGGTCTACCCTTGGGTCTCTTGTCGCTTGGTTTTACCCATAAAATCTGTCCAGCAATTCTTTCCTGGGACATTCTAACCACATGTCCATAGTATTGAAGCTGTGATCTCTCAGTTCGGAGGAGTAGCAGCTCCACCTAGAGTGATTCTCTGGTCTCTGAGTTATGAACTTTATCGAGTAACATTACTCTTATACGGATTTTTGATTTTTTTTTTTTTTTTTTTCTGCTTATTTTTGTTGTTGTTATTGTTGTTTAAATCACTGAAATAGTCAAATGTATGTCTAAGAATATATATTGTAATGCCATTAAAGCTGACATTACAACTATCTCCAAATGTATGACAACGAACTGGAATAAAACGTATATGCTACTATAATAAATATTGACATTTCTAAACCTAAATCTCCAACTGAATTATTTTATATTTCAAAAATATAAATAATATTAACTGAATGTTTTATCTTTAGTTTTCACAAATCTTCTCAGAAAATTTGCAATAACTTCTCAGAAATGTTTAATTGTTTTTTGGTTTATATATATATATATAATAAATATACTTATTCATTTTTATTTATTATCCACACACACACACATGTGTGTGCATATGTGTATATATTTCTGTGTGTGCATACATATTTTTATATATGTGTGTGTGTATACATATGTTTGTGTATGTGTGTACATACAGATGTTTGTATGTAAAAATCTTTGTTTAACATAACAATGGAAGAAGTTTTCTAAAATATATTATAGTATTGTGAAGAAAACTAAACATTTGACAGGATTCAATAAATCACTGCAAGGCAATACCGATTTCAATAGAATGTCAGAAAACATTATAACATTTAGTTGGTCAATAATTTTATCAGGAAAATAAACTTAAATTTGAATGACAACTGTTAAAATTATGATTGAAACAGAATGAAATGAAATAAAATTTTCAGATTATACCTATGCAAGTTTAGCTAGCATTCTCATAGGAGGTTTTTGGAGATGTTCTAATGATAGAAGATCCAGTTTTATCATGTTATTGATGTTTCAGCACACATTTATCTAGATTTAGCTGGTCTCCAATGACGATATATTTCATAGAAGTTTTCTTAAGTCTTTTAACGTTAAGGGATCCAGTCCTATCATGCTTTTGTTGTTACAGCTCACACATTTGCAGATTTAGCTGACCTCGAAGCAGAGGAGATTTTGGAGGCTGTTTTAATGATTGAGGCCCAATTCTATCAGGTTGCTGTTGTTACAGCTCATACATTTGCAGATTTAGCTGGCCTTCAATCAAGTTATATTTCATAGAAGTTTTCTTAATTGTTTTAATGACAGAGGATCCATTTCTATCATGCTATTGTTGTTACAGCTCATACATTTGCAGATTTAGCTGGCCTCCAATCAAGTTATATTTCATAGAAGTTTTCTTAATTGTTTTAATAACAGAGGATCCATTTCTATCATGCTATTGTTGTTACAGCTCGTACATTTGCAGATTTAGCTGGCCTTCAATGAGGTTGTATTGCACAGGAGATTTGGGGGTGGTTTTAATGATTGAGGCCCCAGTCCTATCGTACTACCATGCTCTTATAGTTATAGCTAACACCTAACTGTATCACCTAACCCATGCTAGCATGGAAGATAGATGTTAAACGATGATGATGATATATATATATATATATATATATATAGGAACAATTAGGACCCCGACGGCTGAGCTCAGGCCGTTTCGATGGCTAATTCTGGACCAGAATTAGCCGTCGAAACGGCCTGAGCTCAGCCGTCGGGGTCCTAATCATTCCTATTACCCACTCTACTACCCTAAGTATTGAGTACTTTGGTGCGTTATGGTCCACCTGGTTCCTTACCACATTTCCTTCGTTATATATATATATATATATATATATATATCATCATCATCATCGTTTAACATCTATTACTATATATATATATATGTAATTTACAGATGAGAGAAAAGAATACTCAATACCGAAGTAGAGTTCAAATATTCCTTTATATTGACTAAATAGTTAGTTTTGTTATTCAACCTGAAACTTCAAACTTACTGCCATGTTTCTGTTAGGAAAATAAATTTCTACACTCTTCTCACTAATATTCAGTACTCATTCAGATAATGGTTAAATGTTTTAAATATTTTAACCACACATCCAATTAATGTTTACATATATAGCAATAGATAATGTTGTTCATATATATATATATATATATATATATATATATATATGAGGGCAATCCCAAAAGTAAGGTCTCCTTCCAATATTGCAACTTTTCCGTTAAAATCCTGAGGATGGTGCTTCGGGAAACCTCAGGAACCAAAATTCAGAGAGCATCCAGAGTGATCTGCCGATCTTTACGCATGTTTTCCTCGGAAGGAGACCTTACTTTTGGGATCACCCTCGTATATATATATATACATACGAGGGTAATCCCAAAAGTAAGGTCTTCAAAGCGATGGAGAGACAGAGAAACTGTTAGTATGGCTGTTGGCAACACTGTTGTGATTGGTGCTTCCTTCACTCCCAAACAAGCATGCGCGTGCTTCACTGGGATGCTCAATCTTGGGTTAGCAGCCGTTGAGAATGGAGCTCCCATTGAACGCTACCACCAAGTGCGAATTTCGCGCAGTTATAATATACGAGGGCAATCCCAAAAGTAGGGTCTCCTTCCGAGGAAAACATGCGTAAAGATCGGCGGATCACTCTGGATGCTCTCTGCATTTTGGTTCCTGAGGTTTCCCGAAGCACCATCCACAGGATTTTAACGGAAAAGTTGCAATATCAGAAGGAGACCTTACTTTTGGGATTGCCCTCGTATATATATATGTACAACATTATCTATATATATATATATATATACTATAATGTTTATATATATATATATGTTTTTGTTTTGCAAGGTTTTTGATATGATTCACCCCAAGTATAACAATATCATCATCATCATTTTACGTCCACTTTTCCCTGCTTGCAAGGGTGGGACGGGAACTGATTCTGGCTTGATTTCTACAGCTGGATGCCCTTCCTAACACCAACCTCATTTACAGTGAGTGCTGGGTGCTGTTTTGCCGTGGCGCCTACACGTCCACTTTGCAGTGGAATGATATGGACCCCAGTCCCTATCATCTCATTTCTACAGCTGAGTAAACTGGAGCAATGTGAAATAAAGTGTCTTGCTCAAGGAAACAACACATCACCCGGTCTGAGAATTGAACTCACAACCTTTTGATTGCAAGGCCAATGTTCTAACCACTAAGCCATGTGCCTCCATATATATATATGTATACTATAATGTTAATATATAGTATAAGCCATTTATCCAATGTTCTAACAAAAGTTTCCATCAACTGAAGCCTTTGTGGAAGTATGATAATATTGCTATTTATAGATAATGTTGGTGTTTATGTATATGAATATATATATATATATATATATATATATATATATATATATATATATATATATATATATATATATATATATATATATATATATATATATATATATATATATATATATATATATCATAACAGATAATAGTACATGTGCATGTATCTATATATATATATATATATATATATACACACATACAGAGAGAGGGTGAGAGAGATGGTTACAGATGATGTTGCAGATATATGTATATATATACAGTGACAGATGATGTTCCATGAGTATATATATATATATATATATATACGGTGAGAAATAATATATATGTATATATATGAATATCATGACACTATGTTTATGTGTGTATGTGTGTGTATATATATATATATATATATATAAATGTAACTTTATCTGTCACCATACATATATATATATATGGTGACAGATAAAGTTACATTTCATATTTATATATATATATATATATATATTCTCATTTGTTATGCTCATTTGCAAGCAGGGAAAAGCGGACGTAAAATGATGATATATATATATATGTATATATAGACAAATGATGTTGGATTATACAGTAGTTCCATTAGGAAGTCAGGATGTTACAACAACAACAGCAATACTTACAGCACATTGCAATGTAGAATCATCATCTATATAGTGGCCTTTTGAGATTCACTGTCAGATATAATGAATGACCTTTATATCTCTACATCATCAGCTGTAGAAGTGGTGCAAGGCTGGGAGGGCAGGACAATGGAGACGGAGGAGAGAATGCTGGCTTTGTATTACTACATGCTATACATAACTCATATATATATATATATAAAAACCTGGGCAGCCGTTGAGAATGGAGCTCCCATTGAACGCTACCGCCAAGTGCGAATTTCGCGCAGTTATTATATACGAGGGCAATCCCAAAAGTAAGATCTCCTTCCAAGGAAAACATGCGTAAAGATCGGCGGATCGCTCTGGATGCTCTCTGCATTTTGGTTCCTGAGGTTTCCCGAAGCACCATCCTCAGGATTTTAACGGAAAAGTTGCAATATCAGAAGGAGACCTTACTTTTGGGATTGCCCTCGTAGATATATATGTGTGTGTGTGTTCATATATATATATATATGTGTGTGTTTATATATATATATATATCGTTTCTGAATTTGTTTAGCAAGATTCTTTATCTGAAATCGTGTGTTGACAACATGACCCTCCCAAAGTATAACAATATATATATATATATATATGTATATATATGTGTCCCAAGGCTCTGATACCATCAACACTATAAACACAGAGCTGGCATATCTAAGAACTGACTAACTGCCTGATGAGGTCATAGCCATTCAATGGCTATCATCGAAATATATATAGCAGTAAATAAAGGATTATGAGTTCATGCAATTGACTTATGTTTCGTCACTATATATATATATATATATATATATATATATATATATATATATATATATATACAAATATATATATATATAAAGCAGACATACAATGACGACGATGATGATGATGATATATATTTATATGTACTAATATATATATATTTATATGTACTTATATATACTTATATTTTATATATATATATATATGTACTTATATATATATATATATGTATGTGCTTATAAATATATATATAATAATCTATATACTATTAATATATAGTTATGTAATAAACAACATAAGGCAATTATTTCATTTACCAGTGGTTTCTTAAAAGCAAAAAAATTTTGCTTTCAATCATCAGAATGAAAAAATCCTGGCGTATTTATTGACGTTGGATTTTAAAAACAAAAATGCAATCTATATGAAAGTGAGGCTGGAAAAGGAAGAAGGAAAGGAAAAATAAAATAAAAACACACATGCAAACACACACACACACACACACACATATATACATACACATGTATATATATATACATACACACATACATACACACACACATATATACACACACACACACGTGTGTGTGTGTTTGCATGTGTGTTTTTATTTTATTTTTCCTTTCCTTTCCTTCTTCCCTTTCCAGCCTCACTTTCATGTAGATTGCATTTTTGTTTTTAAAATCCAACGTCAATAAATACGCCAGGATTTTTTCATTCTGATGATTGAAAGCAAAATTTTTTTGCTTTTAAGAAACCACTGGTAAATGAAATAATTGCCTCATGTTGTTTATTACATAACTATTAAGCTCTGTTACCTACATAGAGCACTCTTTTTTCCTGGACTTTTCCGACGGAATTACTTCATTTACTATTAATATATATATACTATTACTTATATGGCTTTAGAAATTGGATTCAAATGACAATGATTTATTCGAATCCATCAGTAGAATTCTGAATGATGTATAATATGAGAACTTTCTAGATTTCAATTGGGAAATGGTTAGGAGATTGCCAGGAACCATCACTGTGTATTTGAGGGGAAGCCATTTATAAAAGGGGCTTTTGTATTGAGGTATTTCATTAATAGTTTCAACATACACATGTATAAATCTATATAAATGTATGTGGGGAGAGTGTTTGTTTGTGTGTATGTGTGAGTGACATCATTATCATCATCATCACTTATACATGTTTTGACATGCTTGCATAGGTAGGACTGATCTTTTCCAGTAAAACAACTTCCTACAGTTGGAGATTTCTTCTTTCCACTTGGAGCTCTTGGTACTTCTTCATCCAATAATTATTGTCCATTTTCATCACATGACCAGACCAGCAAACTACATTGGATTCATCATAATCTCAATTTTTTTCTCAGCTCATTCAGATTTCGCTGTTTATGGTCATTAATGTCATCCATCCATTGAATCATGAACACTTCATTTCTCTCTAGCCTTCACATATCCTCTGCATTTCCTGCTGATGTTTCATTGCCATGCAATGCTGCACTTCACATGCAGGCATCATACAGCTGGCTGGACTTTAGTTCTTAGAAAGAAAACCTTTTGTTGTCAACAAAGATAGAAAAATTGTTTAGCCTATTCTGGCTACTACATTTTCAGGGCAATAACCTTCTCTAATAATTAGGTCACTTTGGTATCAAATACAAGCATACGTACATTTTAACCCTTTAGCATTTACATTTCTCTATATTTACTATTGTATTTTTACAGTTAAGGCTTTATCTCACATAAGTATCTCACATCATTTCGAATCTATGAGATTTTGATATTATTTATTTTGAGAACAATACTGATGTTAAACATCAGTATGAGTGGCTGGTGACAGCCAGTTAGAACAGAAAGAGGTGAGAGAATTCTGGCTGGATATGGCTGGTTTAAATGCTAAAGGGTTAAATCTTTTATGTTCTTTACATCTAATCATGTTGCCAATTGTCTTGAGTGATGGTCTGATGGCGTAAGCCAGCAATAGAAATACGTATTTTGTAATTGTGAAATATTAAGGAATATATTCGAATCTAGGCTTCTTATATTTAATTAAATTATACACACACACATGCACACACACACATACATATATATATATATATCACTGGATCGAGATCTTATGCAGTAATATAGAAGACATACCTTCACTTGCACACAGACCCAAACATACATTCAGTAGGCACCTTTTAACCACTATACCCTCTTCCACATGCACCTCCACTCCCTACACCACCCTGCTATTTTTGTCCCCACCACCCTTCCACTGTAAAGTTATGTTGGTATCACAATATCATCCAGCCTACATTGTAAAGTGGTTGTGTGTCACAACAAAAAGCACCCAGCCCACACTGTAAAGTGGTAGTGTATGTCTCATGATAAAAAGCACCTAGCCCATGCTGTAAGGTGGTCATGTAGGAGTCACAACAAAAAGCACCTAGCCCATGCTGTAAAGTTGTCATGTAGGAGTCGCAACAAAAAGCACCCAGCACACACTGTAAATGTGGTTGGCGTTAGGTAGGGAATCCAGCCATAGAAACCAAGCCCAAATCAGTCCAGTATGAGCAAAACCCCGGCTTACGACCAGACTTGTCTCACAACTGCACAGCTTATCTAAACCATGTTAGCATGAAAAATGGACATTAAATGATGATGATGATGATGATTGTCTGTCTGTCATTTCTATTTACATTTTACTATCTGTTATATGCAGCTTTCATTAAAATGGTCGTGAAGTAAACATTTTTATTTATACACACTTTGAAATTTTTGATTGTTTTAAAATCTTAACTCAAATAAAGAACGGAGTACGGGACTGCGTCCAGAATATATTTTTTTATCTTATTTGTAAAATAAGTTGGATTACTTTGAATAAATAATTGTTTCTACGTTAGGCACAAGGCCAGCAATTACCCAGTGCATTACTGGTACTTTGATTAAATAATTGTATCTACTTTAGGCACAAGGCTAGCAATTATTCAGTGCATTACTGGTACTTTATTTTATCGACCCCGTAAGGATGAAAGGCAAAGTCAACCTCGGCGGGATTTGAACTCAGATCGTAAAGGGACGTAACTATGCTGGAAAGCATGGCATCCGACCCTCTACCGACACTGCCAAGAATAAATAATTGTTTCTACTTTTGGCACAAGGCCTGCAATTATCCCAGTGTATTACTGGTACTTTATTATATCGACCCCGTAAGGATGAAAGGCAAAGTTAACCTCTGCGGGTTTGAACTCAGAATGGCAAGGGCCGTAACTCAATACGTCAAGAATAAATAATGAACGAATATTACATAATTTATGTACTAAATTTCATAACTGTTGATTAAATATAAATAATTTTAGTGCTTATTTTAAGATTCACTTCTTTAATGTATCATGGATTACTTTACTGATTACAGAAGAGAGTGTAACGCAGACTTTGTTCAATTTCTGTACATATTGTCAATTACGATTTCATTTGCCGTATCATATCTATATGTATATATATTTACGTACAATATCAATATACACACTACACGTGCTAGCAGAAAACCACCCGTAGGGTTGTTTTTCTGCTAGTATATTTTAAAATCTTTCATTAGAAATATGGTTAGGAAAGAGTTAAATAAAAAGTTGGTGAGGGGGAGGGGGCTCCTTGGGAGAGATAAGGTTAGAAATGGCTGCTCTAATATGTCAATAATGTATGACTAAACAACAACAGCAAAGATTACTATAACAATAGAATAGATTGTGTGTGTGTGTATGTGTCTTTGTATCTGTGTCTGTGTGTGTACGTGTCTTTGTGTGTGTGTGTGTGTCTCTGTGTGTGTCTGTGCCTGTGTGTGTGTGTGTGTGTGTCTCTGTGTGTCTGTGCCTGTGTGTGTGTGTGTGTCTGTATGTGCCTGTCTGTGCCTGTGTGTGTGTGTGTGTCTCTGTATGTGCCTGTGTGTATGTCTCTGTGTATGTGTCTTTGTGTCTCTGTGTGTGTGTGTGTGTGTGTGTGTCTGTCTGTCTGTCTGTGTGTGTCTGTGCCTGTGTGTGTGTGTATGTTTGTGTGTGTGTCTGTGTGTGTATGTCTCTGTGTCTGTGTGTGTGTACGTGTCTTTGTGTCTCTGTGTCTGTGTGTGTCTGTCTGTCTGTGTGTGTCTGTGTGTCTGTGTGTGTGTGTGTGTGTGAAGACATTTTATAACCAATAGAATCCTATCAAAATACTATCTACTGAAATGTGTGTGTATGTATATGTGATTATATGTGTGTGTATGTGATTATACATGTGTGTGTGATTGTGTATGTGATTGTGTGATTATGTGAGTGTGTGTATTTGTATGTGGTTATGCATCTGTATGTGTATGTGACTGTGCAATTATCTATGTGTATGTGACTGTGTGTATGTGATTATGTGTGTGCATATGTGATTATGTGTGTGTGTGTATGATTATGCATGTGTATGTGACTATATGTGTGTGTATGTGACTATATGTGTGTATGTGACTATATGTGTGTGTATGTGACTATATGTGTGTGTATGTGACTATGTGTGTGTATGTGACTATATGTGTGTGTATGTGACTATGTGTGTGTATGTGTGTATGTGACTATATGTGTGTGTATGTGTGTATGTGACTATGTGTGTGTATGTGACTATATGTGCATGTATGTGGCTGTGTGTGTGAGACTATATGTGTGTGTATGTGACTATATATGTGTGTGTTTCTCTCGTTAGAAAGAAGTATAAAACAAACTAATCAAGCCACCATGTCATTGATCTTATTTGTTTAAAAGTGATTTGATTGATTTCTATTGATTATATTACAAGATGTGATCAGTGGACTGTAATTGGGATTAAATGTATTGTTTTTCTAATCATGTTGTTGTTGTTGTTGTTGTAGTTGGTGATATCATTGTTGTTGTAGTTGTTGATATCGTTGTTGTTGTTGTTGTAGTTGTTGATATCGTTGTTGTTGTGTTGTTGTTGTTGTTGTTGTTGGTGGTGATGTTGTTGGTGGTGGTGGTGATATCATTGATGTTGTAGTTGTTGATATCGTTGTTGTTGTTGTTGTTGTAGTTGATGATGTTGTTGGTGATGGTGATATCATTGTTGTAGTTGTTGATATCGTTGTTGTTGTGTTGTTGTTGTTGGTAATATTGTTGTTGTTGGTGATATCATTGTTGTTGTAGTTGTTGATATCGTTGTTGTTGTTGTTGTTGTTGTAGTTGGTGATGTTGTTGGTGATATCATTGTTGTTGTTGATGTTGCTGTTGCTGTTGTTGTTGTTGGTGATATTGTTGTTGTTGGTGGTGGTGATATCATTGTTGTTGTAGTTGTTGATGTTGCTGTTGTTGTTATTGTTGTTGGTGATATTGTTGTTGTTGGTGATATTGTTGTTGTTGGTGGTGGTGATATCATTGTTGTTGTAGTTGTTGCTGTTGTTGGTGATATTGTTGTTGTTGTTGTTGTAGTTGTAGTTAGTTGGTGATATTGTTGTTGTTGGTGGTGGTGATATCGTTGTTGTTGTTGGTGGTGATATTGTTGTTGGTGGTGGTGGTGGTGATATCGTTGTTGATGAAGTTGTAGTTGGTGATATCATTGTTGTTGTAGTTGTAGGTGTCGTTGTTGTTGGTGGTGGTGGTGATATCATTGTTGTTGTTGATATCATTGTTGTTGTTGTTGGTGGTGGTGGTGATATCATTGTTGTTGTTGGTGGTGTTGTTGATATCATTGTTGTTGTTGGTGGTGGTGGTGATATCAGTGTAGTTGTAATCAGTGATATCGTTGTTGTGTTAGTTGTTGATACTATTATCATTGTTGTTGTAGTTGGTGATATCGTTTTTGTTGCTGTGTTAGTTGTTGCTGTGTTAGTTGTTGTTGTGTTAGTTGTTGTTGTTGTAGTTGGTGATATCGTTTTTGTTGCTGTGTTAGTTGTTGCTGTGTTAGTTGATGCTGTGTTAGTTGTTGTTGTTGTAGATTGGTGATATCGTTGTTGTTGACACTATTATCATTGTAGTTGTTGATGATGATGTTGGTGTTTCTGTAGTTGTTTTTGCTTTGGTGTTGTAGGGCTGTTTGTTGTTGTTATAGTTGTTGCTGTTGATACTATTATCATTGTTGTTGTTGTTGTTGTTGGTCTATTTGTTGTTGTTGATGATGTTACTGCAGTTGTTATTGCTACTATTGTTGTTGTTGTTGTTATTGATGTTGCTATTGTTGTCGTTGGACTGTTTCTTGTTGTTGTTGTTGGGGTGTTTACTTTTGTTGTTGTTACTCCTGTTGTTGTTGTTCTTGGGGTGTTTGTTGTTGTTGTTGAGGTGTCTGCTGTTGTTGTTGTTCTTGTGGTGTTTGAGGTGTCTGCTGTTTTTGTTGTTCTTGGGGTGTTTGTTGTTGTTTTTGATGTGTCTGCTGTTGTTGTTCTTCTTGTGGTGTTTGTTGTTGTTTTTGAAGTGTCTGCTGTTGTTGTTGTTCTTGTGGTGTTTGTTGTTGTTTTTGAGGTGTCTGCTGTTTTTGTTGTTCTTGGGGTGTTTGTTGTTGTTTTTGATGTGTCTGCTGTTTTTGTTGTTCTTGGGGTGTTTGTTGTTGTTTTTGATGTGTCTGCTGTTGTTGTTGTTCTTGTGGTGTTTGTTGTTGTTTTTGAGGTGTCTGCTGTTTTTGTTGTTCTTGGGGTGTTTGTTGTTGTTTTTGAAGTGTCTGCTGTTGTTGTTGTTCTTGTGGTGTTTGTTGTTGTTTTTGATGTGTCTGCTGTTGTTGTTGTTCTTGGGGTGTTTGTTGTTGTTTTTGAGGTGTCTGCTGTTGTTGTTGTTCTTGTGGTGTTTGTTGTTGTTTTTGAGGTGTCTGCTGTTGTTGTTGTTCTTGTGGTGTTTGTTGTTGTTTTTGAGGTGTCTGCTGTTTTTGTTGTTCTTGGGGTGTTTGTTGTTGTTTTTGAAGTGTCTGCTGTTGTTGTTGTTCTTGTGGTGTTTGTTGTTGTTTTTGATGTGTCTGCTGTTGTTGTTGTTCTTGGGGTGTTTGTTGTTGTTTTTGAGGTGTCTGCTGTTGTTGTTGTTCTTGTGGTGTTTGTTGTTGTTTTTGAAGTGTCTGCTGTTGTTGTTGTTCTTGTGGTGTTTGTTGTTGTTTTTGATGTGTCTGCTGTTGTTGTTGTTCTTGGGGTGTTTGTTGTTGTTTTTGATGTGTCTGCTGTTGTTGTTGTTCTTGTGGTGTTTGTTGTTGTTTTTGAAGTGTCTGCTGTTGTTGTTGTTCTTGTGGTGTTTGTTGTTGTTTTTGATGTGTCTGCTGTTGTTGTTGTTCTTGGGGTGTTTGTTGTTGTTTTTGAGGTGTCTGCTGTTGTTGTTGTTCTTGTGGTGTTTGTTGTTGTTTTTGAGGTGTCTGCTGTTGTTGTTGTTCTTGTGGTGTTTGTTGTTGTTTTTGAGGTGTCTGCTGTTGTTGTTGTTCTTGGGGTGTTTGTTGTTGTTTTTGATGTGTCTGCTGTTGTTGTTGTTCTTGTGGTGTTTGTTGTTGTTTTTGATGTGTCTGCTGTTGTTGTTGTTCTTGGGGTGTTTGTTGTTGTTTTTGAGGTGTCTGCTGTTGTTGTTGTTCTTGTGGTGTTTGTTGTTGTTTTTGAGGTGTCTGCTGTTGTTGTTGTTCTTGTGGTGTTTGTTGTTGTTTTTGAGGTGTCTGCTGTTTTTGTTGTTCTTGGGGTGTTTGTTGTTGTTTTTGAAGTGTCTGCTGTTGTTGTTGTTCTTGTGGTGTTTGTTGTTGTTTTTGATGTGTCTGCTGTTGTTGTTGTTCTTGGGGTGTTTGTTGTTGTTTTTGAGGTGTCTGCTGTTGTTGTTGTTCTTGTGGTGTTTGTTGTTGTTTTTGAGGTGTCTGCTGTTGTTGTTGTTCTTGTGGTGTTTGTTGTTGTTTTTGAGGTGTCTGCTGTTTTTGTTGTTCTTGTGGTGTTTGTTGTTGTTTTTGAAGTGTCTGCTGTTGTTGTTGTTCTTGTGGTGTTTGTTGTTGTTTTTGAGGTGTCTGCTGTTGTTGTTGTTCTTGGGGTGTTTGTTGTTGTTTTTGATGTGTCTGCTGTTGTTGTTGTTCTTGTGGTGTTTGTTGTTGTTTTTGAGGTGTCTGCTGTTGTTGTTGTTCTTGTGGTGTTTGTTGTTGTTTTTGAGGTGTCTGCTGTTTTTGTTGTTCTTGTGGTGTTTGTTGTTGTTTTTGAAGTGTCTGCTGTTGTTGTTGTTCTTGTGGTGTTTGTTGTTGTTTTTGATGTGTCTGCTGTTGTTGTTGTTCTTGGGGTGTTTGTTGTTGTTTTTGATGTGTCTGCTGTTGTTGTTGTTCTTGTGGTGTTTGTTGTTGTTTTTGAGGTGTCTGCTGTTTTTGTTGTTCTTGGGGTGTTTGTTGTTGTTTTTGAGGTGTCTGCTGTTGTTGTTGTTCTTGTGGTGTTTGTTGTTGTTTTTGAGGTGTCTGCTGTTGTTGTTGTTCTTGTGGTGTTTGTTGTTGTTTTTGAGGTGTCTGCTGTTTTTGTTGTTCTTGTGGTGTTTGTTGTTGTTTTTGAAGTGTCTGCTGTTGTTGTTGTTCTTGTGGTGTTTGTTGTTGTTTTTGAGGTGTCTGCTGTTTTTGTTGTTCTTGTGGTGTTTGTTGTTGTTTTTGAGGTGTCTGCTGTTTTTGTTGTTCTTGGGGTGTTTGTTGTTGTTTTTGAGGTGTCTGCTGTTGTTGTTCTTTGTTGTGTTTTATGTTTTACCATAGACAATGTTTGATTATAATGAAATGATATTAAGTAATAAATTACTAAAGTATGTCTGTTCAACATATTGATTTAAGGCATGAAACACAAAACCAAACAAAATACGATGCAATAATTATTATATTTCTTGAGTAGTTCGTTAAGATAAGAGCTTCTCAGATTCCTACTTTAAATAAATATTTTAAAAAACAGTTAACACTTTCAACAAGAGTTTTAACTCTTATAAGAACCTACAAGTTTGTTTTAAAGTTGGCAGAAATTCTACAGTTGTGTTAGAGACATGACAACCTCTACTGTGGACTTGGTGTATTGTGCAACTGTACATAAGTGAGATACAGATCCCTGGCCTGTCTGGGTGATCAGTGGCTGCACTTCAGTACTCACTTGGTCTATGTAGACCTGTCCAACCCTTGCTAACAGGGAAAGCAGGTGTTAAAATGATGATGATGATAATTATATATATATATATATATATATATATATATATATATATATATTAGAAAGTGAGGTTTTTTTACAAAATGAAAAAAAAACGAGGTGTCCTACACAAGTGAAAGTATAAGGAAAAAAGATGAAATCGAAAATGCAACTGGAGTCTTTTTTTTTTAAATATATATTCATTTGGTTCCTTTACTGGGTGGAAATTTCGAGTCCTTAGTTAATTAGAAATATACTAACAATTAATTATATACACTATATATATCCAAACGTATCCGGCTGAACGTTAAATTTCAAATCATTTATTTATATTAGTTCAGAATAATGAATTAATCAAAATGTATAATATTTCAGGCTATAAAGGTTTATAAATATCTATATTATTATTAAAGGATACTATCATATTTAATTTATAAAATCATATTTGAAGTATTTGCAAACATGAGAAGGAAAACTTAATATTTTCATCTTCACAGAGGTAATCCATATTAAATTATATTATCTTATATTATATTTTTTTTTTTAGTTTTATATTGAAATAATAGACATTATATAATTTAGAAAATAATTACAGTTATAACTTTCAAAATTTAAAATTAACACTTAGAATGCCTTAAAGTATCTAAAGGCCTTATAATTAAACTTTAAAAAGGGTATTATTAAATTAGATATATGCATTTGTCTAAATATATACAAAGAGCATATTGTCTAAAGTTCAAGACGATATTAGTCAGTTATACATAACATAATATAATATAGTAAATAAGTTACTGTTAATATTGTTAAAAATTAAGGTTATTAGATTAGGATCATGTAATACATATATACTATAAATATACAAATCAAACTTCATGAATCATAAGGATACGAACCAGATTCAAAGAAAAAAAGTAAATTGCTTGCGATCATAAAAGTGCCAAATATCTAATCTATATAATTTAAAAATACAAGAAAATTTTTTTTAAGGATATATATTGTAGTATAATATCATATTTAAAGTGTCTGCAAACATGAGAAAGATAAAACTTAAGATTGACCCGAAGGTAATCGAAATTTAATTAAATAAAAAAATAATAATCGTTATATAATTTAGAAAATATTTAACAATTATAACACTAGAATATCCTTAAGTATCTAAAGTACTTATAAATGTAGCCAGAAGCATGTTATACTAGATATACACATTTGTCCAAATATACATAGAGTATTCTGTTCGGAAGTCAAAACGATATTAGTGATCCATATACATATAATAAATAATAAATACAATGATTGTTAATAAAGTTATAATCGAAGTTTTACATCAAGTTAATTGGAAAATGTTTGTCGACTAGGATCGCGTGCGACGCATATACCATAAATATATATGTTCTTAGCCCTCTCCTGTTCATCATAGTCCTGCAGGCAATAACGGAGGAGTTTAAGACCGGATGCCCATGGGAACTCCTGTATGCTGATGACCTCGCACTCATAGCTGAATCTATGGTAGAACTAGAGAATAAATTCCAAACCTGGAAGCAGGGACTAGAGAGAAAGGGCCTCAAAGTCAACATGACAAAGACTAAGGTCCTTATAAGTAGACGAGAAAACAGAACCCAGATCCCCTCAGGGAAATGGCCTTGCTCAGTATGTAGGAAAGGTGTAGGTAGGAACTCCATTCTTTGCCCCAAATGCAAACAATGGGTACACAAGAGATGTAGCGGGATCTCAGGAAGCTTAATTAAGAATGTAGGATTCACATGCAGCAGCTGTGCTGAAACAGCAAGCAAACAGCCACAGGAAACAAGTACCACCAATCTCTGGGAGGGCCCTGTAGAAACAGTAGACAGCTTCTGCTACCTAGGTGACCGAATTAGCAACGGAGGTGGGTGCTCAGAAAGTACAATAACTAGGGTAAGAACGGGATGGAAGAAGTTTAGGGAACTACTACCACTGCTAGCTGCAAAAGGCTTCTCCCTCAGAATGAAAGGCAGACTGTATGATGCGTGTATCCGAACAGCGATGTTGCATGGTAGTGAGACCTGGGCGCTGAAGGTGGAAGACTTACGTAGATTAGAGAGAAACGAAGCCTGCATGCTCCGATGGATGTGTAACAGTAATATACGTGAACGACAAAGCATAAATGAATTGAGAGAGAGACTGAGCATAAGAGGAATCAAATGCTGCGTGCAGGAGAGGCGGTTACGCTGGTATGGACATGTGATGCGTATGAAGGATGACAGCTGCATAAAAAGGTGCAGAGCACTAGAAGTTGATGGAAACCGCGGAGTGGGGAGACCCAAGATGACTTGGGATGAGGTGATAAAAGCCGACCTTACCCAACTACACCTCTCAAAGTCAATGACACACGACCGTGACTTCTGGCGTCACGCAGTAATACAGGGTACCCGACCTCCCATGGGTACATGCTGAAGCATATAAACAATATGCCCCCCCCCCCCACCGCAAGGTGGTCGTGGAGGTGCCACGGCAAAAAAGCACCCAGCCCACACTGTAAAGTGGACGTGTAGGCGCCACGAAAAAGCACCCAGCACTCACTGTAAATGAGGTTGGTGTTAGGAAGGGCATCCAGCTGTAGAAATCAAGCCAGATCAGTTCCTGTATGAGCAAGGCATGGTCAGCCGACCAGACACTGCCCACAACAGGACAACCCGTCTAACCCATGCTAGCGTGGAAGAACGGACGTAAAACGGTGATGATGATGAAATAAATATAAATATATAAAACTAACATACTCCAAAAGAATAAATACACAAATACATAAATGATTTACGGTTCATTAGAACTGTTAACTATATAAGCTATATATTTTTAAAAAAATATACAAGAATCTCAATCAAATTAAATGTATCTACACAATCAAATGATATGCATATTCATCAAGAGATCATGTTAACAATCTATGTTTATATACCTATATAGAACCCATTAATCTAACATTAATCTTATCGTAAAAGAATTAAAAAAATTAAAAATTATTATAAGGTTTTATAATCTGTTATAACGTTTTACGCACTCAGTTGATAAGAGACATCAAAAATTAGAACCTATTTAGTGTTTTTTCCTGACTTTTTGGAATGTAGAGGAAGCTTTATGAAGGCAATTTGAGAATAATTCACTTTTTTTGTTAATTAAATTTTCATAATTAGTAATTATTAATAGGGTCTCCATGGTACAGAGATTGCAGTTAGGTGCCTATTATTTCAATATAAACATTTTTTTTTAATATAATATAAGATAATATAATTTAATATGGATTACCTTCGTGAAGATGAAAATATTAAGTCTTCCTTCTCATGTTTGCAAATACTTCAAATATGATTTTATAAATTAAATATGATAGTATCCTTTAATAATAATATAGATATTTATAAACCTTTATAGCCTGAAATATTATACATTTTGATTAATTCATTATTCTGAACTAACATAAATAAATGATTTGAAATTTAACGTTCAACCGGATACGTTTGGATATATATAGTGTATATAATTAATTGTTAGTATATTTCTAATTAACTAAGGACTCGAAATTTACACCCAGATATCTATCTATCTAAGGCGGGTAAAATTCCCGAGATCCATGGACGAGTTCTCTCCAGCGGTCTCTGTCCCTCATTATCGCTGCCATATCCTGCATCTCCAACAGACCAGTGTCTGTCCTTAGGGCATCAACATATGTTAACCTTGGTCTTCCTCTTCTAGTGTGTCCATGTAGGGGCTCCCAAAGGAGCACTGAGTGCAATGTCAACTCTGGATGTCGGTGAGCATGTCCAGCCAACCTCAGTCTCCTCTGTGTCACTTTTGAGCTGACTTTTGGGATGCTCCCATACAGCTCTGAGTTTTTCATCCTCAGTGTATACTGATTAATGTTCAGAGCCATCCTCAACATTCTCGTGTAGCACCCATCCACCATCTGAGTGAGTTTCTTGGTCAGTGTCCAAGTCTCAGACCCATACAGCAGCACAGACTCCACTACAGCAATGAAGAGGCGGATTTTCAGGTCTCTACGAAGGTCCGACTTCCACACCCAGATATATTTAATATTTAGATTGATGGATACCTCTAGATAATTCAATAATTCAAAAATTCGAGTTTCCTCCTTCACAAAGCTATGCCTAAATGTATATTCTTGTGTTTGTATAGATATATATAATTTTTGCATTATCTAATCACACCCTATTCATCCACGACAATACAGACCTCCCTCCCTATGCTTTATACTATAAAAATTATTACTCCTTGTCTCTCTATCCTTGATCAATTCTCTTTTGCTTTCTATACTTCTAGTAACTATATTTTCTCCTCATCTGTTTCTCTCTGTCTTCTTTCTTCTATAATTTAAATTATTTGAATCTCTAACAGTTATGTAAATTGCTATTATGTATTTTTAAGCTTTCTCACACGCACCCTCTGTATTATATGTAAATTTTTTCATGTCTCAATCTTAAGGTATATAAATATTGAGTTTTGTCATATCTTATTCACTACCATGACTGAATCTTAACCATCTACTATGTCAGAGTATGTCATGCATCATCTTATTTTATCTGATGAGAACGTACTGTTGAAGTTAGCTCAGTACCTCTGAAATATGTATAATAAAATATACTTGATCACACGAATGTCTATTTTTGTTAATATTTTGAATTATTATTAATAACTCCGGAAAACAATTTTTTGTTGAGTGCTTCCAATCTATTGTAAAACTCATTCTTTGATTTATTCATTGAACCTTGTTTAACCTTTAAATATATATATATATATATATATATATATAAAATTTCAGGTTATCAATAATGTAGTGATAATATATCGTTACGTTAGAGATGAACAGCGTACGTGCAGGTTTGCTCAACGAGTATAAATTATATTCCGGAGAAAATGTAGAAAGGATGAATATAAAATGAAAGAGCTTTTTTTAAAAAAGGAACTTATTAGGTATTGACATATGTTTCTGTAACAGACGGAATACCTATGTATCGCTGCTTGCGTAATCATATAATGTTAGCAAGTATTCGATAGCAAATGTATAATCAGTTGTCACTTCTTCAGAGATTTTGGATAAATTGGATAAAATCAGAAAAATTGAAGTATTTATATTAGTAATAGAGGAAGAAACAGAGGGGATAGTATATGACAGATGGTAAATTAATTTACTGCTAAACAAGTATATAATGGGTTTCTAATGAGAATACCATGAGTAAATCTAAATAAGAATTTTGGGAGTGCCAATTTTAATCTCTACTTGACCAACTGGACAGTGGACAGGGCTGGTCATTTGGTGCAGTAGTATTAATTATAAAGTGTCAATTGGGGAAGGGGGAGATTTCGATTGCTACTAAGTAACATCATATATATATATATATATAATAATCCCCCGCTGAATTGCAGTTCACTTTCGTGGTCCTGCTACATGGCGGATTTTTCTTTGGAACCTATCTAATTTCCTATCATGGTAATCCTTACTACATCGCAGATTTTTGATCAGAACATATCTATTTTCTTATTGTGCTACGTATGTCTGAATAAAAAGTCTTTAAAATTAAAACTTATTAAATAAGTTCCGATGTGATTTAAGTGTATAGCGTAAGGAAGGGGCATCTTAAGGCTTTAACTATAAAAAAAATGTTTTTACTTTTCATTCCATTACTGTTTTACTTATTGTGTTTTTCTCTAATCCACTACAAACCCTTCATAGATTGACAGGGGATGTGTAGTGTATTAACAAGAAGCTAATGTGGCTGGCAATGGTTGTCATTGGTAACTAGTGGTACGATGATTGGTGGTAGTTTCTATATGATCGTTACTAGCTTAAACTATGAAAACAATGGTTGTCTTTAGGGTTTCTCTATATCGCAGATTTTCATTTATCGCGGTTGGTTCTGGAACATATCCCCCACAATAAATGGGGGATTACTGTATATATATATATATATATATATATATGTATGTATGTATGTATATATATATATATGGTATCCAATGATGTTGACTTGTTCTTCTTTTTGGTA
Source organism: Eledone cirrhosa (assembly GCA_964016885.1). NCBI lineage: Eukaryota > Metazoa > Mollusca > Cephalopoda > Octopoda > Eledonidae > Eledone > Eledone cirrhosa. The sequence goes on from OZ024748.1 coordinate 17,621,861, forward strand.
AATATCATCTTGGTTAAGAGAGTGGGACTGGCTTTGTGCAGTGCCTTTGCTCACTATAAAAGCTTCACAGCACAGGCATTGCTTTATATCTGGAGAGATCTCTGCACTTGTCGTTACATGGTACCATGGGCCCAGCACTATGTGTCAATAATTGTCACAAGTGTAGTGTTTGTACCAGAGTTTTCATGTCGCTGGCTGGACTAAAAAGTCACACTCGTTCAGCGCATCGGTAGGGGTTCTCCTACATGGATATAAACTAGTGGCCGTACTCGAAAACGAGTTGGCAGCCACCATATATATATATATATATATATATTTATTAAAATAACAGATTAAAGTTTAAGCAAAGAATCGCTGCTTTCACCCTTAACAGGATCTTCTGAAACTATTATTATTATTATTACTATATATATATATATATATATATAATTATCTGTTCAACATATTGATTTAAGGCATGAACTGCAAAACCAAACAAAATAAGATGCAATAATTATTATATTTCTTGATTAATTCGTCAGTATAAGAATTTTTCTTATTTTTACATTAAATAAATATTCTAAAAAAACAGTTAACACTTTCGACAAGAGTTTTAACTCTTATAAGAACCTACAAGTTTGTTTTAAAGTTGGCAGGAATTCTACAGTTGTGTTAAAGACATGACAACCTCTACTGTGGACTTGATGGATTATGAGACTCTGAGATACAGATCCCTGGCCTGTCTGGGTGATCAATGGCTGCACTTTAGTAATGACTTGGTCTATGTAGATCTGTCCAACCCTTCCTAGCAGGGAAAGTAGACAACAACACCAACATCAACAAGAAGAAGAAGAAGGGCATTGGATGAAGGCGATATTGCAAAGAAAGATAAGTTAACACATCATCAAAGAGCATAGAGTTAGATTTACTATTATTGCTGGAGGACTAAAGTTGTAATTGTTAGTAAAGTTGCTTCGTGGTATGAGCCTACACAAGGAGGAGCTAGCAGAGGACGACAAACCAAGACCTATCTCAAGTAGATTTGTGATGACATAAGCTGAAACCCTTCTCACCTGCTGAATATGATGATTAATAGAATTGGGTGGTGACAGAGAGTCAAGGGAGTCCATGTAAGCAGTGGGACATTCTTTGATCTTGATGTATTGACTGGAACCAGCTCTACCCATAACAGGGGAATGCTGATATCAGCACAAGTAAGTACAAGCATTCATCCAATCTGTAGAATTTCTGCCAACTTTAAAACGAACTTGTAGGTTCTTATAGGAGTTAAAACTCTTGTCGAAAGTGTTAACTGTTTTTTAAGAATATTTATTTAAAGTAGAAATAAGAGAAACTCTTATCTTAACGAACTAATCAAGAAATATAATAATTATTGCATCTTATTTTGTTTGGTTTTGTAGTCCATGCCTTAAATCAATATGTTGAACAGACAATGATATATATATATATATATATATATATATATATATATATCATTATCATCAATATGTTAGCACAATATGTTAGCATGAGGGTCACTGCTAACTTTCACTGCACATGCAACCATATGCTGATGGCAAGCTGCAGAACTAGTCTGGAAACTTTTTGATACTACCTTGTATATGTGTGTATGTATGAGTGCAAGTGTGTGTGTGTGTTTATTCAGTTTGTTCACTTTAACCCTTTAACATTTACATTGCGCTATATTTACTCTTACATTTTCACAGTAAACACTTTATTTCACATAATTATCCAATGGTAAAGGCTTTAACTTATATAATATTGAATCTATGAGATTTTGATATTGTTTATTTTGAGAATAATAATTTAACATCAGTATGAGTAGCCAGTTACAGCTGGTTTGAACAGAAAGAGGTGAGAGAATTCTGGCCGGATACAGCCGGTTTAAATGCTAAAGAGTTGACCCTTTAGCATTTACATGACTCTATATGGTAATAACATAATTATCTCACATAATATCGAATTTAAGAGATTTTGATATTATTTGTTTTGAGAAGAATACCTTAACATAAGTATGAGTAGCCAGTTATAGCTGGTTTGGACTGAAAGTGGTGAGAGAATTCTGGCCGGATACAGTCGGTTTAAATACTAAAGAGTTAATATCAGAATAATGGACTTCCACAATTTCTCTTCATGTAGCTGTCAGTGAAATCCAAATATTTAGAATGTTAAAAATGTCTTTCGGTCAAATTCTATTATTTCCGGCACTCACTCATTTCAGAACAAATAATAAAACTAATCGAATCATCTACCATTGATTTGCTTTGATTTTCTAACTTTTATTTATTGATATTACTATTATTGTTATTTTGTTCTTTATTTCTTGTTTTTTGTTGTTTTATACATTTTTTCTTCTTCCTCTTCTTCTTTAACTTTTCTTCATTTTCTTCTTCCTTTTTCTTCTACTTCTTTATCTTCTTTTTCTTCTACTTCTTCTTTGACTCATCTTCTACTCCTCCTCACCCCACACCTATTCCCTCTTCCCGCTCCTCATTCATTCAATACTGTTTCTTATTTGATACTTTACTTCTGTCATTTTTCCATTCACCCTTTTCATTTTTCTTGTTACTTTATTTCATCATCAGCATTATTGTCATATTATTATTGTTATTATTATTATTATTATCATCATTAGGGTGGTGGATTGGCAGTATCGGTAGAGCATCGGGTAATATGCTTTATAGCATAGAGTTACGGTTCTTTATCTTCAAATTCCACTGAGGTTATCTTTGCCTTTCATCTTTACGAGGCCAATAAAATAAATTACCAGTAATGCACTAGGGTCAATTTAATCAACTTTCTCCTCCCCTTCAAATTGCTGGATTTGTGCCTAAAGTAGAAACAATTATTATCATAATTATTATTATTATTATTATTATCGGTAGAGGGTCGGACGCCATGCTTTCCAGCATAGAGTTACGTGCCTTTACGATCTGAGTTCAAATCCCGCCGAGGTTGACTTTGCCTTTCATCCTTACGGGGTCGATAAAATAAAGTACCAGTAATGCACTGGGTAATTGCTGGCCTTGTGCCTAAAGTAGAAACAATTATTATTATTATTATGGTGGATTGGCAGAGTCGTTAGAGCATCAGACAAATACTTAGCAGGATTTGTTCCGGCTCTTTACATTCTGAGTTCAAATCCCGCCAAGGTCAGTTTTGCCTTTCATCCTTTCGGGGTCGATAAAATAAAGTACCAGTAATGCACTGAGAGTCAATATAATTGGCTTTCTTCAGGCCCTCAAATTACTGGCCTTGTGCCTAAATCAGAAATATAATTATTATCATTATTTTCCAGCATAGTTACGTCCCTTTACGATCTGAGTTCAAATCCCGCTGAGGTTGACTTTGCCTTTCATCCTTACGGGGTCGATAAAATAAAGTACCAGTAATGCACTGGGTAATTGCTGGCCTTGTGCCTAAAGTAGAAACAATTATTATTTGCCTTTCATTCTTCTAAGGTCCAATAAAATGAAGTAACAGTCATGTACTGGGGTCAATATAATTGACTTTCGATTTCCCCTTGCCACCTCCACCACCAAAAGAAATTGCTGACATTATGAAATATAAAAGAGATGCAATCTTGTCTGTGTGGTTAACCTTTCTTGATACTAATTTTCCTGAAACTGTCCTTCATTTATGATACAAAAACTGCACATTTTTCAATATTAGAGCATTGGAAAAAAATACTTCATGGTTTTTAGTTCTGACTTTCTATATTCTGAGTTTAAATCTCTCTGAGGTCAACTTGGCCTTTCATCCTCTTAGAGACAATAAAATAAGGTATGACCTCTCTGGTTTACCCAGTACACTATATAAAATGATAGCACTGGTGATATGGTAAAATGTACCCAGTACAATCAGTAAAATGGTAGTGCTGGTGGTATGATAAAATTTGACCAGTACAGTCTATAAAATGGTAGTGCTGGTGGTATGATAAAATGCCCCCAGTACAGTCTATAAAATGGTAGTGCTAATAGTATGATAAAATGATCCCAGTACTCTATATAAAATGGTAGTGCTGGTGGCATGATAGAATGCATTTAGTACAAACTTTAGAATGGTAGTGATGACACAAACTACAAAATGATGCACTTACTACACGCTGTAAAGTGGATTTGTACATTAAGAATGGCATCCAGTCATAGATGCCATGCCAAAATATAAAATATATGAACCATGCCTGGTTCACCAACCAATCTGGTCTTGGAGCAAGACAACAGTCCAACTCTTGCCAACATGGACAATGAACATAAAATAATGATGATGATGATGATGAAGATGAACTACATGAGAGAGAGAAAGAGAGGCAGAGACAGTGTTAGAAGGAATACAATATGGCCTACAAGATAATGTATCATTAATATAAAATAAACCAAAGCTTTCTAGATGTACAGTGGCAGACATATTGTTTTCATGTTGGCTACAAGGAATTAACAATCACATTTTAGAAAGAGAGAGAGAGAGAGCGAGACAGAGACAGGGTTTTAGGTAAAGTTTGAAATCACGGAAGTGAATGTAAATAAATCTTTATTACTAATGTATCGTATGCATAATAAAACACCGAAGATAGAGGAATATATAAATTCTTAATTAGTGCATTAATGCGACAGAAATATTGAAAGCGTTGCAATTTTCCAGAATGTGAAGGAAATGTATTTGATATTTGCAAGAAATTAATAGAAAATAATTGGATGGGAATTAAATATTCATTGAATTATGTTATAATAAATTTCCAACAGTACCACGCTTGTTTATGTTTTCTTAATGACATTTATTTCAACCACACACATATATATATATATAAACTATTACAGATATATACATACAGCTATAAACATAATATGTATGTGTATATATATGTATATCTATATATATATGTGTGTGTATGTATATATATATACATGTGTGTGTGTGCATATATGTATATATATAGTGGTAGAACACTGGAAGGTAATATCTGTAGTGGTAGAGCACTCAGTCCATGGGACGAGTTAGGTAGAAGTGGTTACACAACAGTTAGTTCACCATACCGAGAACAATTGTTTCACCTTCTATATATATATATATACATGTGTGTGTGTGTGTGTGCATATATATATAATGGAGGCACATGGCTTAGTGGTTAGAGCATTGGCCTTGCAATCGAAAGGTTGTGAGTTCAATTCTCAGACCGGGTGATGTGTTCTTTCCTTGAGCAAGACACTTTATTTCACATTGCTCCAGTTTACTCAGCTGTAGAAATGAGATGATAGGGTCCCTATCATTCCACTGTAAAGTGGTCGTGGAGGTGCCACGTCAAAAAAGCACCCAGCACTCACTGTAAATGAGGTTGGTGTTAGGAAGGGCATCCAGCTGTAGAAATCAAGCCAGCATCAGTTCCCGTCCCACCCTTGCAAGCAGGGAAAAGCGGACGTAAAATGAAATGATGAAAATGATGATGATATATATATATATATATATATATATATATATATATATACACATATATATATACACACACATACATACTTAGGTGTGTGTATCTTCCTCTTTCAACTTATATTTCTCAATCTCTCGTCTGATGAAGGTCTAGTGTCCAAAACATAAAGACTCTTCTCCTATTATATCAAGCATCAAACTAATATATTTCTTCATTGTATTGTGTTGGTTGCTTTGTTGTTTCCATTTACTTTTCATGTATATATATATATATATTTATTTATTTATTTATAACCCATGCTAGCATTGAAAATAAACTTTAAATGTTAATGATGATGATGATATATATATATATATAGAGAGAGAGAGAGATTGATTGATAGATAAAATATATGTTCTGAGTGCAATGTCGTGGGGAAAAAACAGGTCATGTCATATAATTAAAAATGATTTGCATGCACCTACTGGGACATAAAAGTGTTTCAACCAGATGGCCAGCACTAAATTAATTCACACTTATTTGGGTCTTCCATAGCCTGCAGGAACCTCCTAGAATTGGTTTTGTTAAAAAAAAAAACGCCAGAGAAAAAACTCAATCTCTTAATTGATATGAACCAGAACAGTAAACAAAATAAATGGAATATATTTTCACATATATATATGTATATATACAATATTAAATAAATGGAAACTATATTTATAAAACCATATTTATTTCATTATATATATTTCGGGGATATCATATTAACAATATGCTATGCCTTCCTCAGATGTATATATATATATATATATAATTGTGTATGGTTGATTTGGTCAGTTTCTACATGCTGTCGAAATATTGGATAAATACTCTATTGAGGCCACCGCGAAGAGGCCACATTCGTTTGTTTGTCGGAGATTTCTTCATAGGAGCCTTTATCCTTATAGCTTGGTCTAATTGATTTTTTATATGGTTAATTATGCTGATTGGCAGTGGAAATGATATATATTTTATTTATCTAATAATTCTATAGACATGATTTATGATATATATGTAAATATATATATAAAAGGATTGCACAAACAAGGGACTGTCCCCTCTTCAGTTAGTTATCTGCTGGAGGTCTTCGACATTTCAACGCATTAAATGTCTTTAATGTGTTGAAATGTCGAAGACCTCCAGCAGATAACTAAAGAGGGGACTCTCCCTTGTTTGTACTTTCCTTTTATTTCTAAATACATTTTATCAAGTAACCCTTGTTTCTTCTCTCTCTCTCTCTCTCTCTCTCTCTCTCTCTCTATATATATATATATATATATAGTAATAATAAATGTGAAGACTAAAATCCGAAGTGGTCTCGGGTGTAATGTTTTTTTTTTACCCATTAAGGGTGAAAGCAGCTATTCTTTGCTTAAACTTTAATCTGTTCTTATAATATATTTATATATATATGTAAGTTTTAATATAGAAGAGCTTCTACAGGAGTAGAACTGTTTCATTTGTGAGAAATCATCAGGAAGCTTCCTGATCATTTAAAACTTTTATACTCTGCTATGTATTGAGTACCTTACTTACTGCGGTTACCTCCGATTCAACCCGGAATAACTTATATATATAATATACTCAGCTGTTAATATGCATATACGTTCAACAATCTGGCAGGAAGGTATACGTTGCTGACGATAGCTAATAAGCTTGAAACTAGTACAGCGTTCCTTTGTCAGTGTTGAAAAAACGAGCAACGATGGTTGCTAGACACTACGGCTTAATATGGGATGTTTGTTTACAAACACACCGAGCATTATAATAAATGTTCGGTGAATCCATACATACATATATATATGTGTGCATGTATGTATATATATATACATACATGTATGTACGTGTACATACTTATATTTAAGTAACAGCCGTACTAAGAGTGGGAAATGAAATTTCGTTTCATTTTTTCCGTTTATATATATATATATATATATATATATATATATATATATATATATATATATATATATGTAGTGTTTGCCTAGTCTATGTAATGTTTGCCTAGTCTTGTCCTTGAGGCAACTTTATACAAAAATGAAAAATTGTTGTTATTATTATTACTCTTCCTATTTTTGCTGTTTTCCTTTCTATTTCCAAATACTACAAGAAAATGAAAAATGATAAAGGAAAAAACAAAATAACAAAAAAAAAAAAAAACAATATTTCTTTTAATTCTCATATTTCTTATTTACGCTTTTGAAATGGAATTTTTAAATTTTTTCTGTTTAAAAAAAAAGTATAATAACATGTCTGTAATTTCCATATTTCCATATTTCATGATGACAGAATTCAATAGAGACCAAAACCCCTGATATAAATTATTATTTTGTCCAAGAAATTTATCATTGGTTGATAAAAGAAAAAAAAATGCCATTAGCACGATGACAGATTTATAAAGATATGTCAAATGGTTAAATGAATTAAAACAAGAAATCCTTAAAAGTAAATAAATTATAATTCTTTTATTTATTATCGGTAGAGTGTCAGACACCATGCTTTGCAGCATAGAGTTATGGCCCTTTACGTTCTGGGTTCAAATCCCACTGAGGTTAACGTTGCCTTTCATCCTTATGGGGTCGATAAAATAAAGCACCAACAATGCACTGCGGTAGTTGCTGGCCTTGTGCCAAAAGTAGAAATAATTATTTATATTTGGCAGTATAGTTAGTGTCGAGTTAAATGTCTGAGCATTTGTTTTGGCTATTAACAGTCTGAGTTCAAATCCTACCGAGGTCAGCTTTGCCTTTCATCTTTTAAAACTCAATGAATAAAGGACCATAACTCTCCTAGGAGGAGGAAATTCAGTGGGTCCTGAACCCTCTTCTGACCCTCTTTGCTAGCTGTTTGGCTGGCTGTCTTCACAGAAAAGGAGATGAACATATGATATTAAGGAATGGACAGGAAGGAGTTTTTGGCGGAATTTCGGCAATGGTAAGAGACAGGAAAAGATGGAGAGTGCTGGTCCATAAGTTCATGACCTCTGACCCTCAGATATGAGGGTGGGATGAGAAGGAGAAGGAAGGAATAAAGAACCAGTGAAGCTGGGTGGGAGAGGGTTGAACTTTCCTCCTCCTTCTATCTCTGCCCGTTCTGTTTGTCTGCCCTTTCTCATTCTCCCTTTTCTCTAGAAGTAATAAACTGTACTCAGACTTGGAGAAAGATGGGCTTCACCAGGTTTAAAATGCACAAGGGTTGCTGTGAGTCACAATGCAGATTTAAGGGTCTTGCTACAAGTTTGCATCTCAAAGGAGTTTTTTTTTACTGTTTTAATGATAGGGGCCCCAGTACTAATGAACTCACATTGATCCATCCAATTTCCCCCTCCTCCTCATCCCCCTCCTCATCCTCCTTCCCCCCATCCTCCCCCTTCTCCTTCTCCCTCCTCCTCCTTCCCCCCATCCTCCCCCTTCTCCTTCTCCCTCCTCCTCCTTAACCCATTTTATCACCTGTTTTTTAGTTCATCCTACTTTTCGTTTCATTTTTACAGTTTCAATAACATTTAGCAGTTTAAATTAATTGAGCTATTTTACATTAGGAAATCTTTCTGTTTCTTTCTTTCTCTCCTTTCTTACCTTTCTATCTGTTTGTCTACGAATGCCTCTATCTCACTGCCTATCCCTCTATCTATTTATCTATCTATTTATCTATCTATATATATATATATTTTAAACATTCACACACACACAGATATATATATATATATATATTACATATTTACACATACACACACACACACACACACACACATATACATATATATATATATATATATATATACATATTATATACACACAAAATTATATATATATAAATTATTTTTAGAACCATTGAGTGGGCTATACATCTTGAATGCATGTTAGCTTAATGTTAACAACTTCAATGCATGTCTCTGATGATGAAAAATAGTTAAAGTTAGGCATATAATCCCCGCGGGGGGGGGGGGGGTGAACAGCATCACCTTTAGGACATAATCTCCCACCTGCTGTATACACACACACACACACACATGTTGTATATACACACACACACACTCACACATGTTGGATGTGTACAGAGGTGGGTGTTTTACTAGTGTATATAAAACATTCAAACATTAACTGAATATGCACTCAATATGTGTGAGCAGAGTGTAAGATATATTTTCCAATAAAGAAGGTGGAAAGAACGTTTCAATGGTTCATTATTCAAACTCTATACTTGTCCACATTCTTGTCCACATTAGCTATCCGAATGCCCCCTACCTACACTTTAAAATCACTTCTCTCTTTCACTACACATTTCTAACTTCTTTTCCACTCTCTTTTCCGATGAAGGACTAATGTCAGATACATTGAAGACATTTCTTTTCCTATTTCGTAGAAGTGTTAATGTAATAAGACATTTTGTAATTGTTCTCCTTGTCTTAAACTGCTTTACATTGCTAACATTGCACTATATATATATATATATATGTGTTTGTATGTATATATA
>OZ024748.1:17636773-17639273 GCA_964016885.1 Eledone cirrhosa
AAAGTATTCTGTCTGATGTTTTAACAACTCTGTCAATTCAGTATTAAAATTGTTAAATATATTAGAGAGACCCAAACCTTTTTTTTTTAACTACTGGCCCCTTTTTTAGAGATTATATTTCATCACCAACCTCACGCGGTAATGTTGATAAAAAAAACTTATACATTGAAAATTGAAAATTTTTTTTTATTTAAACACCAATATTCCTGAAACTACCCTGGTGATATGTTACAAAACTGTTTGTTTTCAACAATTTATATTTATCTAAAAACATCTCAACATAATTTTTTGTCGGTTATATTTTTATTAAAAGAAAGTTAGTTATATTACTGAATTCCTTCAAATTCTTGATTATTTTCAAAACTATTTGAAACTCATAGGCAGTGTCTTTCATTTGAAATATGGTAATGAAAGGGCTAAAATCATAGGCAGTGTCTATTACTACCTTTGCTTTCCAATTACACACCTCTACTATCAGTACCCAGCCATCCAGTGCCGTTCTTGAATTTCCTAGCACTCTGAAAGGTTCGGAAACGCTGTCTTTGGAAATCAATTTTGTCATCCAGCACTTCCCAAACTTTCTTTACTCAGGGTGCACCTTAGAAAAAGTAAAAGTATTTTTGTGCATTTTATAACAAATAAAATATTTTGGTGTAGTTTAGAACAAATAAAATATTTTGGTGTGCTTTAGAACAAATAAACTATTTTGGTGTGCTTTATAAAATATTTTGGTGCACTTAAGAAAATATAGAAATATTTTGATACAATTTAGAAAAAGTAGAAATATTTTGGTACATTTAAGAAAAAATAGAAAATATTTTGGTGTACTTTAGAACAAGTAAAAATATTTTGTTGCTCTTTAAAACAAATAAAAATATTTTGGCACACTTTTACCTAAATTTGAAAATATATTTGAAAGAGGTATTTAGATATATCATCAGAAAAGAAACAGATAATTAAAAATATAGAAAATTTATTTGTACTTCCTTCTTTAGTCAATATATGGAACAAAGATATAAATGAAGAAACATGTGCTTAGTAGGTTTTTTTAAATTTTTTGGCAATCTTAGTTAGTTGTCACATTGACAGTTATATATGAACTTTATTACGAATTTCAGTTTGTATTTTCACATTTTGAAATAGAATCTTGTTCTTTCACAGTGCACCTAATTATTGTACATCTCACAGCACAAATTTTTGAAACATCTGATTTTGCTAAATTGACATTTTCATCACATTTAATGAACTATAGTAGCTTCAGTCACAAACCCCGGTACTGTGGCCCACAATGAAGATGAAAGGAAGACAAACAAATACTGAGGTTTGTCTGGCCGCTTCTTCTTCACACCAGTTGCCGTTGTGACCTCAGGCATACTCTGACCCTGTACTGCCGATCTCCTCTGCAAGATCAGAACATCAGCAGCCCATCTTAGAAAGGAGCCTTGCGAGGTGGGATGGTTATTGCAGCAGGTGTTGCTGGCCATTGTCTGCGGAAATGCTTTTGTGGTCTTGTTTATGGGGTGCAGCCCCAACACCGCCATGCCCTAGACCCAGAGCCCATCACCCTCCCTCTTACCCCTCCTATTCTTCTGTGACCCTAAAGCCCTTGCCTTTTCCTTCCTTTTCCATTTTTTAAATATTTATAAAGTTATTATAAATTTGCTAAAGCATTTTATTATATTAACTGCAGACATTCAAATTCTAATATAAGACATTTAAAGGCTCCAAATCCAGGTCATCTGACACCAAACTGCTTTTGTTATCTATGATTCAAAACGGTTTATATTTATCTAAATTCATTCTTTCATAATTTTATGTAAGAAATTTCATTGGGTTATGTTTCAAATACCAGCATAATAATGAGAAACTTAGTTATATTATAAGGGACGATGGATTGGCAGTATCGGTAGAGGGTCGGACGCCATGCTTTCCAGCATAGTTACGTCCCTTTACGGTCTGAGTTTAAATCCCGCTGAGGTTAACTTTGCCTTTCATCCTTACGGAGTCAGTAAAATAAAGTACCAGTAATGTACTGGGTAATTGCTGGCCTTGTGCCAAAAGTAGAAACAATTATATAACTAAGTTATATAATAAAAAGTGGAAATGCTTGAGAAATTTAGTTATATTATATAACTAAGTTATATAATAAAAGACGGTGAATTGGCAGAATTGTTAGAACATCCTTTCGAGGTCGATAAAATAAAGTACCAGTAATGCACTGGGTAATTGCTGACCTTGTGCCAAAAGTAGAAACAATTATAGATTATTTTGGCTGTGTATTTCATTAGAAATATTAGAATGAAAGAGCTAAAATTTTTATATAAATTAATAATTTCATATGAGAAATTTGAAGCTCAAAATATAACCTTACCAATGAGAAAGTTAGTTACTGTATTTCCCGGCACCGAAGACACTTCGTCCTCGAGGACACACCCTAATCTTGACAACCAAAAATTTGATAAAAAAGAATAAACAGCCTTTGGCCTCCAGGACGCATGGT
>OZ024748.1:17646773-17664273 GCA_964016885.1 Eledone cirrhosa
GAGCAAGATGGTTGGATAACATCCATGAGCCTGGCGGCTGGTCTCGCTTGGGGATCCAGCCGGATCAGTTGGAGATGGTTGCTTCTGGCAGGACCTGCTGGAAGGAGTGTTTGAAGACTCTGGTCCCACAACCCTCTCAGAAATAAGTGGGGGATGAAGAAGAAAAAGTAATGTTCTGAATATCAGTTTAGTAATAAAAGAGTTCAAGTATGTCATTAGAAGGCTACAATAATGCAAAATGGACAGTAGTTTTGGAATAAATTGAAGGTAACAAAGATGTTGGTGTGTTAGCTATTATTTTATTTACCTGTTCTAATATTTTGGGTCCAGTAGCCCTTTGTCAAAAGATAAGGAGAAACTGGTGCAGAGTTCTTCCTCCAAATATTTGATTATTTTTTAAATTATTTCATATTTCTAGTTCTTTATTTATCAACCCCTACATGACCACTGTAAAGTGGTCCTGTAGGGGTCACAATAAAAAGCACCCAGTACACATAGTAAAAGTTGTTGGCATTAGGAAGGGCATCCAGCCATAGAAACTAAGCCAAAATCAGTTCTGTATGAGCAAGACATGGTCATCTGACCTGGTTTGTCTCACAACAACACGCACACACCCACACACACTCATATATATATATAGAGAGAGAGAGAGCGAGAGTTAAGTACATTTGTATATATGAGAAAGATAATGATTAGTAAATAACTGTGATGAACTGAATATGTAATTTTTGACTTTGGTTGGCTAATACAAATGAAAAATAATAAATAAAATAATATATTAATTTTTTTATGGCCTGAAACGGAAGCCAAATAAAGAAAAAGATAGTGATTAGCTTGAAACGGAAATCAAAATAGAAGCCATTTTGTTTTGTTTTTCATTTTTTATTGTGTTGTTTTTCTTTCTTTTTTTTCGTAAAATGGAAACAAATACAGAGTGGATTTTCATTGGTTAAAAATGTAAATAAAAACTGTTAACTCCTTTGGTTGGTTAATATGAATAACAACAACAATAATAACTATAATGATAATAATGATGATGATAATAATAATAGTGATGATAATAATAGTAATGATAATAATAATGGTAATAATAATAATGATAATAATAATATATGAAAGCAAGATAAACAGAATCAGAAGAAGAAAGAATAAAATAAAATAAATTAAAATAGAAAGACAAGCGATGTATCACTAACGCCACCATGTTTATTCTTTAGGACTTGACAATTCGATTGAAGTTTAAAGTTTGAAGGTGGATTCTATTAATAAAAAGGTTACAAAATTTTATTTTTAACTATTCTTCAGTCTTTAGGCTGTTGTGTACTTTCAGCTTAGATAAACCAAAATAACTACAATCTAAACTTAGGGATTTTTTTGTGTGGGGATTGCTACTTTTATGCTAACATTGTCTTTCTTGTTTTTCTTTTTATCTTTTCTTTTTTGCAGTTTTTGGTTGATTTCAATAGAGAAGATGATACTGGCTACAGGTAAACAAATGCATGAATATGGATGATTAAGGCGACCAGAAAAGAATGAGATTTGTAGAGCGCCATTTTGATGTAGATATATGTTCAGCTAACCGACACATCAGATGCCATCAAAGGTTCGTATTTCAGCACCAGTTGCATGGTGTGGCACATACATTCTTTATGCTAATGGATCTTATCTTAACCCTTTTGAAACCATCGCTCCCCCGTCCCACCCAGAAAAAAAAAAGAAAAATTACCCTTGATCCTATAAATACTGCTCCTTCTCCTCCTCCTCCTCTTTCTCCTCATCATCTTCTTCTTCTTCCCGAGAAGCAACTGTCACCAAATCATCTGCTTGGCTGACTGGGTCCTCATGTGAGACCAACAGAGGTTGGAGTTGTGATTCAACCATTTTGCTCCTGGTCTACCTCTGGGACTCCTCGTGGTTGACTTAGCCTGTAAAATACAACCATGTTGCTAGTTTTCTACCTCCTCTGGGTCTCCTGGGTTGGTTTTTACCTGTAAAATCAGTCCTACAATTCTTTTCTTAAATATTCTAACTACATGTTCATAGTACCAGAACTGTGATCTCTTGATGCAGAGAAGCAGCAGCTCTATCTAGGAGTGACTCCCTGCTCTCAGAGCTATGCACTCTATCAAGTACTATTTTACCACAAACCCTACAACACAAAGGATTTATTTGAAACTGCTTGAATTTATTTTCAAACCTTCCAACATAATTTTTTGCAAGATATTTTATTAAGTTATAGTCCAAACACCAACTTAATGAAAAAAATTAGTTACAGTACTTCTTGTCGTCAAATACGCTTCGTCCTTGAGGATGCACCCTAATTTTGACCAAAAATTTGATAACCAATGATAAACATAAAGATAAGCTCCTGGTACTTCAGATCTTGTTACCTAATTTCTTAAGATATTTTATTTATTTACTACTTTAACTAACTATGATTTATTCACTTCATTGGGAGGTTATATACAGGAATTCAGATTACTGTCTAGCTTAGATAATTATTTTCCTCTGGGGTTAGGATATGCCTATGAAAAACACAACCTTCAATCTCCAGGATGTATGGTAGATTTTCAAGATTTATTTTAGGAAAAAAATAATGTCTTTGACGCCAGGAAATACAATACATTACGAAACCCTTCCAATTTTTTTCATGACTTTTACAATTCTTTGAAAATCATAAAATTTGATTGAAAATTTGATTGAAAAATATAACAAAAAGATTAATAGTCCAAACAACATCACTCTCTCTCTCCCTTCTTCACTTTTAAACAAAGTACCAGCAACTGAAATGTCATAATCATCTCTCCATACAGCAACTGAATACATTGTAGTCTTTTCAGAGTTCTTCTCTATATTAATTAAATGCTTGCTAAGTGAAATACAATGTGGTTTCTATGTGCAACATTGAACTTCTCTTCTTCCACTCTTCAATTATAAGATTTTGATTGAGGAGTTTCTGCCTAAAACTCTATTATGAATATTATTTATTGATCTATATATTTATTTATGTAGATAGGTAGATACTTAAATACTTCTGTGTGTATGTGAGTGTGCATATATATATATATATATATGATATATATATGCATATATATATATACCCATATATACAAACATGCACAAAACTTACATATACATACACATATATACTTTATATATTTATAAACAATGATGAACGACGATGATATATATATATATATATATATACACACATATATATCATCATCATCATTATCACCACCGTTTAACGTCCATTTAAACATTGGTGATGATAATGATATAGACACACACATACACACATACACACGCATACACACACACATATTTAACAATAATATTATTATTGTGCTGTCTGGAAAGAAGAGAAATGATATTATTTTCTTTAATTTACTACTTGAAAAATATTTCCTTTCAATCTACAATCTACTTGAATAATTTTTGTAACTAAATCTGTCTTCAACAGCCGTCATAGTAGAAGTAATGCTATGCTATTTTAATTGGTCTGTAATGGCCAAAACCATTTACTATCTTGTCTTGTGGTCTACCTATATTAACTAGTGAGATTTCTAATTTAAGCACAAGACTAACACGCATGGCAGAAGGAGAGTGTTATTGATTATATCAACCACCTTAGTACATAACTGGTACTTTATTTCATTGACCCCCTAAAAATTGTAAAAATAAAGTTGATCTCATTAGGATTTCAACTCAGAACAAAGGGGAATACCAACTATATCAACCCCAGTATTTAACTGGTACTTTATTTTATTGACCCTCAAAATGATGTTATGCAATGTTCACTGTGTTAGTTTTTAACCTCAGAATGAAGGAGAAAGTTGATTATATCAACCCCAGTATTTAACTGGTACTTTATTTTATTGACCCTCAAAAGGATGTTTTACAATGTTCACTGCATTAGTTTTTGACCTCAGAACGAAGGAGAAAGTTGATTATATCAACCCCAGTACTGGTACTTTATTTCATTGACCAACAAAAGGGTGTAAAAGCAAAGGTGACCTCATTAGGATTTCAACTCAGAACAAAAGGGAAGCCAATTATATCAACCCCAGTATTTAATTGGTACATTATTTTATTGACCCCAAAAGGATGTAATGCAATGTTGACCTCGTTAGAATTTTAACTCAAAACGAAGGAGAATGTTAATTATATCGACCCCAGTACTTCAAAGATCCTCGGCATTGGATGGCAAGAAAAGATCACAAACGAAGATGTGCTTTGAAAAGCCAATGCTACACACCTGAGTCTTGTCATCAAAAGCAGAAGAATACAGTCGGCAGGGCATGTCCTACAAACAGGGTACAATATACCAGCAAGAACTGCAATGTCATGGTTGCCAGCTGGTGAGAAAAGGCCAAAGGGTCGATCAAAGAAGGCCTGGAGATCAACTCTAAAAGATGAGCTGCGCAGGTGTGGCACAAACTGGTTTCAAGCACCAACACTTGCCATGGACAAAGAAAAATAGAAGAGCATAGTGCCCCATTGCCATGGGGCAGGAAGAACCAGATAACCAGACCAAACTAGAAAATCAACTTTACTTTTTCATCCTTCCTGAGTCAATAAAATAAAGTACTAATCAAGTACAAAATAATATTTTCTAATATTTTCACATGGCCAGAAATTTTGAGGATGGGGAGAGTTGATTATATCAATAATCAACTCTCCCCATCCTCAAAATTTCTGGCCATGTGAAAATATTAGAAAATATTATTAACAAGTGATGGATTGGCAGTATTGGTAGAGGGTCGGATGCCATGCTTTGCAGCATAGACTTACAGCTCTTTATGATCTGAGTTCAAGTTCTGCCGAGGTTAACTTTGCCTTTTATCCTTACGGGGGTCGATAAAATAAAGTACCAGCAATTCACTGGGATAATTTCTGGCTATATAGAAAACATTATTACATTAGAAAACATTATTAACAAGAAATCTTGTATTATCAAAACTGACAGCGAATCCCATGTATATTCTAAGTTTTTCATAAACATGGCTTATGGGACAGAATGGGAGAAAACATCTACAGAACTTCAATCCCAAACAATAGATGGCTTCAAGTGTAAGCCATCTATTGTTTTATTGGAATTCTTTTAAATAAATGTCAATAGGAAATTAGAGATCAATTACTGTATTAATAGTGTCTGTTTGAATGTAAACACCTCTACATTTGTTCTATGTACTTCTCTCTCTCTCCCCTTTTCTAGTATTTGTGACAGAAAACTCCATTTTTTTTCTTCTTTTAGTCTTCTTTAAATTCTCTCTCTTTCTATCTCTCTTATAAATATATATATATATATATATATATATATATATATATATATATCAAGTTTAATATAAAAAAACATCCTGCATGCTGATTCTCAGCCACATTGGTTTTCCAATGGGGCTGAGAAACAGCATGCAAGAATTTTAACGGAAAAACAATTTAACCTAATAACAAATGTTTTGATAAACCAAAACGGAGAAAGCAGGCTTTGCTAACATAAATTTTTAGAATCAAATTTTGTTCATCCTTTCTTATATAACATGATCTGTATAGAACGTTTTCTAACGACCATACTTTTCTCCCCCGCCCCCCTCTCTCTTTATATATATTTCTCTCTCAGAACAACCAAAAGAGGATTTGTTCATAACAGTTGTAACATTTTGAGATAAGTGGTTATATCAATTTACCTTTCACGTTATCAATTAAGGTGCACATCCTTGTCTGTTGAGCTGAAACGGTCCTAAAACATTGTTGTATGTTGTCCGTATAGTAATACTCAGTGGTATTCACCTGTACTGTTTATTTTTTTGTTCAATTTAGCTGTTGTTGTGTTGTCTTATTCATCTTTCTTATGGCTGAAAAAAAAAAAACATTCAAGGTGCTTTTATAATACAATCCCACCCTAAAGTACAAAATTGGATTTTCAGTCGTGGCTGATGAGGAGGATAGATAAATATATTCATTTATCATTTATGTTCGTTTTTTTCATGTATGAATTTGCTAATATTTGTTTGTTGTTGTGTTGTCTTGTTCGTCTTTCTTATATTTAAAAAACAAAACATAACAAAACATTCAAGGTGCTGTTATAATAGTTGTTTCTACTTTTGGTGTTATAATAATACAATCCCATCCTAAAGTATGAAATTGTATTTCCAGAGGTGGCTGAGGATGAGATTAGATGATTATATTCATTTGTTATTTATGTTCATTTTTCCATGTATAAATTTGCTGATATTTATTATACTGTTAACTCTTATACACACATTTTGATTTGATTTTACTATTGTTCACTTGCATGACAACCAAAATTATTTCAACAGCTAGTTCTAGACTGTTTTCTTTATAATATTATATTTCATATATTTCATATATATATATTTCATATATATATAGGGGGAGGGTGCTCTGAAAGTACAGTAGCTAGAGTCAGAACTGGATGGAAAAAGTTCAGAGAGCTTATACCACTATTAGCCGCTAGAGGGTTCTCCCTAAAAATGAAAGGCAGGTTATACGATGCCTGCATACGAACAGCAATGCTGCATGGCAGTGAGACCTGGGCATTGTGTGCAGAGGATATACGCAGACTAGAGAGGAACGAAGCTTGCATGCTCCGCTGGATGTGCAATAGTAATATACGTGAACGGCAAAGCATAAACGAACTAAGGAAAAAATTAGAAATAAGAAGGATCAGATGTTGTTTACTCGAGAGAAGGCTACGTTGGTACGGTCACGTGATGCGCATGAAAGACGACAGCTGTATAACAAAGTGCAGGGCAATAAAGATAGACGGTAGCCACGGAGTAGGCAGACCCAGAAAAACATGGGACGAGATGATAAATTCCGACCTCACACGCTTACACCTCTCCAAGACAATGTCACTGGACCGAGACCTTTGGCGGTACTCAGTAATAGAGAAGACCCGCCTTACCTAAATACAAAGTAAAAACCTACTACAGTCAGTAGGCATCTCTATCAAAACACACCCCCGTCCCACCACCTCCACCCCATCCACACCGCCCCTTCAATGTAAAGTTATGTTGGTCCCACAACATCCAGGCCGAAACAAATGAGATCGTGTAGGTGTCACGAAAAAAAAACACACAGCCCACGCTGTAAATGTGGCCGTGTAGGCAACACGGTAAAAACCTCCCAGCCCCACACTGTAAATGTGGTTGGTGTTAGGAAGGGCATCCAGCTGTAGAAAACCCGCCAGACAGTCCACGCTGTAATGTGGCCGTGTAGGCAACACGGTAAAAACTTCCCAGCCCCACACTGTAAATGTGGTTGGTGTTAGGAAGGGCATCCAACTGTAGAAAACCCGCCAGACAGTCCTATGCGAGCAAGACAACCACTCTTGCCTCAAGTGGGAAAACCCCGTCCAAACCCATGCAAGCGTGGAACACGGACGCTAAGCCTGATGATGATGATGATGATGATATATATATACGAGGTGGGTCAGAAAAGTTCCAGGACTGATGTCAGAAAAGATTTATTTCAAACCCAAACTTCACACTAAGAGTTTTCTCCTTCAAAGTAATTCCCCTGGAGTCTAATGCACTTTTCCATCCTTTTCTGCCATGCTTGCATGCACACTCCTGGAAGGATTCTTCCGGGATCCTCCGCAGTTCCGTCGTCGCGGCCTTTTTGATGTCGTCCACGTCTTCAAAACGGGTCCCCTCCGGGTCGTACTCGAAGATCAATGACTCATCACCGGTGATGACTATCCCTAGCAAGTCTGGTTCGGTTTCAAGATGCTCGAGGATGTCCTGGCACACTTGCATGCGTCGACCCTTCTGGTCATCGTTCAGCAGTTTTGGCACCCTCTTCGCGCAGACTTTCCGCATGTCCAAATCTTCAGTGAGAATCTTCCAGACGCTGTCCCGATTCATGCCCAGCTCATTTGCCATCAGTCGAACAGTCAGCCAACGATCGCTACACACCATCTGCCTGATGCGCTCAACGTTGACCTCAGTCCTGGTTGTTGAGGGCCTTCCGCTCCTGGGGTCATCTTGCACATCCTCGCGTCCTTCTTTAAACCTCTTGCACCACTCAAAAACACGTGAGCGTGACATCGTCTCATCTCCATACACTTGCTGCAGCAATCCCAGTGCTTCTGACGGAATTTTCAAGTTTGTTCGTTGCTCTGTGCTCATTACTTGACGACCTGAAACAGAGGACATGTATATAAAATTATGAAGAAAAAAGTTTGATCACTGCAGAGAGCTAAGATTACAGTTACATACTCCATTGAAGGAGAAAACTTTTAGTGTGAAGTTTGGGTTTGAAATAAATCTTTTGTGACATCAGTCCTGGAACTTTTCTGACACACCTCGTATATATATAGAGAGAGATATATTTTAACTTTATTTATATCTCATAAAATAATACAACTGGCTTTTCCACATAATACATATTGTTAGCACCCCAAACACTTAAATTGGGTTTATATTAAAATATAACCTAATATTTGTTGAGTGAGATGGTTACCAGTCAGAGATTAGCTTTAAACAGTCTCTGTTATTGTATTAATTATATATATCATCATCATCATCATCATCATCAACGTTTAACGTCCGTGTTCCACGCTTGCATGGGTTTGGACGGGGGTAGTCCCACTTGAGGCAAGAGTGATTGTCTTGCTCGCATAGGACTGTCTGGCAGGTTTTCTACAGTTGGATGCCCTATTATATATATATATATAATATGATATAGCAGAGAGATATGTAGTCTTGATAACCACTTATAAGTGAGAAACGGTAACAAATTTAATATAGAAATTGCTTCTACAAGACTAAAATTGTTTCATTTGAAGATCATCAAGAAAGCTTCGGTTTGACTTTCCTGATGATTTCTTTTGAATGAAACAGTTCTAGTCCTGTAGAAGCCATTGCCATATTAAATTTGATGTTTACACTCTACTGATTGAACCCAGGACTCATATATATATATATATATATATATATATATGTGAGTCCTGAGTTCAATCAGGGGTAACCACAGTAAGTAAAGTTCTCAATACATTAGTAGAGTGTAAACATATATATATATATATTGTACCTTTCTTCATTTAAATAAGCTTCAAGCATAAGCATCACTTGATCTAAACTTCTTTCACATATGTTACTGCAGCATGGCTGGTTGTAGCTGAAAAAGACTCTTTTATCATTCCACCCCTATGTGCCTATGTGTTTCAAGAGGATTATGCTAATTATTAAGGTGTTTATCAGTGAAAGTTATATTGTGTTTTCACGAAGATAAACAGGTTCAAGGTAGTAAAAGCACTCTACGTCAGTCATATATACCCAGCATTGTGAAGGCAATTAAATACAACAGTGTTTTTTTCATATAAGAAATAACATTAAGGCATGTTATGTTTATGTAATTGTATTTATATTTGTATCATCATCATCATCATCATTTAATGTCCATTTTGCCATACTTGCATGAATTTGATGAGTTGCAGCATGCTAGCGTTGAAAGATGGATGTTAAGCAGTAATGATGATCACCATATGAATATGTGTATATATATATATATATACATTATGAAGAGAGAAGAAACATTTAGATATAATTAGTAATAAAATGTATCATACCTAAACTGCTCCTAAATTCCTCGACTACGTAGTTTCGTGGCATAAACAAAAACAATATATCAAAGATATAGAGTCCTTGCGAGGTCTGCCGACTTATCAAGAGGATACCTCATTTTACTAGTCTCAAGAACGCGTCTACACGACGTGAGAAAGAATCCCAAAAGGCGGAGGGGGAGATAGTCACACGATATAACGGTCGAGAAACAGAGCTAAGCCTCTTATAACCACGAAGAAAATACCACGGAGGCGGAGGGGGTATTCATATCGAGGCCGCAGAAGAGGTAGTGAAGAAGGCGAGAAGTATGAGTAATGGAAGCTTTCCAGTTGTCCCCACACCTCAAAGATTGCTCGACCAGAGGGAGTTATTAATATATTTAGAAACACACAGATACATGCGGACACACACATATATACATGAATGTATCCGCACCCAACTGTGAGTTAAGGGTGCCAACTTCACCGATGTTGCTCAATGAATGACTGGGACAGACCAATTCAGTTTGAACCAGACTGAACCAGTATCAGAGTTAAAAATACATTATGAAGAGAGAAGAAACATTTAGATATAATTAGTAATAAAATGTATCATACCTAAACTGCTCCTAAATTCCTCGACTACGTAGTTTCGTGGCATAAACAAAAACAATATATCAAAGATATAGAGTCCTTGCGAGGTCTGCCGACTTATCAAGAGGATACCTCATTTTACTAGTCTCAAGAACGCGTCTACACGACGTGAGAAAGAATCCCAAAAGGCGGAGGGGGAGATAGTCACGCGATATAACGGTCGAGAAACAGAGCTAAGCCTCTTATAACCACGAAGAAAATACCACGGAGGCGGAGGGGGTATTCATATCGAGGCCGCAGAAGAGGTAGTGAAGAAGGCGAGAAGTATGAGTAATGGAAGCTTTCCAGTTGTCCCCACACCTCAAAGATTGCTCGACCAGAGGGAGTTATTAATACATTTAGAAACACACAGATACATGCGGACACACATATATATATATATATGTATGAATGAAGTAATTCCGTCGGAAAAGTCCAGGAAAAAAGAGTGCTCTATATATACAATATATTATCAAATGGAAACTATATTTATAAAACCATATTTATTTTATTATACATATTTCAAGGGCCACCAAGGCAAATTATGGTGCGCTTTCATCTGATAAAATACAATACAGATTAGTTTTATACATAAATATTGACAAACCCCGAAAAAAGACAACCTTAACGGT
Organism: Eledone cirrhosa; assembly: GCA_964016885.1. Taxonomy (NCBI): domain Eukaryota; kingdom Metazoa; phylum Mollusca; class Cephalopoda; order Octopoda; family Eledonidae; genus Eledone; species Eledone cirrhosa. Next base: position 17,657,607 of record OZ024748.1, read on the forward strand.
TGGAGCTTCCTGGATAGTGGAGATATTAGATTTATTGAGGGTGATATAAGATTATGATTGAGTATGCATTGAGGGTGATATAAGATTATGATTGAGTTTCCATTTGTTAATATATTGTATATTTACTCCAATAATTTGTTGAGTGCTTTATATCAGTTATAAAATCAGTTATATAACAAATTAAATATAACCTCTGCATATATATATATGTGTGTGTGTGTGTGTGTGTGTGTGTGTATGTACGTGTGTGTGTATATATATATATATTTATGCATGTATATCATCATCATCCTCATCATCATCGTTTAATGTCTATCTTCCACACTAGCATGGGTTTAGACGGGAATTGTCCCACTAGAGGCAAGATCGGTTGTCTTGCTCGTATAGAACTATCTGGCAGGTTTTCTACGGCTGGATGCCCTTCCTAACACCAACCACGTTTATAGTGTGGACTGGGAGGTTTTTACCGTGTTACCTACACGGCCACATTACAGCGTGGACTGTGTGTTTTTTTTGTCGTGACACCTACACGACCTAATTTATTTAGGACTGGATGCTATGGTACCAACATTACTTTACAGAGGAAGGGGTGATGTAGATGGGGTGGGGCTAGGGGTAGTGGGATTGGGGGGGGGGGTATTTTTGGTTGTTAGGTGCCTACTGACTGTAGGTTTCGCTTTGTACTTAGGCAAGGCGGATCTTCTAAAGATCTCGGTCCAGTGACATTGTCTTGGAGAAGTTTAAGTATGTAAGGTTGGAATTTATCAAATCGTCCCAGGTTTTTCTGGGTCTGCCTACTCTGTAGCTTCCATCAATTTTGATTGCCCTGCACTTTTTTATACAGTTGACGTCTTTCATGCGCATCACGTGACCATACCAATGTAGTCTTCGCTCGAGTAAACAGCATCTGATGCCTCTTCTTCCTAATTTCTCACTTAGTTCATTTATGCTTTGCCGTTCACGTATATTACTATTACACATCCAACGGAGCATGCAAGCTTTGTTACTCTCCAGTCTGCGAAGATCCTCTGCACACAATGCCCATGTCTCACTGCCATGTAGCATTGCTGTTCGTATGCAGGCATCATACAGCCTGCCTTTCATTTTTAGAGAGAACCCTTTAGCGGCCAATAGTGGTATAAGCTCTCTGAACTTTTTCCATCCCGTTCTGACTCTGGCTACTGTACTTTTAGAGAACCCTGCACCACTGTTGATTTTGTCACCCAGGTAACGGAAGGTGTCCACTATTTCTATAGAACCATCTGGGCAATTGAAGGAGTTAGTATCCTGTGCGCACTTGCTACTACTTATTGCACCTGAGCACTGGCCACATATAAAATCTATGTTCTTAGTTAGCTTACCTGTGATCCCACTACATCTTTTATGTACCCATACTTTGGATTTGGGACATAAAATGGAGTTTCTGCCTACTCCTTTCCTACACACTGAGCATGGCCATTTCCCAGAGAGGACCAGTGCCTTATTTTCCTTCCTACATACTAGAACTTTAGTCTTAGACAAGTTAATTTTAAGGCCGTTTGATTCTAGGCCATGCTTCCATGTTTGGAATTTCTTCTCTAGTTCAACCATTGATTCAGCTTTGAGCGTTAGATCATCTGCATATATATATAAAGAGAGAGAGAGAGAGAGAAAGAGAAAGAGAATCTGTAGTGCTGAGACCGAGGAGACCACTAATCTTGAGAGTATTCGATGTATGAGGAGATGTGGAGAGGATGTAGAGATATACCTAGGTGTCACGGTCGGGATTTTACATATCTCTCTCTCTCTCTCTCTCTCTATATATATATATATATATATATATATATATATATATATATATATATATATATATGGTATAGGTGCAAAGATATTTATGTAGGCAACTCACCTGATTGGTTAAATGATGATAATAATGATGATGATGAGGAGGACTTTGTTGTTGTTATGGTCCAATCCTGTATAGTTCTAGCTGGCTTCATAACAAGATAGCATCTTTATCATTAAGACACCTGAGAAATCAGGTGTCTTAATGATACGAATCCCAAGTCATTCATCTGATTATTCTTCCTTGTGATACAAAGCAGAAATTGGATTCAAAATTCAGAATTCAAAGAGCCGGAAAAGATACCCCCAATCCAATACCCCCAAATGATTCATGAGGTGACACCAATCTCAAAAGGTATCACAAGACAAAGAAAGCTTAAGCTTAATGGAATTTGAACTCAAAGTGTAGAATTGAAAGCCAGGACAAATATCACAAGATACCTAATCTCCTCTTCTCAAGTCTTTACCAATTAACTCACATTATACACTTCTTTGATTAGCTCAGATTAATTCACTTTACTGGGATTAATAATTGATTGTATAGGTCTATCTTGCCAATCAATCTCTCTCAACCTCTGTCTCACTCTCTCTCGCTATCCCTCTGTCTATCTCCCTCTCCTTCTCTCCCTTGATCCCTCTGTTACTCTGACTCTCCCTCTGTCTCTTTTTCCCTCTTTCTGTTTCTCTCCCTCTCTCTCTCCCCCTATCTCTCTCTCTCTCTATATATATATATATATAAAGAATTAGTATATCTACCAACATATATATACAGGTTTTGTCTTAGTAACTTTGTGGTTCAATGCAAGGGGATGCAGAATAATTATATGAAAGACGTAAAATAAGAAAATTATAAAAATTAACTTACTTACTAAAATTTCACTCCAACTAATTAGTTTCTGAAAGGGAATAAACATAGTTTCCGAATGGAGCCCATGGAGAAAGCCTTTCGTCATCAGGAAGTCTATTCTCAGCTAATTTCCCAGGCGATGTGTGGACACAGGGAACTTATACAAAAATAATTCAGTGGATGGAAAAAAGCAAGCGTGGACTAAATTCCAAGACATTGAAAAAATCACTATATATATATATAGAAAGAGAGAGAGAGAGATATGTGTGTCACCCTTTTCTTCTCCCTTTTCTTCCCTCCTCTCTTTCTCTCTACCTCTCTCTCTCTATATATATATATATATATATATATATATTTCAGTCCAGAAATAGCCGTCGAAGCGGCTTGAGCTCTGCCGTCGGGGGTCATACTTTTTCCTATTTCCCACTCTACTACCCTAAGTATTGAATACTCTGGTGCGTTATGGTCCATCTGGTTCCTTACCACACTTCCTTTGTTATATATATATCACTCTTTTGTTCTCCCTTTTCTTCCCTCCTCTCCCTCTCTCTACCTCAGTCTTTCTCTCTTTCACATCCTCACACCTGTACATTGGAATTGTGGGAGCCTTATAACAGTAATATCTTTAATTTTTTTGTATTTCAACATAATATAACATCTTAAAGAATCAAGAATAAGCAGTTGTGCATCACACATGACTCATATATTCCATTCTGGCATGGATTCTATGGCTGGATGCCCTTCACAGCATGTACTTGGTACAATTTATCATGGCCCCGCCACTACCACATAACATGAGAGGACAACCCATGAGATATTACATCTAAGGTAGAAGATACACATGATATTGAGTGCTTTTTGCTTATTACATCAAGATCTTTTGATCAGAATGACTGGATCACAAACACAGCTACCTATCAGTTAAACTATACAACATAAAGAAATATATATATATGAGCACTTTACTCTAGTATACATGGCAGCTGGGAGACCCTTTAAGGAACTCATATGTCTGCTGGACGCACAAGCAAAAGGATGTGTTTTTTCCTGCCGGTGGCATATCAGAAAATCGAATTTCATCTGATAATAACGTTCTCATAACAACAACAAATGCATGAATTACATCTTGATTGCATGGGAGAACCACTGAAATAATTATAATGAATAAACAATTTATGTAACATCAGCATCTTTATTAATTGTTTCTACTTTAGGCACAAGGCCAGCAATTACCCAGTGCATTACTGGTACTTTATTTTATCGACCCCGTAAGGATGAAAGGCAAAGTCAACCTCGGCGGGATTTGAACTCAGATCGTAAAGGGATGTAACTATGCTGGAAAGCATGGCGTCCGACCCTCTACCGATACTGCCAATCCACATCAGCATCTTTATTAATGTTGGCAGTATCGGTAGAGAGTTGGATGCCATGCTTTCTAGCATAGTTATGTCCCTTTACGGTCTGAGTTCAAATCCCGCCGAGGTTGACTTTGCCTTTCATCCTTACGGGGTCGATAAAATAAAGTACCAGTAATGTACTGGGATAATTGCTGACCTTGTGCCAAAAGTAGAAACAATTATTATACTGAATCTCCATCGTAACTACAAACTACGAATGTTGAGAGCTTTCTCCTGCTTGCTCCTGTTTTTACCAAAACAATCTCTTCAGAATATATATATATATATATATATATATATACGATATTAATAAATGGAAACTATATTTATAAAACCATATTTATTTCATTATATATATTTCAAGGATACCAAGTTACATTATGGTATGCCTTCATCAGACAAAATACAATATATAACAGTTTTATAAAATAGACATTGACGTACCCCTTTTAAAAATTGACCGTTGTTTTTGGAGGCCTCCAAAAACTGTTATATATTGTATTTTGTCTGATGAAGGCATACCATAATGTAACTTGGTATCCTTGAAATAAATATGGTTTTATAAATATAGTTTCCATTTATTAATATCGTATATCTACTCCAAATATTTGTCGAGTGCTTTATATCAGTTATAAAAATATTTGCTTGTTGTATCCCAACAATTTAAATAAAACTTTTGCATATATATATATATATATATATATATATATATATATATATTGTTTTAGGACTGTTTCTGCCTCACAAAACAAAGTGGGTATTAGCCCTGAAATATCACATTAAAATATACTGGTAAAATATTATTTAGTTTTGTTTTATTTGTCACCGTTTGCCTTTTTATACATTTCTACTGCATTGTACATATTTCACACTGCTTTGTATTAACAATATTAACAAATATATATATACACCCACATACATGCACACACACAAACACACACACATATAATACTCTATATTCCAAATGTATTATCCAGTCCATAAAAAAATCACATACAAACATGGATATGGACGCATTTAATACCTTTATAGATAAATACATACACAGCTATATATATATATATATATATATATATGCATACACACACATGCATATATATATATATGCTCACACACACACACACACACATATATTACGCATGTATATGTTTAGAAACTTTCACAAAAGTTTATAAAGTCTTCAAGATGTATTTCCCTTGTATTTTTGTGTGAGTGTTTCTTACTTAGTTTTGTAATATCATTTAAGATTGATATCTCCTGAAAGATACAGATAATATCTTATCTCTCCTATGTCCGATATTTCACAAACGTGAAATAGCTAAAAGACAGAGTATCTTTAGTAGCAGAAATTGAATGGGGAGATAGAGAAAGAAAAAAAAAACACACACATATATATATATATAACATTTCTTAGGCATTTTGCATCCATTTATCTGTGTGTGTATGGTGTGGTGTGTGGTGTTTAGGTCCTGGTTTTGTGTGTGTGTATTTGGGTGTATGTGTCTATGTTTGCGTGTGTGAGTGTATGTGTGTGGTGTGTGTATGTGCTGGTTTGTGTATGTGTGTGGTGTGTGTTTGTGATTTGTGTATGTGTGTTTGTGTGTGTGTGTTTGTGCATGTGTGTACATGTGTGTGTGTACATTATTTTCTTTTTTTTTTTTCTTTTTTTTTTCTAAAGTCTATTGAATTGATTTTATTGAAAGCATTACAATTTATGCTGAGTACTTTGTTGTGAAACAGGAGTGGGTTATGTGTTGCTTCTGAGGCAATGAGGATTGTCTGTAGAAATGGAATAACAGATTCTCTCACATTAACGTTAAACCAAACTAAATTTGTTATTTACTTCAACTTGTTAGAAATTGTAGCAACATTTCATTCAAAAACACATTCCATCGTCTTAAACATGAGGGAAGAACATATTTGATTGCATCAGTTCTAAATAGTCTCTGGGTGGTAAAATTAACCCTTTAGCATTTAAACCAGCTGTATCCACCTCTTTCTGTTCAAACCGGCCATACCCAGCAGCTCATACTGATGTTAAGGTATTGTTCTCAAAGTAAATAACATCAAAATTTCGTAGATTCGATATCATGTGAGATAATTATGTGAGGTAAAGTGCTTATTGTGAAAATACAATAGTCTGTATAGAATAATTGTTTCTACTTTTGGCACAAGGCCAGCAATAACCCCAGTGCATTACTGGTACTTTATTTTATCGAACCTGTAAGGTTGAAAGGCAAAGCTAACCTTGGCGGGATTTGAACTCAGAACATAAAGGGCCATAACTCTATGCTGCAAAGCATGGTGTCTGACGGTCTACCTTTACTGCCAATCCACTGCTCTATATATATAGAATAATCATCATCATCATCATCATCATCAGGTTTAGCGTCCATGTTCCACGCTTGCATGGGTTTGGACGGGGGTTTTCCCACTTGAGGCAAGAGTGGTTGTCTTGCTCGCATAGGACTGTCTGGCGGGTTTTCTACAGTTGGATGCCCTTCCTAACACCAACCACATTTACAGTGTGGGGCTGGGAGGTTTTTACCGTGTTGCCTACACGGCCACATTACAGCGTGGACTGTCTGGCGGGTTTTCT
>OZ024748.1:17676773-17684273 GCA_964016885.1 Eledone cirrhosa
TATATATATATATATATATATATATATATATATACTATATATGTTGTTTACTCGAGAGAAGGCTACGTTGGTATGGACACGTGATGCGCATGAAAGTCGATAGCTGTATAACAAAGTGCAGGGCAATAAAGATAGACGGTAGTCACGGAATAGGCAGACCTAGAAAAACCTGGGACGAGCTGATAAACTCCGACATCACACACTTACACCTCTCCAAGACAATGTCACTGGACCGAGACCTTTGGCGGTACTCAGTAACAGAGAAGACCCGCCTTACCTAAATATATAGTAAAACCTACTCCAGCCAGTAGGCATCTCTAACAAAATATCTGCTTTATGTATTGTATACCTAATTAACATATACTAATTAACATATACTATTGAAATAAATATATAATTTTTAACTTAGTTAACATATAATTTATATGCTACTACCGATGTAATACTTTATTTTATTTTTATTTGGGTTTCTTTTCCCTATTATTAACTTTAATTTAGTTATAATGTAATTAATAATCTACTACTGTTTGACTTCATAATTCTGCTTCAAATATTATAAACCTAACTAATTTACACCTTGGAAATCAATATGTTGACTATCTTTGGTTTAGTTGACATATGATTAATGGTATACTTTTTTATTTTGTGATGCATAGATTTCGTATTTCCTAGCATTGAAAATATGTAAGAACATACATTGAATTAAGATATGGAAAATATTATAGGTTTCTTGAAACATATATTTACTTTGATCCCCTTCTCCAAACCCCCCCCTTTCCCCCATACTATTATCATCTGTTTTTGTAAGTGTATATGTATGAATTTGGGTAGATGGGTGTCTATATAGTTTTTTTTTTGGTATTTTTTTTTTTTTTTGGTATTTATTTCTAGATATAAAAATACATATATGAGCATGTAAATATGAATGTAAGATTGAGTGTGTATATATGATTGTACATACATATGTATGTATATGTATGTATATATATGTATTATATATGTACGTGTATGTGAATGTGTGGTATATATATGTGTAGGTATATGTATATATGTGTGCGTATGTGTATGCTTATATATAGGAATATATATGTGTGTATATATGTATATATGTATATGCGTGTTTGCATGTATGTGTATATGGGTTCTGTATATATTTGTATGTCTCTCTATTTATATGTTTATCTTCGTATCTATGTGATATATGTGTGTGTGTGTGCATGTATGCATATGTATGTGTTTATGTGTGTTTGTATGTGTGTGTGTGTATATATATGTATGTATTTGCGCACACTCACATACATATATATATATATATATATATATATGTATGTGAGTGTGTATGTGTGTCTGTATGTGTGTGCGTGTGTATATATGTGTATATATATATATATGTGTATGTATGTGTATGTGTGTGTATATAGATATATATATATATATATATATATATATATATATATATGTGTATATAGGTGTCTATGTGTGAATATATGTCTTTATTCGTATGTGTGTATTTATATATGTTTATATTTAGGTGTATGTATGTATGTGTATGTATGTATGTATATGTATGTGTATGTATGTATATGTGTATATGTGTGTATATATATGTATATATATATATATATATATATATATTATTCTTTATTATTATTGTAATATAACTTATGTGTATATGTGTATAAGTGAGGTTGTGTATGTATATATACTATGTGTATATATAAGGGTAATGAAATGTATATATATATATATATATATATATGTGCATGTCTGTATTTTATGTGCGTGTGTATATATATATATATATGTGTATGTGTGTATGTATGTATGTATGTATGCATATATGTGTACGTGTGTGTATGTTTATATATATATATATGTATATATATATATATATATATATATATACATCTGGATGTTTGTATGTGTTTTCATGGTGGTATGAGTGTGGGATATATATGTTTATGTATAAGTATATGTATGTGTATGTATATATATATGAGTCTATGTGTGTGTGTGTATATATATGTATATATATATATATATATATATATATATATATATATATGTGTATGTGTGTATGTGTTGCGCGTGTGTGTGTCCGTATTTTTATCTTTTTATCTTTTTATATGTGTATGTGTATGTTCGTGTAAATGTATGTGTGTGTATGACAGTATAGGTATGTGTGTATGTATGTATGTGTAGATATCTCTATGTGCGCGTACATGTACGTATGTGTATGTATATCTGTATGCGTATGTACATTATATTATATGTAATATATTTTATTGTTTTTATTTTTTTATTTTTCATAATTTATAGATACATTTATATTAGGCTGTCTGTCTGACAACCTAATACTGACCCCTCCCCCCCCCTCCCACCTAATTTCTGTATCTTGATCTTGAAATGTGCGTACCAGTGTGTTTATGTGAGTGACTTAATTTCTATTTGCTTATGATTTTATATCCACATATATAAATGTGAGTGGGGGGTGTGTGTGTGTTTGTGTGTTCGTGGTTATGTGTATATTTATATATATACGCACATGTATGTGTGATTATACTGATATGTGTGAGTATGAAAAAAATATATTTATATGCTTGACTACATAAGTATCATTGCGTTTCTTATCAGCGCATTAAGCTTACAGAGATATTAACCTTGACATTTTTTATTTGCATCCATCTTTTTAGTATGCACATACATATTATACACACATTATTGTAAAATGTGTGTAGGGTTTTACATGTATATACACACACCAAACTGCTTTTTAACCCTTTGTGTTTTCATTGGTCAATTTTGAACTGATATTTTGAATTGTTGTTATTATCAATAAATATACTTCATTATTTCTGAAGACGGCGTATATATGTGTTAGGTATGTATATTTAATCTTGATAATTTGTATAATTTTGTATAATTTTGTACATAGATCTGTTAAATATGCATACCAATTATAGCACATATATGCCCTAGAAACGATCGTTAAATAGTGAACTTTTTTTGTTTAATATAAGGAATTGTTTGTTCATTATTTGTTTAATATTTTATCTTGACTCTGTATACCGTTTATCTTTCACCGAAATTGGATTTTCATTACATCTCTTCTTTCCATGATATCCGGAATACATTGAGTTCTTCATACGGATTGGACACTACCGTAAACTCTTGGTAGATTTATCTACATAATTTTGCTCCTATTTTCACGGAAATATTCGTATTTTTGTACTGTATGTGTGTATTAATTTTATATTTATGTATATACATATATATATGTATGATTTTGTAAACCCATATACATTTAGTTGAGCTCTTTCAATTGTCCATCATCCATATCACAATGGAAAAACAATATTTAGGAACCTCCTTAAAAAACATACCAATACCTTCTAAGGACGACTTCTTACTCCTTATGATTCAGAAAACTAATAATTTTATCAGAAGGGTTAGATGGAGAGCCTACCACTTTGATAGAAAATCTAAACAAGCAGATCGGAAATATATGTATGATTTCAACACTTACAAGAATCCACCACACAACTTTTTACTTGAAGACTTCGAGAAAGACCTTTTTAATTTAATTAAACATCTCAAATTTAAAAAGTATAAATCCGTCTTTCAAAAGGACCTTGATTCTACCCTATTGGACCTAAAAAAGTCTAAAAAAATCCATGTCCACTCGGACAAAACTGGTAACTTGTATCATATGGATATTGAACATTATAATGAGTTCATATATAAAGAACTCAGAAAAAGTTATAAAAAATCTAATAATGCGTCACTCACCAATATCAACAACAAAACACACAACATAGTAAAAAAACTAAATATTGAAGATAGAACTGAACCTTTGGCATTGAGAAGTCCACACTTCAACCTGAAAGATCACAAATCTAACTTTAACTCTAATCCTTCTATTAGACTTATATGTCCCTCCAAATCAGATATTGGAATAATTAGCAAAAAAATTTTAGATAGAGTCATCCCACAAATAAGAAAATACGTTATTTTACCACTCTGGGAAAATACCTCCCAGGTAATTAATTGGTTTAAAAATATTAGGTGTAAATCTTCTGCTTCTTTCCTACAGTTTGATATAGATAACTATTATTCTTCTATATCACCCATACTCCTGAACAAAGCATTAATATTTGCTAAAAATAGATCTAATTTAACTTCGGATGACATTAACATTATTACACATGCTAGACAAACACTTATTGAATTTCAGAATGAATACTGGACCAGAAACACTTATAGTAATCTTTTTGATATTACTATGGGTTCAAGCGATTCTGCCCAAATTACTGATCTTGTGGGCCTCTTTCTCCTTTTCAACATAAATGCCTCTTTTCCCCACCTCAAAGGTGGTTTATATCGTGATGACTGTCTTCTTCTTTCTAACAACCTTAGCCTTTCAGAAATCGAAAAAAACAAAAAGCATATTAGAACTTTCCTTAAGGACTATTATAATCTTAATATTACTTTTGAAAAAACAAGTAAAGTAGTAAATTTCCTAGATATAACTTTAGATTTAGCTACGGGTATATACCAACCTTACCATAAACCTAACCAAAACTTACATTACATACACTCACAATCTAATCACCCTAAATCTATCCTTAAAAACCTTGCATATAATATATCACTTAGAATTTCTAACCTTTCTTCTAACCAAGATGTATTTGATAAAAATGCGACCTTTTATAATGAAGCTCTAGATAGAAGTGGCCACAAAAATAGATTAGAGTATATAACTTCTACTAAAAATACTGAAAACATACAGCATAATATTACCAACAAACACCAAATGAAAGGTACACACCTAAATGCCACCCACAGTATACCCCAAAATACTAAATCTTCTAATATAAAGTATAGTAACCCTCAAAAAACTACTCATCATAAGACTATAATAAATATTAATAATAAAACTCCTAATAAAAAAGATAAAACACCTAAATCTACAAATATAACTAAAAATAGTTGTGGTGAGATCATTAACATTATTCCTCCTAGTAAAAATCATGATACAACATATAAAAATAATAAAAATAATAAACAACATAGAAACCGTAATAGACGAGTTACTTGGTATAATGCTCCTTTTAATTTACAAGTTAAGGATAATATTGCTAAAAAATTTTTTTATATCCTTGAGAAAAACTTCCCGCCAAACCACAAATACCATCAAATCTTAAATAGGTCTACAGTTAAATTCTCATATTCTACAACAAATAACATAAAACAAAATATAAGTGCATATAATGCATATAAATGTAAGAAAACTATAAGTATACCACCAGTACATCAAATTAACAATAATATCTCCTCAAATACAGAATTAACGAAAGGATGTAACTGTAGAAACAAAACAAACTGCCCATTAAAAGGGAATTGTCTTGTTAACAACATAGTCTATAAATGTAATGTTAAAACTAAAGATTCTATTTGCTCATATATAGGAGCTACCTCTAACAATTTTAAGACAAGGTATAATACCCACAAACATAGCTTTAAAAATGCCGCACTGGCTAATACAACATCTCTAGCAGAAAAAATCAATAGTTATAAAAATAAAAATATAAAATATGATTTGACCTGGAGTGTGCTCAAAAGAGCCACCCCTTATCAAAATAATAGAAAGGAATGTAGATTATGTTCCCAAGAACTATTTGAAATAATGAAGTCTAGGGATATCTTATTAAATAAAAGACAGGAATTAATTATATCGTGTAATCATAAACTAAAAAAAACATTTAAATATTATAAACCTAATTAATAACATTATTCTAGAATTTAATTTAATTTAAATGTTAGTTAACCTATAAATTTAATTTAATTAATATTTTATTACAGATGAGAAAATATTATGTAATCATTAATTTTGAAAAACCTTTAAATATTACTAATATATATTCAGTAATTTAATTTATAGATTAATTTTAACTTATTTTAACCTTTTATTATAATTTTTTAATTTAGTTTAACCTTTTATTATAAAATTTTTTTTATTATAATTCTTTTACAGATAAAATATAACAAAATAATATCATGTATCCTATGACGGAGAAAGAATTTTTAGTATTATTGACCTAATTAATATACATTTTGGAAATATATTTATTATTTGGTTTTAGCTTTAATCAACCTAAAACTTTAATTTTAATTTTAATTTGCTTAAAATTAGTATCCTTGTACAGACGAATTGCAGAATTTCATGTAATCATAGAATGGGATGTGTTTTTGGATATATACCTAGTTAATATATTCTGTGCAAATTTTTTGAAAAAGATATGTATATCTATATGTATATGTATATGTGTGTATTGTATGTGTATCTGTATGTATATTTATGTGACTATATATGTATGTATGTGTGTATATATATGTATATATATATATATATATGTGTATGTATATGTATATGTATGTGTATGTGTATGTATATGTATGTGTATGCGTATTAATTTTGATTTTTATTTGCATATAATTATATTATGCTATTGATGAAATACAATATCTGCTTTATGTATTGTATACCTAATTAACATATACTAATTAACATATACTATTGAAATAAATATATAATTTTTAACTTAGTTAACATATAATTTATATGCTACTACCGATGTAATACTTTATTTTATTTTTATTTGGGTTTCTTTTCCCTATTATTAACTTTAATTTAGTTATAATGTAATTAATAATCTACTACTGTTTGACTTCATAATTCTGCTTCAAATATTATAAACCTAACTAATTTACACCTTGGAAATCAATATGTTGACTATCTTTGGTTTAGTTGACATATGATTAATGGTATACTTTTTTATTTTGTGATGCATAGATTTCGTATTTCCTAGCATTGAAAATATGTAAGAACATACATTGAATTAAGATATGGAAAATATTATAGGTTTCTTGAAACATATATTTACTTTGATCCCCTTCTCCAAACCCCCCCCTTTCCCCCATACTATTATCATCTGTTTTTGTAAGTGTATATGTATGAATTTGGGTAGATGGGTGTCTATATAGTTTTTTTTTTGGTATTTTTTTTTTGGTATTTATTTCTAGATATAAAAATACATATATGAGCATGTAAATATGAATGTAAGATTGAGTGTGTATATATGATTGTACATACATATGTATGTATATGTATGTATATATATGTATTATATATGTACGTGTATGTGAATGTGTGGTATATATATGTGTAGGTATATGTATATATGTGTGCGTATGTGTATGCTTATATATAGGAATATATATGTGTGTATATATGTATATATGTATATGCGTGTTTGCATGTATGTGTATATGGGTTCTGTATATATTTGTATGTCTCTCTATTTATATGTTTATCTTCGTATCTATGTGATATATGTGTGTGTGTGTGCATGTATGCATATGTATGTGTTTATGTGTGTTTGTATGTGTGTGTGTGTATATATATGTATGTATTTGCGCACACTCACATACATATATATA
>OZ024748.1:17696773-17706773 GCA_964016885.1 Eledone cirrhosa
CGCTGTAAGGATGAAAGGCAAAGTAAACCTCGGCGGGATTTGAACTCAGACCGTAAAGGGACATAACTATGCTGGAAAGCATGGCGTCTGATTCTCTACCGATACTGCCAATCCACCGCCCATCAGATAAAATATAATATAGATCAGTTTTATAAACAAATATTGACATACCCTTAAAGAATGTGACCATGTCATGAGCTTCCAACCGACATGGTCGCATTCTTTAAGGGTATGTCAATATTTGTTTATAAAACTGATCTATATTATATTTTATCTGATGAAAGCGCACCATAATTTGCTTTGGTGTCCTTGAAATATGTATAATGAAATAAATATGGTTTTATAAATATAGTTTCCATTTGTTAATATATTGTATATATATATATATATATGAATTAGTAGATCATTACTAATAGTGATTTCTTGACTGTATTAAAAACCAAATCATTCTTCGGACAATATAAGGCAGGTGACTTTTCATGAAGCATCAGGGTGAGGGTGAGAGAGAAACAGGTGGGGAATTATTGTATCATATTATACCTGAAGATACTGGAATATTGTTGAAATATAATATGAGTTGTGACCAGTAAATAGTGTCAGCAATGGAAATTCTGATTGGTCTGATTTGTCGATTTCTATCCATGTTAATGCTTGAAATAGCAGGAAGAGTGTCTTAACGTTTGGGACACTAGTCCTTCATCAGAAGAAAGAATGTGAAATAAGATAGATTGAGGGGACGGGCGGGGTGGAATTGGACAAAATGTCTTTAGATAAAAATAACAGGTCCATTCATGTTGACATCTCTTGGAAAACTGTTGATGCTGGCGTTTTGTGTATGATTTATTTTTTTAGACAAGTGGATTATGGTGCACATCTACCTGAAATGGAGAAAAAGACGTTTTGTAAAAAGAGCTATACTTGTGCACGTGCGTATGCATGTGTGTCTATATATAGTAATTTACCAATTATAAATAAACATACATACATCCAGGATAAAAGTGCAGTTGTATGGCCTAAATGTTAGAGTTGGGTTCATAACCATATGGTAGTGAGTTCAATATCTGGATCAGTTGGCAAGTTGTGATCTTGAGCAAGCCATGTTATTTCATGTTGTTTTCTTCGTGATAGGACTAGGGGCCCTATCATAAAAACTTCGGGGAACCCTCTTATGAAATGCCACCTTGTAGAAGGCCAACTAAGCCTGTATATGTGTGACCTATAACAACAATGTGATAAGACTGGGAGCTCCTAACATTAAAACAATCGAGAAACCTCCTATGAGATGCAGCTTTGTAAGAGGCCAACTAAAGCCATGTAAGTGTGAGTTGTATGAAAACCATAATAGTACTGGAGACTTCTATCATTAAAACACCTGGCAAACCTCCTGTGAGATGCAACCTCATAATAGGCCAGCTAAATCCACATAGGTTTCAGCTGTAAAAACAACTTCATATAACTGAGGTCCCAAGAAAACTCCTATGAAATGTAAATTCAAAGGAAGCTAACTAAACCTGCATAGGTATGACCTGTGACAATATGATAGGATTGAGGTCCCATATCATTAAAACACCTGGGAAACCTCCTATGAGATGCAAACTTGTAGGAGATTAACTAAACCTTCATAGGTGTGATCTCTAATGACAATATGATATGACTGAGGGTTCCTAACATTAAACACACAAGAAACTTCCAATGAGATGCAATCTCATAGGAGACTAGCTAAACCTTCATAGGTGTGATCTGTAACGACAATATGATATGACTGAGGGCTCCTAACATTAAACACTCAAGAAACCTCCCATGAGATGCAATCTCATAGGAGACTAGCTAAACCTTCATAGGTGTGATCTCTAATGACAATATGATATGACTGAGGGCTCCTAACATTAAACACTCAAGAAACCTCCCATGAGATGCAATCTCATAGGAGATTAACTAAACCTTCATAGGTGTGATCTGTAACGACAATATGATATGACTGAGGGCTCCTAACATTAAACACTCAAGAAACCTCCCATGAGATGCAATCTCATAGGAGATTAACTAAACCTTCATAGGTGTGATCTGTAACGACAATATGATATGACTGAGGGCTCCTAACATTAAACACTCAAGAAACCTCCCATGAGATGCTAACTAAACCTGCATAGGTGTGATCTGTAAATTTCATCTCCTTTTTTTTTTTCGTTTCATTTTTCATAAAGTGCAAACTACTTTATAAATCAGATATAAACGTCTCAAGAAATAAAATAAAATACAAAATACAAAATATATACATAAACATAAACATGTGACTTAACTAATCTTCTTCTTCTTCTCTGTCTCCAGACACCAGATATTATCTACACTTATTTATCAAAAATCATGCTTCATTGAACACTAAATAATCCTAACCCACAGACATTACAGAAAAAGATTTTGACCAAAAATTAAAAAAAATTTAAATTAACAACTAAAAAAATGGCTGGGTTTTTCCTGGGGGATTTTTTTTTGTGTTTTTTGGGGGGAATTTTTTATGATTTTTTTTTTTAGCTTTTTTGTGTTATTTTGGGGAGTTTTTTTTTAAAAGGAAAGCAAAACAATAATATAATTAACTATGCATTAAATATCAACCATGGACGCACACATTGAAACAAACACAAAACCAAATCAAAAGCAATGTAGTTTTAATGTATTTTTATCTGAAGATATATTTTGTCAGATAATATTCATTTTAATATTAGTTGCTACATTTTGGTAAGTTGTCTGGTCTGGAAATAGCAACCAAAGACAATGATGACCAAGAATGGTACTATTCTACACACCACCGGATATTATTAGTAGTACTAATACTATTAGTATTACTGGAATGTCTGCTGCTGCTGCTGCCATTTCCAAGTGGTTAATAGCTTTTCTATTCATTTTTGTTGGGAAAAAGAAACTTCAAATTTTTATAATTTTATATAAAAAAAAAAAATACATTGTTTTGCTATCTCATTTCATTTTACAATATATATATATATATATATATATATATATATATATATATATATATATATATATATATGTGTGTATCTATATATGTAGTATATATATATATATATATGTGTATAATATGTATATAGATATATAATATATATATGTATATTTATATATATATATACATGTATAATATGTATATATGTAGTATATATATGTATAATATATATATGTATATGTATAATATGTATGTATATACTACATATATATATATATATATATATACTACATATATATATATATGTAGTATATATATATATATATACACACCACACAGAAAGATAACAAACATTTACACACATATACACAGACAAATGCACATGTATATCTATTATTTATGTATGTATATATATATATATATAGAGAGATGTGTGTGTGTGTGTTTATAGATATGTATTTATATACATACACACACATATATATATATATATATATATATATATATATATATATATATTATGTATACTAGCTTGCAGATAATTTATATAGTATAAATAATATATACATGTGTGAGTATATATATATATCTATTTCTGTCTGTCGATGTGTGTGAGTGTGTGTATATATATATATATATATATATATATATATATATATATATATATATATATGTGTGTATATATATGTTTATATATATATGTGTGTGCATATATAGATATATATGTGTATATAAAGTATGTTTAGATTTTTGTACATTTTTCTGTGCAGCAATTAAAAAAAATAATAATTCTTGTTATGAGATTTAATTGTGTTGTCAGACAATCTTGAGATCCATTAATTATAAGTGTGTGTGTGTGTGTGTGTGTGTGTGTGTGTGTGTGTGTGTGTGTGTGTATGTCTGTGTCTGTATGTGTCTGTATGTGTTTACGTATTTGTGTCTGTCTTTGAATGTGTATCTGTGTGTATGTGCATGTCTATGTATGTATATATGAGTATGTGTGTGTATGTGTCTGTGTATGTATATATGTGTGTGTGTTGCTGTGTATGTATCTGTGTATGTGTGTGTTTGTGTGTATCTGTATGTATGTGAGTGCGCGTGTGTGTGTGTTCATGTATGTCTGTGTGTATGCATGCGTTTATTTGTGTGTGTCTGTGTGCATGTTTGAGTATATGTGTATATGTATGTGTTTGTATATCTGTGTTGGCGTGTATGTATGTGTTTGTATATCTGTGTTGGTGTGTATGTATAATAATAATGAAATTATTGTGTAAAGTGCTCAGGTGCACTACAACTCGTCAAAGGTGCATGTATAGTACATAGAATAATACACAAATGTCAGGGAAGTGAACGGTGTACGAGTCATGATATACATGTGTGTATGTGTATGGAGGGGGAACATTAGCTGTAGTGTTGGCGAATCTCGGGAAGCATGGAGGCCTTAAAGGATGCAGTGTCTCGACAGCTAACAACTGATACAGGTAGTTTGTTCCATGCTTCAGCAACTCTGAGCGTGAAATAATGTTTCCGAAAGTCATGGGAACTGTACTGTTTTCTGACTTTGTGGGCATGTCCACGTGTGTTAGACACATGGAAATCAAAAAGGTACTGAGGGTTGTTGTTAGCAAGATGGTTAACAATTTTGTGGGTGTTTACCAAGTCAGTTTGTGTTTGTATATCTGTGAATGTAAGTGTGACTGTATGTGTGCATGTGTGTGAATGTGTGTGAGTGTATGTGTGCATGTGTGTGTGTGTGTGTGAGTGTATGTGTGTGTACAATTGAAGTTAGCTACAGTTAATGACATGTGATGAAAGCATGTGTAGTGTCGTCTGTAGTGAAAACAAAACTAATCTCTATCTTATTTACTATGAGTTGTAAAAATATGGAAAAGACAATACTTAGTTGTTATATTTCAGCATAACCCTTTAGCATTTACATTCCTTCCTCTATATATACTATTGTATTTTCACAGTAAAGGCTTTATCTCTCATAATTATCTCACATAATATCGAATCTATAAGATTTTGATGTTCTTTATTTTGAGAACAATACCTTAACATCAGTATGAGTGGCCAGTTACAGCCAGTTTGATCAGAATGAGGTGAGAGGATTCTGGCCGGATACAACTGGTTTAAATGCTCAAAAGTTAAGCTTCAAGGGATGGCAACGTGAATGGACCTGTTTTTTCTTCCAGAATTTCTTTTACTGCCCACTCTCCTCTATCTTTTTATTTTTTCTTTGATTTCTCATTCTATTTTCTGATGAAGGACTACCATCCGAAACGTTAAGGCTCTTTTCCTACTATATCAAGCATAAAACTAAATTCCAAGTACTTATCATCATCATCATTTAATGTCTATTTTTCACACTTGCATGGGATAGATGGGTTGTCACATTATGAGACTAGTCAAGTCCAGGGACCATATCATGCTCACACAGATCCGTATTTGGCTTGGTTTCTGCAGCTGGATGCTCTTCCTAATACCAATATGTTATAGTGTGGACTGGATGCTATTTACCATGGCACTGAAACAGCCACTTAGCTGGGTGAACTAGGTGCCTTTTTTGTGTCATCAGCACAACCACCTTACAGGGTGGGCTGGGTGCTTTTTGTTGTGTCATCAGCACAACCACCTTACAGAGTTGACTAGATGCTTTTTGTCATGCCACCAGTACGACACCTTACATGGTGAACTGGGTGCTTTTTTTGTTGTTTCACCAGCACAACCAGCTTACAGGGTGGACTGGATGCTTTTTATCATGTCACCAGCATGTCCCCTTTACAAAACGAACTGGGTGCTTTTTTGTCATGTCACCAGCCTGACCACTAACATGGTGAACAGGGTGCTTTTTTGTCATGTCACGAGGACAACCACCTTAACATGGTGAACTGGGTGACTTTTGTTATGTCACCAGCACAACCACCTTAACATGGTGGACTGGGTGACTTTTGTTATGTCACCAGCACAACCACCTTAACATGGTGAACTGGGTGACTTTTGTCATGTCACGAGGACAACCACCTTAACATGGTGAACTGGGTGACTTTTGTTATGTCACCAGCACAACCACCTTAACATGGTGGACTGGGTGACTTTTGTTATGTCACCAGCACAACCACCTTAACATGGTGGACTGGGTGACTTTTGTTATGTCATCAGCACAACCACCTTAACATGGTGAACAGGGTGCTTTTTTGTCATGTCACGAGGACAACCACCTTAACATGGTGAACTGGGTGACTTTTGTTATGTCACCAGCACAACCACCTTAACATGGTGGACTGGGTGACTTTTGTTATGTCACCAGCACAACCACCTTAACATGGTGAACTGGGTGACTTTTGTTATGTCACCAGCACAACCACCTTAACATGGTGAACTGGGTGACTTTTGTTATGTCACCAGCACAACCACCTTAACATGGTGAACTGGGTGACTTTTGTCATGTCACGAGGACAACCACCTTAACATGGTGGACTGGGTGACTTTTGTTATGTCACCAGCACAACCACCTTAACATGGTGGACTGGGTGACTTTTGTTATGTCACCAGCACAACCACCTTAACATGGTGAACTGGGTGACTTTTGTCATGTCACGAGGACAACCACCTTAACATGGTGGACTGGGTGACTTTTGTTATGTCACCAGCACAACCACCTTAACATGGTGGACTGGGTGACTTTTGTTATGTCACCAGCACAACCACCTTAACATGGTGAACTGGGTGACTTTTGTCATGTCACGAGGACAACCACCTTAACATGGTGAACTGGGTGACTTTTGTTATGTCACCAGCACAACCACCTTAACATGGTGGACTGGGTGACTTTTGTTATGTCACCAGCACAACCACCTTAACATGGTGAACTGGGTGACTTTTGTTATGTCACCAGCACAACCACCTTAACATGGTGAACTGGGTGACTTTTGTTATGTCACCAGCACAACCACCTTAACATGGTGGACTGGGTGACTTTTGTTATGTCACCAGCACAACCACCTTAACATGGTGAACTGGGTGACTTTTGTCATGTCACGAGGACAACCACCTTAACATGGTGAACTGGGTGACTTTTGTTATGTCACCAGCACAACCACCTTAACATGGTGGACTGGGTGACTTTTGTTATGTCACCAGCACAACCACCTTAACATGGTGAACTGGGTGACTTTTGTCATGTCACGAGGACAACCACCTTAACATGGTGAACTGGGTGACTTTTGTTATGTCACCAAGCACAACCACCTTAACATGGTGGACTGGGTGCTTTTTGTTGTGACCCTAGCACGACCACCTTACTCTGTATGAAAATTCCTATACGCATGCTATTAGAAGTCAATTGTTCTTTTAAGTGTAATAATTCCTCTCTTTTGAGTGTTATAATCAATGTATGACAAACTAGAAGGAGAGTAATTCTGGAGGCAAGAGGTGGAAAGTTCTTAATAATGAAAAGGTTTGAAACTTCTGGGTTGGCCTTTTGGCACAGATATCAATCATTAGTATTAACATTCTCAGGAATTAATGAAACTGTTTAAATTGTTCACCCTCATAAATATTTATTGTTCCCTGTGGATTAATAATATAATTAGGGAAAATGGAGATGATTAATTAATTATGACTAATTGGTTACTAGTTTGTTGTCTAAATTTGGCAGAACCTTGTAGAATGTCTGTGGATATAATGGCGTCCTCGCCAGTCTTCTCTACTATGTTCCAATTATTAGGGGGAGGTAATTGTTATAAATGTTCCAAGTAGATTATGTTGCTATATTGGATTGTTTCCCTTATGAAGAAGATTATTTACTGTTTCTGTAACAATTAAAACAAACTTGGTTCTAATGAAAGACCAGAGTTATCAGGTGTAGCCTACTTTATTTAGGTAAATTGACTGAAACTATAATTGATTCTGATTTATATTTTAGCAAAGGGAGATAATTGTTTCTACTTTAGGCACAAGGCCAGCAATTACCCAGTGCATTACTGGTACTTTATTTTATTGACCCCGTAAGGATGAAAGGCAAAGTCAACCTCGGCGGGATTTGAACTCAGATCGTAAAGGGACGTAACTATGCTGGAAAGCATGGCGTCCGACCCTCTACCGATACTGCCAATCCACCACAAAGGGAGATAATAATAAGCAACAAGCTTACAACTCCCCCATGGACATAGTGTCTCTGTTTTAATTCTGAGGTTAATTACAAGGGCCGGCTGAACAGTTCATTGGCTGATTACGGAGGAGTGATGCTATAGCTGTGAAATCTTGCAAGCCATTAATTTCAACTCTGCTTTTTAATAATAACTGCATAGTTTCTTTTGAGGGACTGTGTTAAAAAAATAAACCTCATTTGGTCATTTCTTGAGAGTATCTTGGTTCGCCTATAAACTTTTTCAGTCGACCCTTGTCATCATCATCATCGTTTAACATCCATCTTCCACACTAGCATGGGTTAGACGGTTTTGTTCTATTTGATGCAGGAATGGTCGGGAGACCGAGTCTCGCTCATACGGAAGTGTCTCTGGCAGGTTGTTTTACAGCTGGATTCCCTTCCTAACACCTTTACAATGTGGATTGGGAGCCTTTTTACCGTGTCTCCAACATGGCCACCTTACAGTGTGGACTGGGTGCTTTTTGTTGTGTCTCCGACACAGTGGACAGAATCGAAAAGGGGGGATGGGGTAGGGTAAGGTGTACATTGTGCATACATTCATCATCATCATCATCATCATTTCATTTTTTTTTTTTTTTTTTTACGCCCGCTTTTTCCCTGCTTGCGAGGGTGGGATGGGAATTGATGCTGGCTTGATTTCTACAGCTGGATGCCCTTCCTAACACCAACCTCATTTACAGTGAGTGCTGGGTGCTTTTTTGCCGTGGCACCTCCACGACCACTTTGCAGTGGAATGATAGGGACCCCAGTCCTATCATCTCATTTCTACAGCTGAGTAAACTGGAGCAATGTGAAATAAAGTGTCTTGCTCAAGGGAACAACACATCACCCGGTCTGAGAATTGAACTCACAACCTTTCGATTGCAAGGCCAATGCTCCAACCACTAAGCCATGTGCCTCCACATTGTATACATATATATATATCTTCTTCTTCACCCACTTATTCCTGAGATGATTGTGGAGGTAGAGTCCTCAAAAACTCCATCCAGCAGGTCCTGTTAGAAGCAACCAACTTCAACTGATCTGGCTGGATCTCCAAGCATGACGAGCCAAGCTTGTGGTTTCCTGGTGGAAACCCTGGGATCTCTTGCCAGTTGGTTTTGCCCGTAAAATGTGTCCAGCGATTCTTTCTTGAGATGTTTTAACCACATATCTATAGTACTGGTATTGTGATCTCTCAATTCGGTGAAGTAACAGTTCTACCTGGAGTGACTCACTGATCTCTGAGCTACACGCTTTATCGAGTAACACTACACGAAAGACACCTTTTACTTTAACCCATTAGCATTTAAATCGGCAATATTCGGTCAGAATTCTCTCACCTCTTTCTGTTTAAACCAGTTATAACCAGCCACTCATATTAATGTTAAGGAATTCTTCTCAAAATAAATAACATCAAAATCTCATAGATTCAATATTATGTTAGATAATTATGTAAGATAAAGCCTTTACCACAAAAATACAATAGTAAATATAGAGTAATGTAAATGCTAAAGGGTTAAATCAGTTTCCCCACGAAATTCTTACTAAAATTACACCCTTCTCATACAGTTATCGGGGAGGTAATATCAATCTAAAAGGGAGGAGGGTGTTTTTATTTAAAGAATATATAACCAATAGCGTGTGCATATATTATGTTTTTAGCATAGTACTTCAAAATTTCAACATAGTTTGTGGGACCCTCAGGTACCCCTTTTGTGAAACCACTCCCCCATGTAGGGAATTACTAGTTGAGACAGTAAGTAGGGAGACAACAATCACAATAGAACATGTTTTCTCCCAGCAGATCTCAGCTTCTTTTGCTTTGAATAAAATATATAAATATGAACACAGCCAGTATTTCTCAGAATTTACAGAAAACATTGTATCAT
>OZ024748.1:17711773-17741773 GCA_964016885.1 Eledone cirrhosa
ATTATAAAGTGATGATAACATATATATACTTATATATAGATATATAATTTTAGCCTTTTCTCACCCAAAAATGGTTCTCCTTTTAATAGTAGGTCATTTAAATAATATGATTGAATTTGGTAATAAATTTCAGTGTGTCACCAAAGACAGACATCTATAAAGTATGCTCCGCCATTGACAAAATAATTTCACATCACGCATAACACAACTACCAAGTGAAAGACCTGCTAATCAAGTCCTGTATTGGTACCTTCATGGAAAAGGCTGTAGAGGAGGGTCGAAGATGATCTGGTGGTGACAGACAATCAACACTCCTGAAACCCATCAACAAGAGCTGGAATGATGTATTGATAGATGCAACTGACCTTGGTCATTGGAGCACTTTGGCTGCCTCGTGTGTCTCAAGACATGGGATGTATTGATAGATGCAACTGACCTTGGTCATTGGAGCACTTTGGCTGGCTCGTGTGTCTCAAGACATGGGATGTATTGATAGATGCAACTGACCTTGGTCATTGTAGCACTTTGGCTGCCTCATGTGTCTCAAGATGTTGGATGTATTGATAGATGCAACTGACCTTGGTCATTGGAGCACTGTGGCTGGCTCATGTGTCTCAAGACATGGGATGTATTGATAGATGCAATTGACCTTGGTCATTGTAGCACTTTGGCTGCCTCATGTGTCTCAAGACGTGGGATGTATTGATAGATGTAACTGACCGTGGTCATTGTAGCACTTTGGCTGCCTCATATGTCTCAAGACATGGGATGTATTGATAGATGTAACTGACCGTGGTCATTGTAGCACTGTGGCTGCCTCATATGTCTCAAGACATGGGATGTATTGATAGATGTAACTGACCGTGGTCATTGTAGCACTGTGGCTGGCTCATGTGTCTCAAGACATGGGATGTATTGATAGATGCAATTGACCTTGGTCATTGTAGCACTGTGGCTGCCTCATATGTCTCAAGACATGGGATGTATTGATAGATGCAATTGACCTTGGTCATTGGAGCACTGTGGCTGGCTCATGTGTCTCAAGACATGGGATGTATTGATAGATGCAATTGACCTTGGTCATTGGAGCACTGTGGCTGGCTCATGTGTCTCAAGATGTTGGATGTATTGATAGATGCAACTGACCTTGGTCATTGTAGCACTTTGGCTGCCTCATCTGTCTCAAGACATGGGATGTATTGATAGATGCAACTGACCTTGGTCATTGTAGCACTTTGGCTGCCTCATGTGTCTCAAGACATGGGATGTATTGATAGATGCAACTGACCTTGGTCATTGTAGCACTTTGGCTGCCTCATGTGTCTCAAGACATGGGATGTATTGATAGATATAACTGACCTTGGTCATTGTAGCACTTTGGCTGCCTCATGTGTCTCAAGACATGGGATGTATTGATAGATGCAACTGACCGTGGTCATTGGAGCACTTTGGCTGCCTCATATGTCTCAAGACATGGGATGTATTGATAGATGCAATTGACCTTGGTCATTGTAGCACTTTGGCTGCCTCATGTGTCTCAAGACATGGGATGTATTGATAGATGCAACTGACCTTGGTCATTGTAGCACTGTGGCTGGCTCATGTGTCTCAAGATGTTGGATGTATTGATAGATGCAACTGACCTTGGTCATTGTAGCACTTAGGCTGCCTCATATGTCTCAAGACATGGGATGTATTGATAGATGCAACTGACCTTGGTCATTGGAGCACTTTGGCTGCCTCATGTGTCTCAAGACATGGGATGTATTGATAGATGCAACTGACCTTGGTCATTGTAGCACTTTGGCTGCCTCATGTGTCTCAAGACATGGGATGTATTGATAGATGCAACTGACCTTGGTCATTGTAGCACTTTGGCTGCCTCATGTGTCTCAAGACATGGGATGTATTGATAGATGCAACTGACCTTGGTCATTGTAGCACTGTGGCTGGCTCATGTGTCTCAAGACATGGGATGTATTGATAGATGCAACTGACCTTGGTCATTGTAGCACTTTGGCTGCCTCATGTGTCTCAAGACATGGGATGTATTGATAGATGCAACTGACCTTGGTCATTGTAGCACTTTGGCTGCCTCATGTGTCTCAAGACATGGGATGTATTGATAGATGCAACTGACCTTGGTCATTGTAGCACTTTGGCTGCCTCATGTGTCTCAAGACATGGGATGTATTGATAGATGTAACTGACCTTGGTCATTGTAGCACTTTGGCTGCCTCATGTGTCTCAAGACATGGGATGTATTGATAGATGCAACTGACCTTGGTCATTGTAGCACTTTGGCTGCCTCATGTGTCTCAAGACATGGGATGTATTGATAGATGCAACTGACCTTGGTCATTGTAGCACTGTGGCTGCCTCATGTGTCTCAAGATGTTGGATGTATTGATAGATGCAACTGACCTTGGTCATTGTAGCACTTTGGCTGCCTCATGTGTCTCAAGACATGGGATGTATTGATAGATGTAACTGACCTTGGTCATTGTAGCACTTTGGCTGCCTCATGTGTCTCAAGACATGGGATGTATTGATAGATGTAACTGACCTTGGTCATTGTAGCACTTTGGCTGCCTCATGTGTCTCAAGACATGGGATGTATTGATAGATGCAACTGACCTTGGTCATTGTAGCACTGTGGCTGCCTCATGTGTCTCAAGATGTTGGATGTATTGATAGATGCAACTGACCTTGGTCAATGTAGCACTTTGGCTGCCTCATGTGTCTCAAGACATGGGATGTATTGATAGATGTAACTGACCTTGGTCATTGTAGCACTTTGGCTGCCTCATGTGTCTCAAGACATGGGATGTATTGATAGATGCAACTGACCTTGGTCATTGTAGCACTTTGGCTGCCTCATGTATCTCAAGACATGGGATGTATTGATAGATGTAACTGACCTTGGTCATTGTAGCACTTTGGCTGCCTCATGTGTCTCAAGACATGGGATGTATTGATAGATGCAACTGACCTTGGTCATTGTAGCACTTTGGCTCCCTCATGTGTCTCAAGACATGGGATGTATTGATAGATGCAACTGACCTTGGTCATTGTAGCACTGTGGCTGGCTCATGTGTCTCAAGATGTTGGATGTATTGATAGATGCAACTGACCTTGGTCATTGTAGCACTTTGGCTCCCTCATGTGTCTCAAGACATGGGATGTATTGATAGATGCAACTGACCTTGGTCATTGGAGCACTTTGGCTGCCTCATGTGTCTCAAGACATGGGATGTATTGATAGATGCAACTGACCTTGGTCATTGTAGCACTGTGGCTGCCTCATGTGTCTCAAGATGTTGGATGTATTGATAGATGCAACTGACCTTGGTCATTGTAGCACTTTGGCTCCCTCATGTGTCTCAAGACATGGGATGTATTGATAGATGCAATTGACCTTGCTCATTGTAGCACTTTGGCTCCCTCATGTGTCTCAAGACATGGGATGTATTGATAGATGCAATTGACCTTGGTCATTGTAGCACTGTGGCTCCCTCATGTGTCTCAAGATGTTGGATGTATTGATAGATGCAATTGACCTTGGTCATTGTAGCACTTTGGCTGCCTCATGTGTCTCAAGATGTTGGATGTATTGATAGATGCAATTGACCTTGGTCATTGTAGCACTGTGGCTGGCTCGTGTGTCTCAAGACATGGGATGTATTGATAGATGCAACTGACCTTGGTCATTGTAGCACTGTGGCTGCCTCATATGTCTCAAGATGTTGGATGTATTGATAGATGCAATTGACCTTGGTCATTGTAGCACTTTGGCTGCCTCATGTGTCTCAAGACATGGGATGTATTGATAGATGCAATTGACCTTGGTCATTGTAGCACTTTGGCTCCCTCATGTGTCTCAAGATGTTGGATGTATTGATAGATGCAACTGACCTTGGTCATTGTAGCACTTTGGCTGCCTCATGTGTCTCAAGACATGGGATGTATTGATAGATGCAACTGACCTTGGTCATTGTAGCACTTTGGCTGCCTCATGTGTCTCAAGACATGGGATGTATTGATAGATGCAATTGACCTTGGTCATTGTAGCACTTTGGCTGCCTCATGTGTCTCAAGACATGGGATGTATTGATAGATGCAACTGACCTTGGTCATTGTAGCACTGTGGCTGCCTCATGTGTCTCAAGACATGGGATGTATTGATAGATGCAACTGACCTTGGTCATTGTAGCACTGTGGCTGCCTCATGTGTCTCAAGATGTTGGATGTATTGATAGATGCAACTGACCTTGGTCATTGTAGCACTGTGGCTGGCTCATGTGTCTCAAGACATGGGATGTATTGATAGATGCAACTGACCGTGGTCATTGTAGCACTGTGGCTGGCTCATGTGTCTCAAGACATGGGATGTATTGATAGATGTAACTGACCGTGGTCATTGTAGCACTTTGGCTGCCTCATATGTCTCAAGACATGGGATGTATTGATAGATGTAACTGACCGTGGTCATTGTAGCACTTTGGCTGCCTCATGTGTCTCAAGACATGGGATGTATTGATAGATGCAACTGACCTTGGTCATTGTAGCACTGTGGCTGGCTCATGTGTCTCAAGATGTTGGATGTATTGATAGATGCAACTGACCTTGGTCATTGTAGCACTTTGGCTCCCTCATGTGTCTCAAGACATGGGATGTATTGATAGATGCAACTGACCTTGGTCATTGGAGCACTTTGGCTGCCTCATGTGTCTCAAGACATGGGATGTATTGATAGATGCAACTGACCTTGGTCATTGTAGCACTGTGGCTGCCTCATGTGTCTCAAGATGTTGGATGTATTGATAGATGCAACTGACCTTGGTCATTGTAGCACTTTGGCTCCCTCATGTGTCTCAAGACATGGGATGTATTGATAGATGCAATTGACCTTGGTCATTGTAGCACTTTGGCTCCCTCATGTGTCTCAAGACATGGGATGTATTGATAGATGCAATTGACCTTGGTCATTGTAGCACTGTGGCTCCCTCATGTGTCTCAAGATGTTGGATGTATTGATAGATGCAATTGACCTTGGTCATTGTAGCACTTTGGCTGCCTCATGTGTCTCAAGATGTTGGATGTATTGATAGATGCAATTGACCTTGGTCATTGTAGCACTGTGGCTGGCTCGTGTGTCTCAAGACATGGGATGTATTGATAGATGCAACTGACCTTGGTCATTGTAGCACTGTGGCTGCCTCATATGTCTCAAGATGTTGGATGTATTGATAGATGCAATTGACCTTGGTCATTGTAGCACTTTGGCTGCCTCATGTGTCTCAAGACATGGGATGTATTGATAGATGCAACTGACCTTGGTCATTGTAGCACTTTGGCTGCCTCATGTGTCTCAAGACATGGGATGTATTGATAGATGCAACTGACCTTGGTCATTGTAGCACTTTGGCTGCCTCATGTGTCTCAAGACATGGGATGTATTGATAGATGCAATTGACCTTGGTCATTGTAGCACTTTGGCTCCCTCATGTGTCTCAAGATGTTGGATGTATTGATAGATGCAACTGACCTTGGTCATTGTAGCACTTTGGCTGCCTCATGTGTCTCAAGACATGGGATGTATTGATAGATGCAACTGACCTTGGTCATTGTAGCACTTTGGCTGCCTCATGTGTCTCAAGACATGGGATGTATTGATAGATGCAATTGACCTTGGTCATTGTAGCACTTTGGCTGCCTCATGTGTCTCAAGACATGGGATGTATTGATAGATGCAAATGACCTTGGTCATTGTAGCACTGTGGCTGCCTCATGTGTCTCAAGACATGGGATGTATTGATAGATGCAACTGACCTTGGTCATTGTAGCACTGTGGCTGCCTCATGTGTCTCAAGATGTTGGATGTATTGATAGATGCAACTGACCTTGGTCATTGTAGCACTGTGGCTGGCTCATGTGTCTCAAGACATGGGATGTATTGATAGATGCAACTGACCGTGGTCATTGTAGCACTGTGGCTGGCTCATGTGTCTCAAGACATGGGATGTATTGATAGATGTAACTGACCGTGGTCATTGTAGCACTTTGGCTGCCTCATATGTCTCAAGACATGGGATGTATTGATAGATGTAACTGACCGTGGTCATTGTAGCACTTTGGCTGCCTCATGTGTCTCAAGACATGGGATGTATTGATAGATATAACTGACCTTGGTCATTGTAGCACTTTGGCTGCCTCATATGTCTCAAGACATGGGATGTATTGATAGATGTAACTGACCGTGGTCATTGGAGCACTTTGGCTGCCTCATGTGTCTCAAGACATGGGATGTATTGATAGATGCAACTGACCTTGGTCATTGTAGCACTTTGGCTGCCTCATGTGTCTCAAGACATGGGATGTATTGATAGATGCAACTGACCTTGGTCATTGTAGCACTGTGGCTGGCTCATGTGTCTCAAGATGTTGGATGTATTGATAGATGCAACTGACCTTGGTCATTGTAGCACTTTGGCTGCCTCATGTGTCTCAAGATGTTGGATGTATTGATAGATGCAATTGACCTTGGTCATTGTAGCACTGTGGCTGCCTCATGTGTCTCAAGATGTTGGATGTATTGATAGATGCAACTGACCGTGGTCATTGTAGCACTGTGGCTCCCTCATGTGTCTCAAGACATGGGATGTATTGATAGATGCAACTGACCTTGGTCATTGTAGCACTTTGGCTCCCTCATGTGTCTCAAGACATGGGATGTATTGATAGATGCAACTGACCTTGGTCATTGTAGCACTTTGGCTGCCTCATGTGTCTCAAGACATGGGATGTATTGATAGATGCAACTGACCTTGGTCATTGTAGCACTTTGGCTGCCTCATGTGTCTCAAGACATGGGATGTATTGATAGATGCAATTGACCTTGGTCATTGTAGCACTTTGGCTGCCTCATGTGTCTCAAGATGTTGGATGTATTGATAGATGCAATTGACCTTGGTCATTGTAGCACTGTGGCTGCCTCATGTGTCTCAAGATGTTGGATGTATTGATAGATGCAACTGACCTTGGTCATTGTAGCACTGTGGCTGCCTCATGTGTCTCAAGATGTTGGATGTATTGATAGATGCAACTGACCTTGGTCATTGTAGCACTGTGGCTGCCTCATGTGTCTCAAGATGTTGGATGTATTGATAGATGCAACTGACCTTGGTCATTGTAGCACTGTGGCTGGCTCATGTGTCTCAAGATGTTGGATGTATTGATAGATGCAACTGACCTTGGTCATTGTAGCACTGTGGCTGGCTCATGTGTCTCAAGATGTTGGATGTATTGATAGATGCAACTGACCGTGGTCATTGTAGCACTTTGGCTGCCTCATGTGTCTCAAGACATGGGATGTATTGATAGATGCAACTGACCTTGGTCATTGTAGCACTTTGGCTGCCTCATGTGTCTCAAGACATGGGATGTATTGATAGATGCAACTGACCGTGGTCATTGTAGCACTTTGGCTCCCTCATGTGTCTCAAGACATGGGATGTATTGATAGATGCAATTGACCTTGGTCATTGTAGCACTGTGGCTCCCTCATGTGTCTCAAGATGTTGGATGTATTGATAGATGCAATTGACCTTGGTCATTGTAGCACTGTGGCTGCCTCATGTGTCTCAAGATGTTGGATGTATTGATAGATGCAACTGACCTTGGTCATTGTAGCACTGTGGCTGGCTCATGTGTCTCAAGATGTTGGATGTATTGATAGATGCAACTGACCTTGGTCATTGTAGCACTTTGGCTCCCTCATGTGTCTCAAGACATGGGATGTATTGATAGATGCAACTGACCTTGGTCATTGTAGCACTTTGGCTGCCTCATGTGTCTCAAGACATGGGATGTATTGATAGATGCAATTGACCTTGGTCATTGTAGCACTTTGGCTGCCTCATGTGTCTCAAGATGTTGGATGTATTGATAGATGCAATTGACCTTGGTCATTGTAGCACTTAGGCTGCCTCATGTGTCTCAAGATGTTGGATGTATTGATAGATGCAACTGACCTTGGTCATTGTAGCACTGTGGCTGCCTCATGTGTCTCAAGATGTTGGATGTATTGATAGATGCAACTGACCTTGGTCATTGTAGCACTTTGGCTGCCTCATGTGTCTCAAGATGTTGGATGTATTGATAGATGCAACTGACCTTGGTCATTGTAGCACTGTGGCTGCCTCATGTGTCTCAAGATGTTGGATGTATTGATAGATGCAACTGACCTTGGTCATTGTAGCACTGTGGCTGCCTCATGTGTCTAAAGATGTTGGATGTATTGATAGATGCAACTGACCTTGGTCATTGTAGCACTGTGGCTGCCTCATGTGTCTCAAGATGTTGGATGTATTGATAGATGCAACTGACCTTGGTCATTGTAGCACTGTGGCTGCCTCATGTGTCTAAAGATGTTGGATGTATTGATAGATGCAACTGACCTTGGTCATTGTAGCACTTTGGCTGCCTCATGTGTCTCAAGATGTTGGATGTATTGATAGATGCAACTGACCTTGGTCATTGTAGCACTTTGGCTCCCTCATGTGTCTCAAGACATGGGATGTATTGATAGATGCAACTGACCTTGGTCATTGTAGCACTTTGGCTGCCTCATGTGTCTCAAGACATGGGATGTATTGATAGATGCAATTGACCTTGGTCATTGTAGCACTTTGGCTGCCTCATGTGTCTCAAGATGTTGGATGTATTGATAGATGCAATTGACCTTGGTCATTGTAGCACTGTGGCTGCCTCATGTGTCTCAAGATGTTGGATGTATTGATAGATGCAACTGACCTTGGTCATTGTAGCACTGTGGCTGCCTCATGTGTCTCAAGATGTTGGATGTATTGATAGATGCAACTGACCTTGGTCATTGTAGCACTGTGGCTGGCTCATGTGTCTCAAGATGTTGGATGTATTGATAGATGCAACTGACCGTGGTCATTGTAGCACTTTGGCTGCCTCATGTGTCTCAAGACATGGGATGTATTGATAGATGCAACTGACCTTGGTCATTGTAGCACTTTGGCTGCCTCATGTGTCTCAAGACATGGGATGTATTGATAGATGCAACTGACCGTGGTCATTGTAGCACTTTGGCTCCCTCATGTGTCTCAAGACATGGGATGTATTGATAGATGCAATTGACCTTGGTCATTGTAGCACTGTGGCTCCCTCATGTGTCTCAAGATGTTGGATGTATTGATAGATGCAATTGACCTTGGTCATTGTAGCACTGTGGCTGCCTCATGTGTCTCAAGATGTTGGATGTATTGATAGATGCAACTGACCTTGGTCATTGTAGCACTGTGGCTGGCTCATGTGTCTCAAGATGTTGGATGTATTGATAGATGCAACTGACCTTGGTCATTGTAGCACTTTGGCTCCCTCATGTGTCTCAAGACATGGGATGTATTGATAGATGCAACTGACCTTGGTCATTGTAGCACTTTGGCTGCCTCATGTGTCTCAAGACATGGGTTGTATTGATAGATGCAATTGACCTTGGTCATTGTAGCACTTTGGCTGCCTCATGTGTCTCAAGATGTTGGATGTATTGATAGATGCAATTGACCTTGGTCATTGTAGCACTTAGGCTGCCTCATGTGTCTCAAGATGTTGGATGTATTGATAGATGCAACTGACCTTGGTCATTGTAGCACTGTGGCTGCCTCATGTGTCTCAAGATGTTGGATGTATTGATAGATGCAACTGACCTTGGTCATTGTAGCACTTTGGCTGCCTCATGTGTCTCAAGATGTTGGATGTATTGATAGATGCAACTGACCTTGGTCATTGTAGCACTGTGGCTGCCTCATGTGTCTCAAGATGTTGGATGTATTGATAGATGCAACTGACCTTGGTCATTGTAGCACTGTGGCTGCCTCATGTGTCTAAAGATGTTGGATGTATTGATAGATGCAACTGACCTTGGTCATTGTAGCACTGTGGCTGCCTCATGTGTCTCAAGATGTTGGATGTATTGATAGATGCAACTGACCTTGGTCATTGTAGCACTGTGGCTGCCTCATGTGTCTAAAGATGTTGGATGTATTGATAGATGCAACTGACCTTGGTCATTGTAGCACTGTGGCTGCCTCATGTGTCTCAAGATGTTGGATGTATTGATAGATGCAACTGACCTTGGTCATTGTAGCACTTTGGCTCCCTCATGTGTCTCAAGACATGGGATGTATTGATAGATGCAACTGACCTTGGTCATTGTAGCACTTTGGCTGCCTCATGTGTCTCAAGACATGGGATGTATTGATAGATGCAGTTGACCTTGGTCATTGTAGCACTTTGGCTGCCTCATGTGTCTCAAGATGTTGGATGTATTGATAGATGCAATTGACCTTGGTCATTGTAGCACTGTGGCTGCCTCATGTGTCTCAAGATGTTGGATGTATTGATAGATGTAACTGACCTTGGTCATTGTAGCACTGTGGCTGCCTCATGTGTCTCAAGATGTTGGATGTATTGATAGATGCAACTGACCTTGGTCATTGTAGCACTGTGGCTGGCTCATGTGTCTCAAGATGTTGGATGTATTGATAGATGCAACTGACCTTGGTCATTGTAGCACTTTGGCTCCCTCATGTGTCTCAAGACATGGGATGTATTGATAGATGCAACTGACCTTGGTCATTGTAGCACTTTGGCTGCCTCATGTGTCTCAAGACATGGGATGTATTGATAGATGCAACTGACCTTGGTCATTGTAGCACTTTGGCTGCCTCATGTGTCTCAAGACATGGGATGTATTGAAAGATGCAATTGACCTTGGTCATTGTAGCACTTTGGCTCCCTCATGTGTCTCAAGACATGGGATGTATTGATAGATGCAATTGACCTTGGTCATTGTAGCACTGTGGCTCCCTCATGTGTCTCAAGATGTTGGATGTATTGATAGATGCAATTGACCTTGGTCATTGTAGCACTGTGGCTGCCTCATGTGTCTCAAGATGTTGGATGTATTGATAGATGCAATTGACCTTGGTCATTGTAGCACTGTGGCTGCCTCATGTGTCTCAAGATGTTGGATGTATTGATAGATGCAACTGACCTTGGTCATTGTAGCACTTTGGCTCCCTCATGTGTCTCAAGACATGGGATGTATTGATAGATGCAACTGACCTTGGTCATTGTAGCACTTTGGCTGCCTCATGTGTCTCAAGACATGGGATGTATTGATAGATGCAATTGACCTTGGTCATTGTAGCACTTTGGCTCCCTCATGTGTCTCAAGATGTTGGATGTATTGATAGATGCAACTGACCTTGGTCATTGTAGCACTGTGGCTGCCTCATGTGTCTCAAGATGTTGGATGTATTGATAGATGCAACTGACCTTGGTCATTGTAGCACTTTGGCTGCCTCATGTGTCTCAAGACATGGGATGTATTGATAGATGCAACTGACCTTGGTCATTGTAGCAATTTGGCTCCCTCATGTGTCTCAAGACATGGGATGTATTGATAGATGCAACTGACCTTGGTCATTGTAGCACTGTGGCTGGCTCATGTGTCTCAAGATGTTGGATGTATTGATAGATGCAACTGACCTTGGTCATTGTAGCACTTTGGCTGCCTCATATGGCTCAAGACATGGGATGTATTGATAGATGCAACTGAGCTTGGTCATTGGAGCACTTTGGCTGCCTCATGTGTCTCAAGACATGGGATGTATTGATAGATGCAACTGACCTTGGTCATTGGAGCACTTTGGCTGTCTCATGTGTCTCAAGACATGGGATGTATTGATAGATGCAACTGACCTTGGTCATTGGAGCACTTTGGCTGCCTCATGTGTCTCAAGACATGGGATGTATTGATAGATGCAACTGACCTTGGTCATTGTAGCACTTTGGCTGCCTCATGTGTCTCAAGACATGGGATGTATTGATAGATGCAACTGACCTTGGTCATTGTAGCAATGTGGCTGCCTCATGTGTCTCAAGACATGGGATGTATTGATAGATGCAACTGACCTTGGTCATTGTAGCACTGTGGCTGCCTCATGTGTCTCAAGACATGGGATGTATTGATAGATGCAACTGACCTTGGTCATTGGAGCACTTTGGCTCCCTCATGTGTCTCAAGACATGGGATGTATTGATAGATGCAACTGACCTTGGTCATTGGAGCACTTTGGCTGCCTCATGTGTCTCAAGACATGGGATGTATTGATAGATATAACTGACCTTGGTCATTGTAGCACTTTGGCTGCCTCATATGTCTTAAGACATGGGATGTATTGATAGATGTAACTGACCGTGGTCATTGGAGCACTTTGGCTGCCTCATGTGTCTCAAGACATGGGATGTATTGATAGATGCAACTGACCTTGGTCATTGGAGCACTTTGGCTGCCTCATGTGTCTCAAGACATGGGATGTATTGATAGATGCAACTGACCTTGGTCATTGTAGCACTTTGGCTGCCTCATGTGTCTCAAGACATGGGATGTATTGATAGATGCAACTGACCTTGGTCATTGTAGCAATTTGGCTCCCTCATGTGTCTCAAGACATGGGATGTATTGATAGATGCAACTGACCTTGGTCATTGTAGCACTGTGGCTGGCTCATGTGTCTCAAGATGTTGGATGTATTGATAGATGCAACTGACCTTGGTCATTGTAGCACTTTGGCTGCCTCATATGTCTCAAGACATGGGATGTATTGATAGATGCAACTGACCTTGGTCATTGGAGCACTTTGGCTGCCTCATGTGTCTCAAGACATGGGATGTATTGATAGATGCAACTGACCTTGGTCATTGGAGCACTTTGGCTGTCTCATGTGTCTCAAGACATGGGATGTATTGATAGATGCAACTGACCTTGGTCATTGGAGCACTTTGGCTGCCTCATGTGTCTCAAGACATGGGATGTATTGATAGATGCAACTGACCTTGGTCATTGTAGCACTTTGGCTGCCTCATGTGTCTCAAGACATGGGATGTATTGATAGATGCAACTGACCTTGGTCATTGTAGCAATGTGGCTGCCTCATGTGTCTCAAGACATGGGATGTATTGATAGATGCAACTGACCTTGGTCATTGGAGCACTTTGGCTGCCTCATGTGTCTCAAGACATGGGATGTATTGATAGATGCAACTGACCTTGGTCATTGGAGCACTTTGGCTCCCTCATGTGTCTCAAGACATGGGATGTATTGATAGATGCAACTGACCTTGGTCATTGGAGCACTTTGGCTGCCTCATGTGTCTCAAGACATGGGATGTATTGATAGATATAACTGACCTTGGTCATTGTAGCACTTTGGCTGCCTCATATGTCTTAAGACATGGGATGTATTGATAGATGTAACTGACCGTGGTCATTGGAGCACTTTGGCTGCCTCATGTGTCTCAAGACATGGGATGTATTGATAGATGCAACTGACCTTGGTCATTGGAGCACTTTGGCTGCCTCATGTGTCTCAAGACATGGGATGTATTGATAGATGCAACTGACCTTGGTCATTGTAGCACTTTGGCTGCCTCATGTGTCTCAAGACATGGGATGTATTGATAGATGCAACTGACCTTGGTCATTGTAGCAATTTGGCTCCCTCATGTGTCTCAAGACATGGGATGTATTGATAGATGCAACTGACCTTGGTCATTGTAGCACTGTGGCTGGCTCATGTGTCTCAAGATGTTGGATGTATTGATAGATGCAACTGACCTTGGTCATTGTAGCACTTTGGCTGCCTCATATGTCTCAAGACATGGGATGTATTGATAGATGCAACTGACCTTGGTCATTGGAGCACTTTGGCTGCCTCATGTGTCTCAAGACATGGGATGTATTGATAGATGCAACTGACCTTGGTCATTGGAGCACTTTGGCTGTCTCATGTGTCTCAAGACATGGGATGTATTGATAGATGCAACTGACCTTGGTCATTGGAGCACTTTGGCTGCCTCATGTGTCTCAAGACATGGGATGTATT
Source organism: Eledone cirrhosa (assembly GCA_964016885.1). Lineage (NCBI taxonomy): Eukaryota > Metazoa > Mollusca > Cephalopoda > Octopoda > Eledonidae > Eledone > Eledone cirrhosa. Next base: position 17,725,755 of record OZ024748.1, read on the forward strand.
GATAGATGCAACTGACCTTGGTCATTGTAGCACTTTGGCTGCCTCATGTGTCTCAAGACATGGGATGTATTGATAGATGCAACTGACCTTGGTCATTGTAGCAATGTGGCTGCCTCATGTGTCTCAAGACATGGGATGTATTGATAGATGCAACTGACCTTGGTCATTGTAGCACTGTGGCTGCCTCATGTGTCTCAAGACATGGGATGTATTGATAGATGCAACTGACCTTGGTCATTGGAGCACTTTGGCTCCCTCATGTGTCTCAAGACATGGGATGTATTGATAGATGCAACTGACCTTGGTCATTGGAGCACTTTGGCTGCCTCATGTGTCTCAAGACATGGGATGTATTGATAGATATAACTGACCTTGGTCATTGTAGCACTTTGGCTGCCTCATATGTCTTAAGACATGGGATGTATTGATAGATGTAACTGACCGTGGTCATTGGAGCACTTTGGCTGCCTCATGTGTCTCAAGACATGGGATGTATTGATAGATGCAACTGACCTTGGTCATTGGAGCACTTTGGCTGCCTCATGTGTCTCAAGACATGGGATGTATTGATAGATGCAATTGACCTTGGTCATTGGAGCACTTTGGCTGCCTCATGTGTCTCAAGACATGGGATGTATTGATAGATGCAACTGACCTTGGTCATTGGAGCACTTTGGCTGCCTCATATGTCTCAAGACATGGGATGTATTGATAGATGCAATTGACCTTGGTCATTGGAGCACTTTGGCTGCCTCATGTGTCTCAAGACATGGGATGTATTGATAGATGCAACTGACCTTGGTCATTGGAGCACTTTGGCTGCCTCATGTGTCTCAAGACATGGGATGTATTGATAGATGCAATTGACCTTGGTCATTGGAGCACTTTGGCTGCCTCATGTGTCTCAAGACATGGGATGTATTGATAGATGCAACTGACCTTGGTCATTGGAGCACTTTGGCTGCCTCATATGTCTCAAGACATGGGATGTATTGATAGATGCAATTGACCTTGGTCATTGGAGCACTTTGGCTGCCTCATGTGTCTCAAGACATGGGATGTATTGATAGATGCAACTGACCTTGGTCATTGGAGCACTTTGGCTGCCTCATGTGTCTCAAGACATGGGATGTATTGATAGATGCAACTGACCTTGGTCATTGTAGCACTGTGGCTGGCTCATGTGTCTCAAGATGTTGGATGTATTGACAGATGCAACTGACCTTGGTCATTGTAGCACTGTGGCTGGCTCATGTGTCTCAAGATGTTGGATGTATTGATAGATGCAACTGACCGTGGTCATTGTAGCACTGTGGCTGGCTCATCTGTCTCAAGATGCAAGAGCTTCTAAATCTAAGTATCTCAGATATCCAAGTATCCAATGTTTGTATATCCCTAACACAAATCAACCATCACTTTCTTGCTAATGGTAAGAAATCACTTGTGTTCTGACTTAGAGGGAGAGAGGGATGAACTCCACCACATGAACTCACCAAATGAGTGTAAAAGTCATCAATATATGAACAAAAGAAAATTTTTCATAGAAATATTTAAAGAATTTTGAAGTCTATTTTTATTATTTCAAAACAAATTTTACTTCAAAAACTTTCATAGGATGCTGTTTTAAAATTCATTATATTCATTCTCTCTTTCTATATATCTATCTATCATATAAAGATATCTATCATATGTAGATGTGTATATATTTTTATACCCTGTTCTGGGATCGATAAAATTGACTAAAATCCTTTTATAATTCTTTTGAATATATATAAATGTATGTATATGTGTATGTATGCATTTGTGTATGAATGTGTATATATTTTTATAGCCTGCACTGGGGTCGATATGATTGAGTAAAATCCCTTTCTAATTTTATGTTATTGATATATAAATGTATAAGAGAGTATTGAAGTTTGCTTGAAGCATTGTGGAATAATAAGGTAAATTTCTTTAAGTTGTTTGGAAGCCTCAACAATGCAGATGGGTAAATCTCCGGGTAACAAGATCTGGTGGTGGAGAGAGAGAGATGTAAGTGGGTGTACGTTGAGATGCGTGGCGTGTAGAAGACTGTAGTGTGTAGAAGAATGTGGGGAAGAGCGTAAAGGATAAAAATAAAAATAACAACACGAGAAAGAGTTACCTTGGGAGAGATTTAATTGCCCCTATATATTTCGGATTCACATTTCGGCTGCTGACCTCTGCTTGACCGACCCCATTTCACGCGCACGTGCACTCTGCTGAATACCTCAGATATTCAAAACAATGAACAGCGGAGGACACGTTTCGTACCTTTCCGACAGACAACCTCCCCCCCCCCCCCGGAAAAATCCCCAGTTGATGGTAGTAGGGACAATTAAATCTCTCCCAAGGTAACTCTATCTCGTGTTGTTATTTTTATTTTTATCATTTACGCTCTTCCCACATTCTTCTACATGCCACGCATCTCAACGTACACCCACTTACATCTCTCTCTCCACCACCGGATCTTGTTACCCGGAGATTTACCCATCTGCATTGTCAAGGCTTCCAAACGACTTAAAGAAATTTACCATATAAATGTATGTATATGTGTATGCATTTGCATATATTTTTATATTTTTATATTTTTATAGCCTGTTCTGGGCCCAATATGATCGACTAAAATCCATTTGAGTCATTGCCCCAGTCTAACGACTAAAACCTGTAAAACATTAAAATAATAAAAAAAATGAGAACATGAACAAAAGCACTCCTAACTTATATATACATATATATATAGTAATATTTATATCTATATTTATATATGTTTGATATAACTATAAATATGTAGGGTAGTACTACGTTCTAGCTGGTTACCGGTATGACAAAAGGCTCCGATGATTCCAGACTTCCCTCTGGAAGAAACAATTGTCAGCTAATAAATGTTCTAAACCAAAATTTGATCGTTTTAACACTTTGTATATATATATATATATATAAATGAAAGGTATAGAAAATATATATATATATATATATATATATATATAATTCTATCTTGTAATTTCTTTCTTTCACTCTCTGAAGCTACCTATTTTTCTCTCTTTCATCTTCACTTTATAACTGTCCTTCTCTTTGGCATTGACTTTATATATATATATATATATATATATATACTTTGGGAGGGTCATTCTGCCAATTAAAACACATGTACCCATTGGTTTTCACTTCAATTTATTATAAATTTCCAGTTGGTTACTTTAATAATCGAATGGTTGTTTATTTGTTTATTGTCAAAGCTCTTTCATCACACATTCTGTGACCTCCTCAGTGACTCATCTGTTATTTTGTGTCTCTCCTTTGTTCTTTCCTACACCATCTTGTTTTTGAAGTAAAAACCAACAGGTGCATGTGTTTTTACAGACAGCATGACTCTCCCAAAGTATAACAATATCTGTTTCAACACACGTTTTCATATAAGAAATCTTGCAAAAGAAATACAAAAACGAAGTTTATATCTATATATCTATATATCTATCCCGGGTTCAACCACAGTAAGGAAGGTACTCAATACATAGCAAAGTATAAATATTTAATATAGAAATGGCTTCTGCAGGACTAGAACTGTTTCATTCAGTAGAAATTATCAGGGCTTTCCTCATGATTTCTACTGAATGAAACAGTCCTAGTCCTGTAGAAGCCATTTCTCTCTCTCGCTCTCCCCCCCCCCCTCTCTCTCTCTCTCTCTCTCTCTCTCTCTCTCTCTCTCTATATATATATATATATATATATATATATATATATATATATATATATATATATATATATATACACACACACACTGTGAAGGCACGTGGCTGAGTGGTTAAATAATTGGATTCATAATCGTGAGGTTGTGAGTTCGATTACTGGACCGGGTGATGCGTTATGTCCTTGAGCAAGACACTTTATTTCACATTGTTCCTTCTACCTGGAGTTGTGACCGATAGATAGTATTAGCAATTGGAAAGAGCAATGCAAACATTGTTTCCTCAGTCCGATTTGACGAAAGTTGATCAAATGTCGATATATATATACGGAGTGTCCCAAAAATGTATACACACTACAATAGCATTCTCATAAAAGTGTGTATACATTTTGGGGGGGACACCCTGTATATACATATATATTGCTGTCATGTAATATTTACTCTCTATCTCTCATTCAAACACTCACCCACTCTCTCTTATACTCTGTGTACTCTCTCATTGATTGTCATGGAAACTATTGGGGGTGGGGTCTCTTTGCACATTCTGAGATAACTTTTAGAAATTTTTTATCCAGATATTTATTTTTTATTTAAATTTTTATTTTTTGTTGTTTTATTTTATTTTTCGTTTTTTTATTTCTTATTCTTTCTTTTTATTTTTATATTTATTTTTCATTTATTAAATTTTTTATTTTTTGTAGTTAATTATGTTTTTGGTTTTTATTTCTCATTTTTTTTAATTTTTGTTTTCATATTTATTTTAGGGGTTTAATGTCATTCATTTATTTTTTTATGTTTGTTGTTTATTTGTTTATTTTTTATTTATTTATTTATTTATTTATTTATTTATTTATTTATTTATTTATTTATTTATTTATTTATTTATTTATTTATTTATTTATTTGTTTGTTTGTTTAATTATTCTTGTAATCACCCATGACATGCTGACGGAAGTGGCATTGCGAAATGTCAGAATGGATATGGTTTCAGATAAAACGACTGACACGTAGAAATGTGAACACATTTCTCCCCATAAACAGGCACAGTATGGCTGTGTGGTTAAGGGGTGTGCTGTAAAACCATATGGTATCAAGTTCAATCCCACTTCTTAGCTGCATCTTTGGCAAGAGGAGGAGTCTTTTACTTTTACTGCATGTCTACCAATGTCTTGTGAGTAGTGGAATTTTGTACATGGAAACAACAGAAGTCTGTTATACATAAATAAGTAAATACATGAATATATTTACATAGAATTAGTGCTCAAAACAGCAAGGCTCATCTGTCGGGCCCCCCAACTCTTTCTAATATAGTCACACTCATCTATCCTAAGTATCGAGTATTCTATTGAATAATAGTCTAACTAATTTAATATTGGTTTAATCCTGATACATATATACATCATCATCATCATCACTGTTTAGCATCCATTTGTCCATGCTTGCATGGGTCAGACGGGTCATCCACATAAGGGTCAAGTCTGGCCAGAATTGGCCATGCCATACCTTGCTCCGACAGGATAGTAAATTTGGCCAGGTATTTCACAGCTGGATGCCCTTCCTAACATCAACCACATATGTATAAAGAGAAAAGGTGAAATTGGAAATAGCATGGAAAATATATCTAAGGATCTGTTTTTCTTTTTTTTTTTCTTCTTTGATTCATCAAAGTGACATTATTGAAAAAATGAGAGCAACAATTCTTTTAAAAAAGAGTTTCATAATGTATATAAAATATATAAATTATAACCGGTTTTGATGTATCAGTGAAATCAATCTTATCAAATGTTGAGTATTACAATTAAAAAGAATTAAAAATTAAAGATTTAAAATTAAGTGTTTTAAGGCAAGTTTGTCCATCTTTCTTGTTGAGAAGAAGACTGGATCTAAAATGGAATCTTGTATATATAGAGAGAGGTAGTCATGGTAGTAGTAATGTGTGTATATATATATATGGCTGACTGAATACATATGCTTTTTTTCAAAGAATTTTTTTCCCTTCCTCTTCTCACTCTTTATCTTGTATTTCTCATTCTATCTTCTGATGAAGGACTAGTGTCTGAAACGTAAAGACGCTTTTCCTACTATATCAAGTGTTAAACTAATATATTTTTTCATTGTACTGTGTTGTTTGCTTTGTTGTTTCTGTTTACATTTTGCACACACACACACATACATATATATAGCTAAGCACCTGAAGACTAGATCACAACTTTGACCCCTCTTACAATCTGGAGACATGGTCGATATCCAAACAAGGCAAGTATGGAAAAACAGACGTAAAAATGATGATGATGACGATTATCATATGCCCTTGAAACCTCAGGTAGTGCTTTTATTCTGTATATGATCATAAATAATATATATATATAAGTAAAATGATAGAAAAAAAAGGGGTTGAAAAGCGCACCTAGTATATATATTAAGAGTCTTTATAACATGTACAAAAACTGATGTTAGCAAAGCCTGCTTTCTCCACTTTGTATTATCAAAACATTTATTATTAGGTTGAATTTTAAAAAAAATACTCCTGCTTGTTGATTCTCGAGAATAACAAATGTTTTGATAATCCAAAATACAGAAAGCATGCTTTGCTAACATTTTTGTTCATATTCTAAGGATAATTTATATATACATACCACTTGCGCTTTTCAAAACCCTTTTTATTCATTATTTTCCTTAGCCGTACAATATAATTGAATAAACAAGAGAGATGAACACTAATATAAACATACATGTGTTCGAATCGTAAGGACCAAATTTGCTAGGGTGAAAAAATACTAACTACAGCAATATGGTTTGTTATCCTTAACATTAAATATTAAATTAAGAAAAATTAAGAAAAATAACAGACCTATATTGGGCAAATTTGGTCCTTACGATTCGAACACATGTATGTTTATATTAGTGTTCATCTCTCTTGTTTATTCAATTATATTGTACGGCTCGGAAAAGCTTTTTTCTTAGAGCTATTTAATTGTAAGGGACTACTCTGAGTTCTTAACTCAATATATATTTGTCGGCTCCATCGTGTAGAGCTAATTTTTAATGTCCTGTCAGCCAGGCTGCTATTTTTAGCGGCAGGGAATTTCAAGGCAAACTGGGTTCCGAATGACACGTGTGATAATTCATAGCGCACACAATTCATTCTCTAATATTTTTAGAAGTGAAAGGATCACTAATTTCTCAACAACTACTGAGGAGCAGAGAAACGTGAGAACTTCACTTAATAAGATGTTGCGAAACAGTCTCCAATACTGTCTAGTTGTTACCAGGCATTTTGCCCAATATAGGTCTGTTATTTTTTTTATTTTTCTTAATTTAATATTTAAAGTTAAGGATAACAAACCATATTGCTGTAGTTAGTATTTTTTCACCCTAGCAAATTTGGTCCTTACGATTCGAACACATGTATGTTTATATTAGTGTTCATCTCTCTTGTTTATTCAATTATATTGTACGGCTCGGAAAAGCTTTTTTCTTAGAGCTATTTAATTGTAAGAGACTACTCTGAGTTCTTAACTCAATATATATATATATACATATAATTGTTTCTACTTTTGGCACAAGGCCAGCAATTAACCAGTACATTACTGGTACTTTATTTTATCAACCTGGTAAGGATGAAAGGCAAAGTTAACCTGGACGGGATTTGAACTCTATATACATATAATGATTTCTCAACAGTCAACAATGGTATTAATATTCCTTATATTATATTCAATGATTCCAAACGCAGTATTTTATCATTTGGGTCCCCCCTCCCCCCAGTTTACTTTGTGTTCATTTCTCATTCAGTTTGTTTATTGTCTTTAGAATATGTGAGTGTGAGTATGAGTATGTAAGAGTGTGTGTGGCTCTATGGCTGTTTATGTGTGTTTGTGTGCATATATATTTTCCTCTGTGTACTTGTGTATGTGTACTGTGTACTTGTGTATGTATATGTGTGTGTGTGTGTGTGTTTATATGTGTAAGTGTGTATATGTGTTTATATATGTATGTGTTTATATGTGTGTGTGTATGTGTTTATATATGTATGTGTTTAAATGTGTGTGTGTATGTGTTTTACACTGTGTTTATGTATGCGTTTATATGTGTATGCGTTTATATATGTATGAGTTTATATATGTATGTGTTTATATATGTATGTGTGTATGTATGTGTTTATATATGTATGTGTTTATATATGTATGTGTGTATGTATGTGTTTATATATGTGTTTGTCCTCTGTATTTGTATGTCAGTCTGTGTCTTTGTTGACTTTCATTTCTTATGCATTTTATTATTATTATCATTGTCATCAATAATAGTGGTGGTCGTGGTAGTAGTAATAGTAGTAGTAGCAGCAGTAGTAGTAGCAGCAGCAGCAGTAGTAGCAGCAGCAGCAGCAGTAGTAGTAGTAGCAGCAGCAGTAGTAGTAGCAGCAGTAGTAGTAGTAGTAGTAGCAGCAGCTGTAGTAGCAGCAGCAGTAGTAGTAGCAGTAGTAGTAGTAGTAGTAGCAGCAGCTGTAGTAGCAGCAGCAGTAGTAGTAGTAGTAGTAGTAGTGCTATAAATGCCATTGCCTTAATCCAATTTTTTCATCTCGTTAAATTTTCATTTATCGACAGAGATAATGATGTCTTATTTATTTGGGAAATATATTTACAGAAAAACAATATGAAGCCAATCACAAGGAAAATATCATAAACACTATGTGTGTGTGTGTGTGTGTGTGTGTGATTTGATATGTATATGTATAAGTATGTATGTTTGTGTGTGTATATATATATGTGTGTGTTGATAAGTAAATGTATAAGTATGTATGTTTGTGTGTGTATATATGTGTGTGATTTGATATGTATATGTATAAGTATGTATATTTGTGTGTATATATAAAAGCCAATTTTGTCACATGAAAGTTTAATCATGGAAAATTCCTCTTTATATACACAATGTGTTTTCCAAACAATTTCATAGAAAGACAAATCATACACACCCATAGATTATTACTTCTGTTAGTCTAGACAAATGTTTGCCAAATTGTAAATTCACATGATACCATTTGAGGTGACTTGGAGCTAAAATATGGGTCATTAACCCTTTAGAATTTAAACCAGCCATATCCAGGCAGAATGCTCTCACCTTTTTCTATTCAAACCGGCCATAACTGGCCACTCATACTGATATAGAGGTATTTTTCTCAAAATAAATAATATCAAAATCTCATAGATTCGATATTATGTGAGATAATTATGTGAGATAAAGCCTTTAACATGAAAATATAATAGTATATATAGAGTAATGTAAATGCTAAAGGGTTAAAGATATATGCTTGTTTTTGATTGGTTGATTAGAAATATGGCTCTTCCAGCATCTCTCCCTCAGCATCCTCCAGAGAAATGCCTTCTCTATTCTGTCCACCAGGGCCGTGGGGTGGCTAGTGTGTGGGCCCCCATTTGCCCATAATAGTGAGAGATGGGGAGAGCTAGGGAGACAGAGGCACTGACTGTGAGAGTTTGGTTCCTTTGTGTTCGGATCTGGTGTACATGTATATGTTTCATGGACACACACACTCAGGTGTGTGATGGATTCTTACTCTATCTATTTTAACATCATATATCTATCTATGTGAAGGTGTGTGGCTGAGTGGTTAGAGAATTGGATTCATAATCGTGAGGTTGTGAGTTTGATTCCTGGACCAGGTGATGCGTTATAGCCTTGAGCAAGACACTTTATTTCGCGTTGTTCCTTCTACCTGGAGTTGCAACCGATAGATAGTATTAGCAATTGGAAAGACCAACAGAAACATTGTTTCCTCGGTCCGATTTGACAAAAGTCAATTGACTGTCATATCTATCTATTTTAACGTAACATATCTATTTTAACATCATATATCTGTCTATTTTAACATCATATATCTATCTATTTTAGCATCATATATCTATCTAACTAACCAGATCGTGTTTGGCAAAGATATCAGAAATCTTCAGAAAATCCTTGTATGTGTTATCTCTGATTGTTTTTAGAGCAGTAACTGTTTAAAAAATATGTTCTGAGAATTTTTAAAGCAAGTAATATATAAATCCAATTTATATATTGTTGCCTGTGGAATCCTCTTCCAGTTTCCTGTTTTACTGACCACTTGGTAAAAATTCAAAAGCAACATTATTTGCCATTTTCTCCTTCCCTGGAATTGTTTTCTCTGTCTTGTCCTTTCCCTTCTCATGTAGTCCCTTGCATTTTAGTGGCTTTATTGCCTTGCTTGCGGGGAGCAAATTAAAAAAAAAGAATAATCTTTTTGGTACCAAACCACCTGAAACTGCCCTTCATTCTAGAACATTAACTTCTGAACTCACCTCACTTGGCAGCATCGGTAGAGCGTCAGACACTATGCTTTGCCATATAGAGTTATGCACCTTTATAGTCTTAGTTCAAATCCCGCCAAGGTTAGCTTTGCCTTTGATCCTTACGAGGTCTATAAAATAAAGCACCAGTAATGCACTGGGGTCGATTTAATCAACTTTCCCTTTCCCAGAAAATTATTGGTCTTGTGCCTAAAGCAGATCCATTATTTTAAGGAATTATATTTACCACTGTTCATTTTCATTTTTTTATAAATAGAAATCATCAGGGTTGTGCTTGCATTCTTTTTCAATTTTCTCCCATTTTTTACTCTTTATGAAGTATATATAAATAATGAAAGGAGCTGATCATCAGAACTGACCAAGGAAACCATGTTTTATGAAAATCAACCAATAGTTAATAAAGTTATTAAACATTTTAAATAGGGAGTTTCCTTCCACCCACATGGTATATAAAGGGAAAAGGGCTGATTGTCAAATCAGACTGAGGAAACCATATTTCCATTGGTCATTCCATTAATTATATTATCTGCTAGTTACAACTTCAAGCAGAAACAGCAATGTGAAATCAAATATTTTGCTTAAGAACACAACACAACACATTGCCTAATGTCCAGAGACCAAACACATGACTACATAATAAATAATGAATAAATAATAAATAACAGACTTTTATTTTAAATAGTACTATTATGATTATATATATATATATAGATAGATAGATAGACGTTGATTGATGATGATGATGATGATATATATATTTATATATATACAAATATATATAAATACACACACACACATATATATATATATATATATATATATATATATATACAAATATATATACACACAAACACACACACACACATATATATGTATATATATATATATATATATATATATATATATATATATGGGATTTTCTCTTCAAGAGTTTCGAAAGAGATGGGAAATGTAAAAAGGTAAAAATTATACAAATCACACCCAAGACCACTAAAACTAAAATTGCTTGCACAAATACCTAAACAATTCCAAGACTTTATATTTTATAGAAGTTTTATTCACTGGTATATGATAAAGTATATATCTAATCACACCAAACCAAACCAGACCAAACAATATGTTGCTGCTAATTTGATTAATACACAAATAATATACACCTAGAAACGTCTCTAACATACATACACTAACAAAAAAAGAGAGCAAAATAGAAAAAACAAAATGTCCGCCTATATATATTTTTTTCATAGCTATTGGGTAAATTTTACTTTCTCCACTTGTCATTGCTGGCATCTAAGGGGATCATAAAATACATAATGAACAGGAATATAATGGCTGTAAATTGAGAGAGAGAGGAAGGAGAGAGGGCGAAGGGGGTGAACGTGAGAGGGTGAGAGAGAGACAGAGGAAGGAGAGAGGGCGAAGGGAGTGAACGTGAGAGGGTGAGAGAGAGACAGAGGAAGGAGAGAGGGATTGAGGGAGAGAGGGGAGGTGAGAGGAGAGAGACAGAAAGATGAAGGTGAGAGGAGAGAGACACAGACAGAGGAAGGAGAGAGGGACTGAAGGAGAGTGAGAAGGGGGTGAGAGGAGAGAGACAGAGGAAGGAGAAAGGAACTGAGGGAAAGAGAGGGGCTGAGAGGAGAGACAGAGAGAGGAAGGAGAGAGGGACTGAGTGAAAGAGAGAGGGGGTGGGAGACAGGAGATAGAAGGGAGGGTGAGAGGAGAGAGACAGACAGAGGAAGGTGAGAGGGGTGAGAGGAGAGGGACACAGACAGAAGAGAGAGGGATGAGGGAGAGAGACAGAGAGAGAGGCAGGTGAGAGGGGTGAGACACAGACAGACAGAAGAGAGAGGGAATAGGGGAGAGACACAGATAAAGAGGGGTGAAGGGGAGAAGGAGAGGTGAGACAGACAGACGTAGGTGAGGGGGGTAAACACAGACAGTGAGAAGACAGGGAGAGAGTAAAGATGGAGGAAAAGAAACTAAATGAAAGTTAATAAAAACATATAACAAAAATAAAATAAAACGAAACAAAGATAATATAGTGAAAAAAAATAATAAATAAGTAAGAGAAAAGTTTTTTATTAATTTCCAACAATACTTGAGAATAAAATAAGAGATGTTGGCAAAGAAATGTGTAATTGAGAAATTACACAAACATAGTTACACATACACACACGTGTGTGTGTATGTGTGTATATATTTGTATATATATATAGAGAGAGATAATTATATTTATACAATCATTATCACGCTATATATATATATATATATATATATATATATACAGATAAATATATAATCTTATAATTGCTACATATATCGGTTTCAACACACATTTTCAGATAAAGAATCTTGCTAAACAAATTCAGAAATGAAATATATATATATATGTATATATATATATATGTATATATATATATATATATATATATATATATATAATCATTACATATATGTTTATGTATATTTATATATATATATATATATATATAAATATACATAAACATATATGTAATGATTATATATATATATACATATATATATATATATATATATATACATATATGTATATATTTACATAAATATATATATATATATATATTTATTTATATAAATATATATGTATATATTTATATATATATATGTATATATTTATATATATATATATATTCATATATATATATATATTCATATATATATATATATATATTCATATATATATATATATATTCATATATATATATATTCATATATATATGTATATATTTATTCATATATATATGTATATATTTATTCATATATATATATGTATATATTTATTCATATATATATATGAATATATTTATTTATATATATATATATATATATATTTATTTATCTTTATATAATCTTATATATGTATATGTGCATATATATATATCTAACACATGTTATCGTGGAAAGTGGGCGTTAAACGACAATGATTATATATATATATATATATATATATACACATACACAATTATATATATATAATTATATATATATATTTATATAATCTTATATACGTATATGTGTGTGTGTGTCATTATTATGTTCTTTAGTTATCAGGTGACATGAGACATAAATGTAATGTTAAGTAATTCTTCATCTTACATCAATGTTAAGTAATTCTTCATCTTACATCAATATTTACACTACAAATATTTTCGCTTATTGTTATATTTCTATATATTTTTTATTCTATATATTTTTTATATATATACATATTAATTTCCACCATTTATTCATTGTGTGTATAGCGAGGGAAAATAGATATTAAATTATATATATGTATATATATAGCATATATGTATATACATACATATATTAATTCAAAATATTAACAAAAATAGACATTCGTGTGATCAAGTATATTTTATTATACATATTTCAGAGGTACTCAGCTATCTTATGGTTAAGATCTTATGGTTAAGATTCAGTCATGACTGAATTTTAACCATCTACTAAGTCAGGGTATATCATGCATCATCTTATTTTATCTGATGAGGACATACTGTTGAATCTTAACCATCTACTAAGTCAGGGTATATCATGCATCATCTTATTTTATCTGATGAGGACATACTGTTGAATCTTAACCATCTACTAAGTCAGGGCATGTCATGCATCATCTTATTTTATCTGATGAGGACATACTGTTGAATCTTAACCATCTACTAAGTCAGGGCATGTCATGCATCATCTTATTTTATCTGATGAGGACATACTGTTGAATCTTAACCATCTACTAAGTCAGGGTATGTCATGCATCATCTTATTTTATCTGATGAGGACATACTGTTGAATCTTAACCATCTACTAAGTCAGGGTATATCATGCATCATCTTATTTTATCTGATGAGGACATACTGTTGAATCTTAACCATCTACTAAGTCAGGGTATATCATGCATCATCTTATTTTATCTGATGAGGACATGCTGTTGAATCTTAACCATCTACTAAGTCAGGGTATATCATGCATCATCTTATTTTATCTGATGAGGACATACTGTTGAATCTTAACCATCTACTAAGTCAGGGTATATCATGCATCATCTTATTTTATCTGATGAGGACATACTGTTGAATCTTAACCATCTACTAAGTCAGGGCATGTCATGCATCATCTTATTTTATCTGATGAGGACATACTGTTGAATCTTAACCATCTACTAAGTCAGGGTATATCATGCATCATCTTATTTTATCTGATGAGGACATACTGTTGAATCTTAACCATCTACTAAGTCAGGGTATATCATGCATCATCTTATTTTATCTGATGAGGACATACTGTTGAATCTTAACCATCTACTAAGTCAGGGTATATCATGCATCATCTTATTTTATCTGATGAGGACATACTGTTGAATCTTAACCATCTACTAAGTCAGGGTATATCATGCATCATCTTATTTTATCTGATGAGGACATACTGTTGAATCTTAACCATCTACTAAGTCAGGGTATATCATGCATCATCTTATTTTATCTGATGAGGACATACTGTTGAATCTTAACCATCTACTAAGTCAGGGCATGTCATGCATCATCTTATTTTATCTGATGAGGACATACTGTTGAATCTTAACCATCTACTAAGTCAGGGTATATCATGCATCATCTTATTTTATCTGATGAGGACATACTGTTGAATCTTAACCATCTACTAAGTCAGGGTATATCATGCATCATCTTATTTTATCTGATGAGGACATACTGTTGAATCTTAACCATCTACTAAGTCAGGGTATATCATGCATCATCTTATTTTATCTGATGAGGACATACTGTTGAATCTTAACCATCTACTAAGTCAGGGTATATCATGCATCATCTTATTTTATCTGATGAGGACATACTGTTGAATCTTAACCATCTACTAAGTCAGAGTATGTCATGCATCATCTTATTTTATCTGATGAGGACGTACTGTTGAAGATAGCTCAGTACCTCTAAAATATGTATAATAAAATATACTTGATCACACAAATGTCTATTTTTGTTAATATTTTGAATTAATATTAATAACTCCGGGAAACCATTTTTTGTTGAGTGCTTCCAATCTATTGTAAAACTCATTCTTTGATTTATTCATTGAACCTTGTTTAACCTTTAAATACATACATACATATATATATATATATATATATATATATATATATATCATCATCATCATTTTACATCCCCTTTTCCCTGCTTGCAAGGGTGGGACATATATATATATATATATATATAAAGAATTAATATCTAGTAACATATATACATACAGATGCATATCAATGCTAGCAAATATATAGGTTTTGTCTTAGTAACTTTGTGGTTCAATGCATGGGGTTGCAGAACAATAATATGAGAGACGTAAAATAAGAAAATTATTATAAAATTAACTTACTTACTAAAATATCACTTCCAACTAATTAGTTTCTGGAATGGAATAAATATATTTTCCGAAGAAGATACGGAGAAGCATTCCGTCGTCAGGGAAGTCTATTCTCATCTAAGTATCCAGGCAAAGCATGGACACTGGAAACTTATTAAAAAATAATTCAGTGGATAGAAAATAGCAAAGCGTGGACTGAATTCCTAGCCATTGAGAAAATCACTGCCTCTGCGTCGGTGGCAAATTCAAAAATAATCAATCACGTGACATCGAGGTCAATCAGTGGAAAGTGGTTGCTAATAAGACAGCGGCCTGCCTGCTACCATAGCAGCAGTCATGGCCAATATTGCTCGACAAATAATTTGGAGATAATTATAAAGAATTAATATCCAGTAACATATATACATACAGATGCATATCAATTCTAGCAAATATATAGGTTTTGTCTTAGTAACTTTGTGGTTCAATGCATGGGGTTGCAGAACAATAACATGAGAGACGTAAAATAAGAAAATTATAAAATTAACTTACTTATATATATATATATATAAAATATCACTTCCAACT
>OZ024748.1:17749273-17756773 GCA_964016885.1 Eledone cirrhosa
GAGTCATGGAATACATGTGTGCGTGTGTATATAGGGGCGGTATCAGGTGTTGTTATGAAAGAGGATGTATAAACATGACAAATTTGTTTAAATATATAGTTTTACTTCACTTCATTTAAAAGGTAAAAGAATATATGTATATTATGCGACGTTCGATTACAAAGTGACAAGTTGTTTCAGGATGTACATACCAGTATAGGTTGTAGTAAGCTCGCAGTGTAAGGGAGCTGCGTTGTTGTTGAAGTGCTGATGGAAGAATTGCTGTTAGGTTCTTGTTGACAGGCCTGTATCAGTTTACTAAGTGCTACATCTCACCACTTGCTTAAGCAGGTCAAAGTGATGCTTCGCTTCCAAGTTACCAGAGTTCACTAACCAAAAGAAGAAATTATCTTTTGCTTTCACCTCAAGCTGACCAGCCCCTCCAGATGGCAGATGCCAACTCAGATATACAGATATAAGAGAAAAAGCAGCTTGATGTCATTCAAAAGTGTGAATAGATTTTGCTACATATCTGCCATAGACATATGTTTGTATTGCCTGAAGAAGATACATCGACCACACACATAGACACAAACACACACCAACCACACATACACACTCATCCATGCACCAACCTCAGAGACATACACATACATGCACCAACCACAGACACACGCAAAGGCCCGTCTACCATAGACATATATTTGTATTGCCAGAAGAAGATAGGTCAAAAATATGAAAAATACTTGCTTCATTTTGACAAATTAACACCCAACAGATGATGTCTCCTATAAGCCAACGGCTGCTGCACAATCTGAAGCAATTATTTTCCTGTAGTGAATCTCAACTTTAAGCCAGACCCCTTGAATTCAAAACTATTAAAATATAAACTACCTTATAATTTGAACTTGTGCATTTAACTCTTTTGATTCCAGATTTCTAATAAAAGACACAGCCTCTTATTTTCAATTAATTTTAAAAATGATAAAAGATTTGAAAGCATTTATTAATATAGTTAATTTTCTTGTTATTAGGCTGGTATTTGGAGCATAACATAACAAAAGGTATTATATAAAATTATAATGGAAACAATTTAGCCCTTTTCATTATTATATTTCTAATAAAATCCAGCCAAAATAATCCAGAATTTGGAGAGATTTAGTAATATAACTTTCTCATTATTAAGCTGGTATTTGGAACATAACAATGATTGTTACATAAAAATATAATAGAATTTCTTTAGATAGCTATAAATTTTTAGCCTTTTTCATTACTATGTTTCTAATGAAAGTCTGCCTATATTTTCAAATAGTTATGAAAATATTCATAAATTTGGTGGCATTTAGTACTATAACTAACTTTCTCATTGGTAAAATGGTGTTTGAAACTTAAAGTTTCTTATATAAAATTATGAGTGAAGGTTTTTAGATAAACATTTTAGCCATTTCATTACAATATTTCTAATGTAAAAATAATCTAGAATTTGGAGAGATTTAGTAATATAACTAACTTTCTCATTATGATGGGGTCATATTATATATATGATCCGAATAACAAGGTTCCAAAGCTCATTCACTTACTGAGTAGGGCTGAACTCATCAGATTGGACCAAGGAAACAATGTTTCCATAGGTCTTTCCAATTGTTTAATACTATTTGCTGGTCACAACTCCTGGCAAAATATGCATGTGTTAGTGGTTAGAGAGTTAGATTCACAATCAGGAGATTGCGAGTTTGATGCATTATGTCCTTGAGCAAGACGTTTTATTTCATGTTGCTCCTTCTGCCAGTACTATACACAAGGTTGTAATTTATTTCATTTTTTATTTTAGTTTCAGAAAAAATGTGGGGGGAGGGATTTTACACAAAGAAATACTCTACTTTATGTATAAGAAATTATTTATTTGTAATAAGTCTATTCCTTGGCTTAATGGTTAAAAGCACCTCGCCTGTATTTAGGAGATATAGGGTTTGTTTCTTTATAGTAGCAAATGGCAACTTCTTTTTTTATCTTTTAAGGGTCTTCACTCTTTAGCATTTACATTACTCTATATATACTACTGTATTTTTGTGGTAAAGACTTTACCTCAAATAATATCTCATATAATAACAAATCTATGAGATTTTGATATTATTTATTTTGAGAACCATACCTTAACATCAGTATAAGTGACCAGTTACAGCCGGTTTGAACAGAAAAAGGTGAGAGAATTATTTCCGGATACGGCCGGTTTAAAGTCCAACCCATACAAAGTAGTAGTAGTAGTAGCAGTACTAGTACTAAACATGTATGTGTTATTTAAAAAAAAGAACGATGTTGGTAAGTGTTTAAAAGATTATTAACTTACTGACAATGTCTATGGTGTAAACTAAACATTGATATCGGAAAACACATAGCATGCAGCCATTTTATTCTTCATCTGTAATATTCTAAAATAAAGATATTCACAAGATGTGAGCAGGAGAGCAGGACAAACATTAGATTTACAAGCATCAAGTAATAAATCTGCAAAATGGGCAGCCATGAAATAATATATATATTATAGCCTGGAGATGAAAAACAAATGAGAAATAAGAATATCACAATCCATTGCTTTCCTTCTGTTAAGAGGAAAAACTATAAAAAGTAAAAGCCACTAACAAGATGTGATGGCAAATTAAAACTGAAACAACATTGTAAACAAAATAGAGAAAGAGAAAGAAAGTGGAGAAGAGATCATAGGTGCAGTATGCAGTAATATTTGAAGAGTATTGTCAAATCTAAATTAATACGAAAATATGGTTGTAAATAGTTATCTGTTTCTGCTGTTTTCAAGATGTAATAACAAATTATATGAAGTAATAAATATATGACATCTTAGATTTCAAAAGTCTGTGCTAAAAGAGGGGAGAAAAACTGAATAAATCAAATATCTGTTTCAATGAATTGTCGTTAATAATATATGAATTTTCAGTTAATATTAACCATGATTTTATTGATTAACAAATAGAGGCTGCATTATCTCAAAGCATGCTGCATTGATTATCAAACGGTAACTAGAAGACAAAAAAGTATCTTCTTTATAACAATAGATTATTGAAAATGCAAAATATTAAATACATATAAATGATCATATATGTATGTATATATGTGTGTGTGTGTGTATGTATATATATATATAGAGAGGTATATATATATATGTATGTATGTATGTATGTATATATATATATATATATATATGTATGGATGTATGTATATAGATATGTATGTGTATACATATATATATATATATACATGCATGTATATTTATACAAATATTGATTGATGCTCATGAACATCTAAGCATCTGAAAATATATGTGCTCATGCCTACACACACACACACACATATATATATACAAAGAGAGTGAGATTTTGTGTTTCTATATCTTCCTCTCTCTATATATATATAATACATGCATATGTATGTATATACATGCTTATAAACATAAATGTACATTTATCTATCTATCTCTCTCTCTCTATATATATATATATATATATATATATATATAATACAAACATATGTAAATACATACATGTGCACCCAACCAGATATACCATACCAATCCATACAATATATATTTCTAAACATAAATCCATGTGTATCTATATATGTATCCTATATATCTTTTGCTTTCTATATATATATATATTATAAATATGTACGTACAAACAAACCTATATATACTATACTATACCATACCATACTATACTTATAAACATAAACGTATGTGCATCTATCTATTTATCTGCCCCCTTGATATCAAGTATGGTTATTGCACGATATAACATTATTAATAATTATCAATTAATGCTATCATGCATTGCCTGTGCATGAAGATTTCTTTTAAAGTGAGGAAAGACTGTGCACTGAGCCAATCCCACTCTCTCAGTGACAGTAGCTATAACCTGAAAAGAAGAAAAGATCAACATCATTGGTAACTACTGAGCCGCAGGTTTTATGTCGGAGTTACCCCAGTTTCCTGAGTTGCCTTCTCCTAGAAGAATGCCCTGACAAAGGCTAGGGGTCCTTCACTCCCAGTGGTTTAACCATGCGATCGGGTATCCAGCCTGATTATTTCTATGTCCCCGCGCATATATATATATATATACATATGTATACATGTATATACTTATATACATACACACATATATACACATGCATATACATATTTACCCATTTTTGGATTGCCGTTACCTCTTATGAGTTCAACCATCCTTTGTCAAAATTTGTTTTTTGTCCTGCAGGTTGTCCAAAATCACCCTCCTCACCAAGTAAACTTGGTGGGTTGCCGGTTTAGTTGCTGACAACTCAACCATGCGACAGGTTGTACTGGGTTACATGTTACCAGTAGCACTCAAGAATGACCCAACATATACACCAATATATGCTATACAATACCAAACCATATCATGCCATACTATACTTGTAACCATAAATGCGTGTGTATACGTAAAACCTATATAAAAACGGTCAGATCAAAGTATATTGATGGTCTGCCAAAATCTTTATAAGTTTGATTCCCAATCTTCTCCAAAAAAAATCAACACCATTTTGTTAAGAATGGTAAGATTCTTCTATTCCTGCCTTTTAAATGTTCTGACCCCATTCAACTTCATTGATTAACCATGACATTCCTCATTACCTAGCTTTATTTTAAACTCTAATTTCTAATGACAGATTTGTCACTTTGGCTAAAGATTTTCCAAGATGGCTGTTTGGCCGTTTCTTGTAGAATTCATATTATTCAAAAATGAATTAATTTTTGATAGAAGTAGTTTGAAAATCATGGTTTTATTACTATTATTATCAGCATTATTGTTGTTGTTATTATTATTATTATTATTATTATTATTAGGGCAGTGGCTTGAAAGAAATGTTAACATTTCAAGGAAAATTGGTTTAACCTTCTTCCTACCAAACCACTTCAAACTACTCTTGCTTCTACAATACACAACTGTTTATTCCAAAGTGCTTATATTTATCTGAAAACCTTCCATCATGATTTTCTGTGAAATCTTTCAAGTTATATTCCAAACACCAGCTTAAGAATGAGAATGCTAGCTATATTACTAAGTCCTTCCAAAATTTGTTTAAATATTTTCAAGATAATCTGAAAATCATAAGTGGTGCCTTTCATTATAAACATGGTAATGAAAGGGTTAAGTTCTGGATGTTTAAATTCTGAGTTCACATGCTACCAAGGTCTACTTAGCCTTTCATTCTTTCAGGGATAATAATGAAACCACAATTCTCAATGCCAATGTGACCCTCTAGCCTTCCAGCTGCCAATTCTAGATGTTCCTCTAAATAAAGAGAAGAAGAGTTGGGAGGATGTTTTTATCTGTACATATACAGGGTACCCGACCTCCCATGGGTACATGCTGAAGCATATAAACAATATGCCCCCACACCCCCCACTGCAAGGTGGTCGTGGAGGTGCCACGGCAAAAAAGCACCCAGCCCACACTGTAAAGTGGACGTGTAGGCGCCACGAAAAAGCACCCAGCACTCACTGTAAATGAGGTTGGTGTTAGGAAGGGCATCCAGCTGTAGAAATCAAGCCAGATCAGTTCCTGTATGAGCAAGGCATGGTCAGCCGACCAGACACTGCACACAACAGGACAACCCGTCTAACCCATGCTAGCGTGGAAGAACGGACGTAAAACGGTGATGATGATGATATCAACATGGGCTCTTGAAACTTTGACAGTAGTGAATTGGTAGAATCTCTAGGGTGGTGTACAATATGTTTTTCACCATATTTGACCCAGCTTCTTACATATGTTACAAGATCAATTCCTATCAAAGTCAGCTTTGGTTTTCATCATTCCTAGATCATTAAAATAAAGTACCAGTCAAATACTGGTGGTGATATAATTGAGATGCCCCACCCCCCACCCCCTATCAAATTGTTCTTTGTGTCTAAATTAGAAAGTATTAACATTAATATCATCTGAGGGGAGTGGATTGGCAGTATCAGTAAATAGTCAGACATCATGCTTTGCAGCATGGAGTTATGGACCTTTACATTCTGAGTTCAAATCCCACCGAGGTTAGCTTAGCCTTTCATCCTTACAGAGTGAATAAAATAAAATACCAGTAATGCACTGGGGTGTTGCTGGCCTTGTGCCAAAAGTAGAAACATTATCATGATTAATATTATTGACAAGGCAGTAGATTGGAATAATCATGAGTTTGTTGGATGAAATGATTTGTTCCATCTTTTACATTCACTATGAGTTTTATTTGTGTATGTGTGTATATATATATATATACACATATATATATATATACATACATATAACATATATATATACATACATATATATATATATATATATATATACATATATATATATATATATATACATATATATATATATATATATATATATATATATATACACATATATATATATATATATATATAGAGAGAGAGAGAGAGAGAGAGAGAGAGAGAGAGAGAGAGAGAGAGAAAATGATGAAATCGAAAATGCAAATGGAGTCTTATTTTTTTTTAAATATATATATTTATTTGGTTCCTTTACCGGTTTCGCAGTTTTTCTGCTTTTCAAAAGTAGAGTGGAGATGGAGGGTCTGTGGTTTTTCACACATCTGAGAAAACCACAGACCCTCCATCTCAACTCTACTTTTGAAAAGCAGAAGAACTGCGAAACTGGTAAAGAAACCAAATAAATATATATATTTAAAAAAAAATAAGACTCCATTTGCATTTTCGATTTCATCTTTTTTTCCTTATACTTTCACTCGTGTAGGACACCTCGGTTATTTTTCATTTTATAAAAAAAACCTCACTTTCTAATATATATATATATATATATGGTGGCTGCCAACTCGTTTTCGAGTACGGCCACTACTTTATATCCATGTAGGAGAACCCCTACCGATGCGCTGAACGAGTGTGACTTTTTAGTCCAGCCAGCGACTTGAAAACTCTGGTACAAACACTACACTTGTGACAATTACTGACACATAGTGCTGGGCCCATGGTACCATGTGACGACAATTGCAGAGAGATCTCCAGATATAAAGCAATGCCTGTGCCGTGAAGCTTTTATAGTGAGCAAAGGCACTGCACAAAGCCAGTCCCACTCTCTTAACCAAGATGATATTTACCAAAAAGAAGAACAAGTCAACATCATTGGATACCATCAGGGTTGCAGGTGTTATATCAGAGTTTTCCTTCTCCTAGAATTCTGCCTTGACAAAGGCTAAGGGGTCATCCCTCCCGGTGATTTTGGATGGCCATTGACTCTTAAGAGCTCCTTTGCCCTTTGACAGGTTTTGTTTTTAGTCCTGCAGGATGTCCAAAGTCACCCTCCTCACCAAGAAACCTTGGTGGGGTTGCCAGTTTAGTCGCCAACGACCCGACCATGGGACAGGTTGTACTGGGATACATGTTACCAGTAGCACCAACTGGTGACCTGACATATATATATATACACATATATATATATACATATAATATATATAAAT
>OZ024748.1:17758483-17775983 GCA_964016885.1 Eledone cirrhosa
CCACCACTACAACAACAACAACCACTACTACAACAACAGCCCCCACCACAACAACAAGCATCACCACTACAACGGCCACCACCACTACAACGGCCACCACCACTACAACAACAACAACCACCACCACTACAACCACCACCACTACAATCATAGGCCTTAAATAGGGTGGTCATGCCAGGAATGTCTTTCATCATAGATCTTCTTGATTAAGTTTGGTCTGTGAGATAACCAGTTATACATACCATTTGAGGGAGTTTCTATGTGGTCTTTCATCCTGCTAGAAATATCAGTGAAATCTTCCAACAAATTACTCTCAATCATTTTAACATTTAACATTCGGTAACGATTTAGAAAATATTTTTAAAATAAGCTTCTTAATTCAAATGTTTACAGTATCGCTATTAGTGGACAGATTGTTGTGAAAATTTACAGTATTAAAGTAAACACTTTATTTGTTAATGAAATGCAGTCATAGTGTTGTTTCATACTTTACAAATAATGCAGTTTCATGTGATACGCGGCATAAACCCTTTAGCATTTAAACCGGCCATATCTGGCCTAAATTCTCTCACCTCTTTCTGTTCAGACTGGCTTTAAGCAGCTGCTCATACTGATGTCAAGGTATTGTTCTCAAAATAAGTAACATCAAAATCTCATAGACTCGATAATATGTGAGGTAATTATGTGACGTAAAACACGTTACCATGAAAATAAAATAGTATATATAGAGTAATGTAAATGCTAAAGGGTCAAGAGTTATGAATAGACAAAAAGACACTTTATATAACATAATCCTAAACATACGCCTCAACCCTTTAGCACTTAAACCAGTTGAATCTGGCCAGAATTCTCTCACCTCATTCTGTTCGAACTGGCCATAAGTAGCAACTCATATTTATGTTAAGGTATTGTTCTCAAAATAAATAATATCAAAATCTAATATATTCAATATTATGTGAGATAATTATGTGAAATAAAGTGTTTACTGTGAAAATACAATAGTAAATACAGATTAAGTTTGGTCTGTGAGATAACGAGTTACAAGGCTCTATATGTTTGTTTGATCTGCCTCCAAATTACACACCTGAGCCCTTTTGATACCAACCCAGCTCTGATACCAAAACCAGCTCTGGTTCTATGAAACACAGCCATCTATCTGGGTTCCTGCTTAAAATCTTCCACCATAGTCTTCTACAAAACCATGTGTTAAATTGCAGTGATGTATTTGTTTTGCAAGGTTTTTGATGGGAAATCGTCTGTTGAAACAGATATTGGGGAGGGTCATATTGTCCAGGAGGGTCATATTGTCCAGGAGGGTCATATTGTCCTAATATTGCCAAAAAGTAGTAAAACACACTCACTATTTGGTTTGGTTTTCGCTTCAGTATATTTTTATATTTTTATAGATAATTTAGCTGGCAATCAATGTTTATTAACCAAGAGTTAAAAAATATAAATATAAATATAATTTCTTTCGTCACACATATCTGTGACATCTTCAGTGATATCATTGTGTTTCATCCTGTTGTATTCCTGTAACATTTTTTTCTTTTTTTTTTTTTTTCTCTCTTTTATTCTTTTTTTTTTTCTTTTTGTTCTCTTACCAATAAAGTAATAATATTAAATCTGGCTCTGGTTCTATGACACAAAACCACCCATTTTCAAGGGTTCCTATTTATATTAATATCTTACACCATAGTTTCTGCTATATAAGAATTATTTCTGATTTAGGTAGAAGGCCAACAATTTTTGGAGGAAACAGGAAAGTTGATTTACCCTTTAGCATTTACATTCGTCTGTATTTACTATTGTATTTTTGTGGTAAAGGCTTTATCTTACATAATTAGCTCATGTAACATTTATATTACTCTATATTTACTATTGTATTTTTGTGGTAAAGGCTTTATCTTACATAATTAGCTCATGTAACATTTACATTCGTCTGTATTTACTATTGTATTTTTGTGGTAAAGGCTTTATCTTACATAATTAGCTCACATAATATCGAATCTATGAGATTTTGATATTATTTATTTTGAGAACAATTTCTTAACATCAGTATGAATGGACCATTTGAACAAAAAGAGGTGAGAGAATTCTGGCCAGATACAGCTGGTTAAAATACTAAAGGGTTAAATCAACCCCATAATGATGAAATGCAAAGCTAACCTTGGCAGGATTTGAACTCTGAACATAAAAAGATATAACAAATGCCACAAAACATGTTGTCCTACACTCTACTGATATAGCCAATCTGCCACCCTTTTCTGCTATATAATTAATAAAATAATCAATAGTTTTAGTAAATCCTTCAAAATCACAGACTAAACACTTCATCACAAGGCTATATGTCTTCATGTTAGACATAACAGAGCGTAATTGGTCAAAAGTTTGATTTCCAGCTCAGAGTTGTGTCACTGAACATGACATTTTATTTTACATTGTTCCAGTACTTTCAGATGACAAAAATAAATTGTAGCTGTGATTCAAACCTCCCTGAGTATTAAGACATGGTGGGTAGACATGTCTGTTGAATACTCAGCCACTTACAAAATAATACAAAATGGACTATACTTGTAATTCAAAGGACCAGTCTTGTCACATACACTGTCACACTGAATCTCCCTGAGAATAACATTAAAGGTACCCATGTCTGTGGATTACTCAGCCACTTACAAAATAATACAAGATGGACTGTACCTGTAATACAAAGGACCAGTCTTGTCATATACTGTATCACACTGACTCTCCCTGAGAATAACATTAAAGGTACCCATATCTGTGGAATACTCAAACACTTATACAATAATATAAGATGGACTGTACTGTAATACAAAGGACCAGTCATGTCATATGCTGTGTCATGCTGAATCTCCCTGAGAATTACAATACAGGTACGCATATCTGTGAAATGTTCAGCCACTTACACAATAATGATTTCTACTTTAGGCACAAGGCCAGCAATTTTTTGGTTGGAAGGGAAAGTCGATTAAATCAACCCCAGTGCATTACTGGTACTTCATATTATCGACCCCGTAAGGATGAAAGACAAAGCTAACCTCAGCAGAATTTGAACTCAGAACGTAAAGGGCAATAACTCTATGCTGCAAAGCATGGCGTCCAACCCTCTACTGATACTGCCAATCCACTGCCCTACTTACACAATGATATAAGGTGGACTACAACCTGTCTTGTCACATTGCTCTAAACTACTCAACTGACAAAAGAATGAAGTGTAGTTGTGATTCAAAACTTGTTTTGTTCATTTCATTATGTCAGAATGTCCTGTTGATCAAACTATTGAAATACTCATCGTCAGACTCGACAGAGGTCCATTAGACATTTCAAGCAATCACTAAGTTTGAAGAGAACAAATTATTTGAAACAATTTTTTTTTCAAATATAAAAGGAAAAAGCTGGTTTAAAATAGAAACTTTTATCTTTTCTAATTTTTTTTTTTTTTTGACTCAGTAAAAGTTTCTTCAAAAACAATAAAAAGAGCTGAAGGAAAGTTTTCCAAAGAGAAAAATCTTCCAAAGAGAAAAATGATCTCTTTGATTTCGGATTCCTCACATTCTCTTAGCCATTTTTTTTCCATTCCCACCATGGTATTCTATATAAATGGTTCTTTTTTGTGGCTCTCAATAGAATTGTTTACAGTATTATGTCAAAAACAATATATATATATATGTGTGTGTGTGTATATTATATATATTATATATATATATTTATATATATATATTTTTATATATATATATATATATATATATATATATATATATAATGGAAAAATTTGAACAGGGACAAAACAGAGAGGCAGTACAACGAATGTTTATTAATTTCACGCTCTGGAGAGTGGGGTGTTGGTGGGGGACGACGTTTCGGGCATAAGCCCTTCCTCAGGTGAGAAGTGTGTGGGAACAGAGTTCAAAGGGTGTGAGGGGAGTGGTGGAGAGACATATAGCGAAAGGAAACGGTGCGAATGAAAAAATAAAAAATAAAGATAAAAATAAAAATAAAGCATGATCAAAATACAAGGAATGAGATAAATTTAAAAATAAAGGCATGATCAAAATAAACTGAAATTAAAAGGGGGGTAAACAGGTGGTGGAAGGGTGTGGGGTGTGTAGGGGTGGTGGCGGGTGGAGTGGGGAGTGGGAGACGGGGTGTTCGAGCAGGGAGGACTGAAGGTGGTGTGTGTGTGTAGGTGTGCGTGTGTGTGTGTGTATGTGAAAGTAAGGGTTGGGGGAAGAACGGAGTTGCATGTTCAGGAAGAGGTGTGTGTGCAGGGGGGGGGGGTCGGAATGTCTGTGCGTGTGTGGATAGAGGGGGGGAGAGGAATCAGGAGGCTGAGGGTGTAAATGTGTGGTGGAAAGCACGTGTGTGTGGGGTTTAAGCGTGTTGTGGGTGTAGGTGGCGTGTGGAGAAAAAAATTGTTGGGGGGTGTGTGTGTGTGGGTGAGTTATATAGGTGATTACGTAAGAGGATGTTTGAAAAGTTGGTAAATTCCGAAGATGTTTAGTGGATTGGTTGTCGGTCAATTTCTGCGTGTGGGTATTCCATGAAGCGATGGTCGGAAGAGGGGGGAGATATATATATATTAACCACTAAGCCATGTGCCTATATATATATATATATATATATATATATATATATATATATATATATATGGAGGCACATGGCTTAGTGGTTAGAGCATTGGCCTTGCAACCGAAAGGTTGTGAGTTCAATTCTCAGACCAGGTGATGTGTTGTTTCCTTGAGCAAGACACTTTATTTCATATTGCTCCAGCTTACTCAGCTGTAGAAATGAGGTGCAAAGTGGTCGTGTAGGTGCCACGGCAAAAAAGCACCCAGCACTCACTGTAAATGAGGTTGGTGTTAGGAGGGGCATCCAGCTGGAGAAGTCAAGCCAGAATCAGTTCCCGTCCCACCCATACAAGCAGGAAAAGTGGACATGAAATGATGATATATATACATACATATATATATATTATATATTTATATATATATATTATATATTTATATATACATATATACAGCGTGGACTGTCTGGCGGGTTTTCTACAGCTGGATGCCCTTCCTAACACCAACCACATTTACAGTGTGGGGCTGGGAGGTTTTTACCGTGTTGCCTACACGGCCACATTTACAGCGTGGACTGTGTGTTTTTTGTCGTGACACCTACACGAATATATTTATATATATATATATTTATATATCATCATCATCATCGTTTAACGTCCATCTTCCACGCATGGGTATATTATATATTTATATATATATATATTATATATTATATATTTCGTTTCTGAATTTGTTTAGCAAGATTCTTTATCTGAAATCGTGTGTTGAAACCGATATTGTTATACTTTGGGAGGGTCATGTTGCCAATAAGAAACACACGCACCAGTTGCTTTCACTTCAATTTATTATATATTTATAAATTTATAAATTTACAAATCTACAAATTTATAAATTTCTGGTTGGTTGGTTGGTTCCACAACCAGATAGTTGTTTATATATAGTCATAGTCCTTTCGTCACACATTCTGTGACCTCTTCAGTGACTGGGGATTCCTTTCTTTGTTTCTGTGCCTTTCCTTTCTTCTGTCCTACGCCAATTTTGAAACAAAAACAACTATCTGGTTGTGGAACCAACCAACCAACCAGAAATTTATAAATTTGTAGATTTGTAAATTTATAAATTTATAAATATATAATAAATTGAAGTGAAAGCAACTGGTGCGTGTGTTTCTTATTGGCAACATGACCCTCCCAAAGTATAACAATATATTATATATTTATATATATATATTATATATTTATATATATATATTATATATTTATATATATATATTATATATTTATATATATATATTATATATTTATATATATAATATATATATTATATATATTTATATATATATATTATATATTTATATATATATATATTATATATTTACATATATAAATAAATAAATAAATAAATAAATAGATATATAAATAAATTATATATAAATAAATAAATAGATATATAAATAAATTATACAATTATCAAAGTTATGTTCAAATCATTTAATAGCTGACAATCGTTTCTTCCAAACTCTCGTTTGGAGTCATCGGAGCATTATCAATGTTTCCACATATAATTACCCTCCTACTGAACAATAATATAGATACATATAAATTGATGTTGTGAGCAACAGTTTCGTATTTACAGGGTGGAATGGATGTGACATATATTTTACGAGAATTGTAAAATAATTGTACAAACATTCAAGTTCAAATCAAAATTAAAATTAAAATCAAAAGCACGGAGTGGAATACATGCAACAGTTAAAACAAGGGAATAGTCCAAATATTAAAGAGGCATTGAGGAAGCAGTTTTGAGAAAGGAAGAGTGCGATAACAAATCATATGCAGGCGTGTGGATAGTGTGATTGCGTAAGTCATATACATGAGATAGAGACAAGCAAAGCTATTATGCATATATAGATGAATAAATACTGCAGTTGAAGCAAATATGTTAATGTATTAGAGTTTATGGTGGATGTTGAATGTTGATGATGTTCGAATTAATGTGTGTTGAGAAACAGAGTTTTTGCAGACTTTTCCATGACATATGTTGAATTAAATTTTAGTTAATGTTTGTATTGAGTGTTTTAAGTTAGTTAGAGCAATGGATTGTAAATTAGTCTTAATGAATTCATATTCATAGACTATATTTGATCAACCGTTAAATTTTCAATCGTTAATTTCCGGAAGTGAATAAGGGGAGCTAATGCATAAGGAGAGGTAACTAACTAATTAAGTTCAATTCAGTTATTAAAATTCTTTGTTCTAATACCCAATATAATGTGATACCATTGGATCTCTGTTACATAACCCTGTATATTTATGCCTGATTTTAAATACAGTGTATTCTACTATCATACATTAAAGGTTTCTTTAGATTGTTATCTATTCATTACT
Organism: Eledone cirrhosa; assembly: GCA_964016885.1. Lineage (NCBI taxonomy): Eukaryota > Metazoa > Mollusca > Cephalopoda > Octopoda > Eledonidae > Eledone > Eledone cirrhosa. Next base: position 17,765,457 of record OZ024748.1, read on the forward strand.
GGACAAGGTATATGTTATGAAGGATTATACAGCTGTTAATATGTCATAATAAATATGCTATATGTGTAATAATATAATCCCTGTAAATAATATATGCTCTGTAAAACAACTGATGTTCATACATTGAGCTATTTCTCTTACTGGTAATAAGGTAATTAAGAAATTACTGACCTTCCTGTTTATAGTTGTTTATACTATATACATAACTATAAATAGTATTATTATTATATATATATATATATATATATATATATATATATATATGTAGGAGGTGAGTTTTATTGTAGTACAATAAAGCAATGCAGATATCGGATAAGAAGCACTCTACAGTTTGTAGGACTGGAGTATGCATAATATAAGATCAAAAGATGGTTAAAGGAGTTCCATATATTTTATTATGCGCATTTCAAAAACAAACATCATCATGCAATAATATTTGTGTTTTCATCAGATAAAACAGGAGAACATGATATGAAGGCTAAAAAACACTTGTGGATAGTGCAGTTTTAAATCAACATATCCATAATAATATATGGAACTCCTTTAACCATCTTTTGATCTTATATTATATATATATATATATATATATTATGGTTGGTGTTAGGAAGGGCATCCAACTGTAGAAAACCTGCCAGACAGTCCTATGCGAGCAAGACAATCACTCTTGCCTCAAGTGGGACTACCCCCATCCAAACCCATGCAAGCGTGGAACACGGACGTTAAACGTTGATGATGATGATGATGATGATATATGTGTGTGTGTATAGTACAGTATATATATATATATATATATATATGTGTGTATAGTACAGTAGTATATATACATATATATATTATATATTTATATATATATATATATATATGTGTGTGTAGTACAGTAGTATATATATATACATATATATATATAACGTTGAAAGAGGTAGAAGGCTAAACAATGCAAATTGGACTTTAAGATGAGGTAACAAAAAGTAAAGTTACCTGGTAAGCTTTGATTTGTTTATTGTTGTTGTTGTTTTCTGTTCAATATTTTGGGACCTAAAAGTCCCTTCTTCAGGGTTTAAGGAACTTTCCAAATTTCCTTTCTTTGGGATTAAATTTTGATTTTGATTAAAAATGTTTCTAAGTCATTTTCAAGCGTTTTTCACTCTTCACGAGAATGACATTTACTGCCAATATAGTATTTCGCGGAATCAATTTTCTTTTTTCTATGAGATGTTTAGTTTCTGTGCCTTTTGGTTTGTCTTTTTATGTTAGGTACTGTGTGCTGAGTGCAAATCTATTATCTGTTTGCGGGTTGTGTCTAAATATGAGCAAGGCTTCCTTAATTCTTAAATTTCCCACATTTCTATCACTGGCTTTAATCGTAACGGTAATATGTTTGGTGATGTTTCTACATTTGTCAATGTATTATTTAAATGAGGATGTGTGTGTTTTGAGGCGTTCTTTAATGCAAGTGTGGAGTGCTTGAGTCGTGCAACCAATGTAGAACTCCTTACATTTGCTGCATTCAATCCAGTATACCATATGTGTCTGCTGGCATATACCTGTATTGCAGATAGGGCAGTTTGTCAGCGAGCATTGATTATTTTTGTCTCTTGATTGCTTTTTAGACAGATATCCACGCAGTGAGGGGCCGGAGTGTGCTAACTGTATGTCCAGTCCTTCTTTGTGGATAGCTCTGCGGATAGCTGTTGTTATGCTTCTGCTGAAATTTGATAATTTCATGAAGCAGGTGTTAGAGGAGGTTTATGTCTGTGGCACCTTCGGTTCTTAAGTTGATTCATTGTGGATGTTGGGTATCTGTTCGTCTTCAGTACATCCATAAAGTGTGCAGTGTAAGTGATCTGATCTTCTGTCTTGCTACATTTATTGACCATGTGATTTGCATCTAGAAAGTTCCCCTCTGAGGTACAAGTCCACGCAAAGTTGTTTGTGGAAGGACAGCAGTCGCCCATGCATACCAGTCTCCCCACTCTTCGTCACCAATGTTGTCCAAGGGAAAGGCTATGGCCAACTACAGCTTGGTACAAGTGACATCACAACTTATTTCTACAGCTGATTAAGAATTTAACTTCATGGCAAACATAAGTCTGGATTAAAAATATAATGTATAATATAATAATATAATGTATAATATATATATATATATATATATATATATATACTGTTATACTTGGGGAGGGTCATATTGTTGTAATAATATTGCCAGAAATAATAACAGACCACACTCACTGTTTGGTTGGTTTTTGCTTCTGTATCTTTTATATCTCCACAGTTAATTTATTTGGCAATGAACATTTATCATTGACTGACCACCTGTTAAAAATACAGATATAAATATATATATAGTCTATCAAAGTTCTTTCATTGCACATCTACAACATCATCAGTGGTACTATTATGTTTCTTCCTGTTGTATTGTATGTCTACACCATTTTTATTTTTATTTATTTATTTGATAGACTATATATATATATATATATATATATATTTATATCTGTTGATAGCCAAATAAATTAACTATGGAGATATAAAAGATACAGAAGCGAAAACCAACCAAACAGTGAGTGTGTTCTGTTATTATTTCTGGCAATGGTGGATTGGCAGTATCGGTAGATGGTCGGACGTCATGCTTTGACGCATAGAGTTACGGCCCTTTCCATTCTGAGTTCAAATCCCGCCGAGGTCAACTTTGCTTTTCATCCTTACGGGGGGTCGATAAAATAAAGTACCAGTAATGTACTGGGTAATTGCTGGCCTTGTGCCAAAAGTAGAAAGAATTATTACAATATGACCCTCCCCAAGTATAACAATATTTGTTTCGACATGATTTCATATCAAAAACCTTGCAGAACAAATTCATATATATATATATAATCATCATTTTACGTCCACTTTTCCCTGCTTGCAAGAGTGGGACAGGTCCTATTCAGCATCTCTCCATTCATCACGGTCCTTCGTCATCTCCTCTGTTAGCTTAAGCGATCTGAGGTCAGCTCTCACTGCCTCTGCTCATGATTTTTTTTTATGTATGATATATATGTTTGTTTTTTTTTAACCCAGACTTTTGTTTGCCATGAAGTGAACTTCTTAACCAGGCAGCTATGGCTGCAGAATATTTTATAAAAAAAAAGATAAAATGAGAAATAGAAGCCTAATGATTTTAATCAATAAGTTTAGATCGATTGGACGTGTTGAAATGTCTGTAGTTGCTCTTTTGCTTTAGAAATTGAAAACTGAGTGTGTCTGATAAGAAGATTAGATAAGACATGAGACACGCAGAGCAATATTTTACTGGATCGAATTACAGGGAATTTATTGGATTTTGTTTGAAAACAGAAGTATTTTCATGTTTCAACAACTTCCTCCTACTCCTCTTCATTCTACTTGTCACAATCTAGATAGAATAGCAGATGGTAGAATCAATAAGTTATATATTCTGTCTTACTGGTTAAGGTGTTCAAGTCACTATCCTAAGGCTATGAGTTCAATTCCCAGACCATTATGTTCTTGAGAAAGACACTTCATTTCAAATTGATTTTCATTTGGCAGTATCGGTAGACAGTCGGACGCCATGCTTTCCAGAATAGTTACATCCCTTTACGATCTGAGTTCAAATCCCGCCGAGGTTGACTTTGCCTTTCATCCTTATGGGGTCAATAAAATAAAGTACCAGTAATGCACTGAGTAATTGCTGGCCTTGTGCCTAAATTAGAAACAGTTATTAAGCTGTAAACCATATCATTAACCTGTTGACTGCTGCATATATTTTACACAGCTACAGTTACTGTGCAGGGTTATTTTCAGTAAAATGACTATTTTTTTAAACAAACATTTATTAACAACACATATCTGAATGATTGACAAATGTCACATCAATAAACTAGTAATCACATCTAGCTTTGACATTATGAAATGTTGTAAACAAGTTCATAACTTTGAAGTTATGAACTGTTGGAAAAGAGTTCAAACATGTTAGGACAAGTTATCTCGTCTACGGTGCTGAAGAGGTTAAAACATCCAAGAAACCTCATGTGATTGGCAATCTCAAAGAAAATCAGCTAAACCTACATAGGTGTGTGATGTAACAACAACATAAGAGGGTGTTGTGCTTTACTTGAAGCATTGTGGCCTCATCATCTTCTTTACATCCATTTTTCCCTGCTTGCATGGGTTGGATGGGTCCTTCTCAGCATGGCATCTCTCCATTCATCGTGTTCCTTCATCATCTCCTCTGTGAGTCTCAGCAACTTGAGGTCAGCTCACACAATTTCTGCCCAGGTCTTTCTTCTGTAAAATATAGAAAATATTGGTTTCTGATTTAGTGATCTTGATGGTCTGCAAAGAAGGTAGAATTTATATTTATAATAGAGTAAATATAAAACTTGATTCATTCATTTTCTTACAACATGGAGATACTGTTTCAGCTGAGCAAATATTCATTGAGTCTCTTCAGAGATATAATTGTTTCTACTTTGGGCACAAGGCCATCAATTATCCCAGTGCATTACTGGTACTTTATTTTATCGACCCCGTAATGATGAAAGGCAAAGTTAACCTCGACGGGTTTTAAGAAAATAAAACAATTGACTTATGTGTGTATATATATCTTATGAATGAAACAGTTCTAATCCTGTAAAAGTCATTGTTATAATAAAATAAAGATGCCTATGCTGTGCTGAATAGCACCCGTCCCACCCTTGCAAGCAGGGAAAAGCGGACGTAAAATGATGATGATGATGATGATGATATATATATATATAGTAATAATAATAAATTTGAAGAGTAAAATCCAAAGAGGGCTCGATAAGGATAAATATATATCAAATATATAAGAACCGTAGAGCAAATATTTAATCTGTTATTTTAATAAATATATATATATATATATATATATATATATATATATATATATATATATTAGCTGTTTTAACGGCTGTTCTAGCGATCAGTTTTATCATTTTTATATGTATTCAATATATGTGTGTGTGTGTATGTGTATATGTGTGTGTGTGTGGTTTGTGTCACATTAAACAATATACAGCACTAATGTTCTTTCAACAATTTTTTTACTATATATGCACACACACATATATTTAAATAAAATACCACACACATGAATATATATAAATATGATACCACACATATAAATATATATAAATATGATACCACACACATATATAAATATTATACCACACACACACACACACACATATATATATATATTAATATGATACCACACACACACATATATATAAATATGATACCACACATATATAAATATATATAAATATGATACTACACACATATAAATATATATATATATATAAATATTATACCACACACACACACACATATATATATATATATATATATATATATATATATATATATATAAATATGATACCAAACACTTACATATATATATATATAAATATGATAGCACACACATATAAATATAATACAATCCTGCTAATTGTAAATAACAAAACAACTCTAGTATATTATCCAATAAAAAACAGCACACTTAACTTACACAAGGCGTATATTTGCAGACATATTTTTTTCTTTGAAATATATTCTTTTAAGTAGATTTTCATGTTTGAGATAAAGTTTTACGGAAGCTACAAGCAATGAATTCAAATATATTTTAACAGTGAATAATATTTCTTTGTCTGGAAGAAAATAGTTTTCTTTGTTTTTAAAAACTCATGGTTCTTCTTCTCTTATCTTTATGAGCTCAACACAACGCAACTGTTGTCAGTGTTGTTGTTGTCATCATCATCATTATTACTATTATTATTATTATTAGTAGTAGTAGTAGTAGTAGTAGTAGTAGTAGTAGTAGTACTAGTAGTAGTAGTAGTAGTAGTAGTATTAATATTGATGGTGGTGGATTTGGTAGAATTGTTAGAGCTGTGACCAAAATAGTTTGTGATATTTTTAGTAATAACCTTCTACATTCTGAGTTCAAATCCTGCTAAGTTCACCTTTGCCTTTCATCCTTCCATGGTCAATAAATGGCTGACTCCAAAATGGTTGACTAAATATACACGTTTTTTTTTCCTCAAATTTTTTTCATGTTTCTTCCTCTTCTCACTATAACTTTCTGTTTCATTTTTTTATTTCTCGTTCTGTCTTCCAATGAAAGAGTGGTGTCCAACACGTTAAGACTCTTTTCTTACCATATCAAGCATTAAACTAGTATATTTCTTCATTGTACTGTGTTGTTTGTGGAGGCACGTGGCCTAGTGGTAAGGGTGTTGGACTTACGATCATAATGTCGTGGGTTTGATTCCCGGGCTGTGTGTTGTGTTCTTGAGCAAAATACTTCATTTCACATTGCTCCAGTATACTTAGCTGAAAATTAGTACCAGCAAAAGGTGAGGGTTTAACCATGCGATGGACTGGCGTCCTGTCCGCAGGGGAGTCTTGTACTCTCAGTCGCTTCATGCCATGAAACTGGGATAAACACCTGCCAAATGACTCTTCTGGCTTAAGACAGACTTTAGACTGTGGTGTTTGCTTTGTTGTTTCCATTTACTTTTTGCATACATACATATATATACATATATTTACATATATATATACATATACATTCTAAACCCATGCTAGCATGGAAGATAGATGTTAAACGATGATGATGATGATGATGATGATTCTACAGGTGGTATGGTGGTAATTTTGTTAGTATTATATATATATATATATATATATATATATATATATTAGACATACAATATATCTTTAGATATACAAAATTCACATAGATGTATGTATACAGCTATGCCGAAGCTAAATTTTAATTCTACTTTTAAGTTGAGCCAAACTTATACAGCTTCATATGCAAATGAGGCTAATCAGCCCATTTACACAGGCAAAAAAATGTTTTCACCTGTTTCAAGCTCCAGCAGAGAGCTAGAGCTCGAAATGTATAGACAATTATCCTCCACTACTTCTGCTTGAATCCACTAGATGGTGCTGGCCATCAGCGTTCTCTTCATAGCTGGGCATTCAAAATGTTTATTTATTAAAAATACCTTATATCTTTAGACATATGAAATTTACATGCATGTATTTATACAGCTATGCCGAAACTAAATGTCAAATTTATATATATATTAACTTGATTAAAATAACAAGAAAGATGAACAGACCTTTTCAAAACTTAATTTTTAATTTTTAATTCTTTTTAATTCTTTTTAATTGTAATATTCAACATTTGATAAGATGGTTCACACTGATACATCGAAACCGGTTATATTTTATATATTCTATATACATTATAAAACTCCTTTTTTTTAAAGAATTGTTCCTCTCATTTTTTCAATAATGTCATTATTTCCAATTCCACCTTTTCTCTATAACCCCTGTTTTGTATAGAACCTTACTCCCTTTTCAAATATACATATATATATATATATATATAGTCTTGTCTTCTCTTTGTTAATTTTCCTAAGTTTATTATATATACATTTACTGAGTTCAAATCCCGTTAACTTTTAATTGACTTCCCCTCCCCCTAAATTGCTAGCCTTGTGCCTAAATCAGAAATCATATATTAGGGCAGTGGATTGGCCATAAGGATAGAGTGTCAGACACCATACTTTGCAGCATAGAGTCATAGCCCATTACATTCTGATTTCAAATCCCACCAAAGTTAGCTTTGCCTTTCATTCATCCTTACAGGGTCGATAAAATAAAGCACCAGTAACGTACTGGGGTCGATTTAATCGATTTTCCCCTACCTTCAAATTACTGGCCTTGTGCCTATACTAGAAATCATTATATATACATTTATATATATATTTTTTTAAATATATATATATATGTATATGTATTGGCTGTTTTTCCATCCATGTAAAAACACATACATACACACTCACACACACCCATACATATATACGAACACACATAAATACATATATACACATTCATATATATATATATATATATCTTGGATAAAATGTGTGCATTATTTTCCCCACTTAATAGTTTTGTTTACGAATATTTTCCGAACTTTAAATAAAATGATAACGAATCTCAAATGTGTTAAAATATTTTGGTTTTCATTCCTTCTCTTTTGCTTTTTTACAATGAAATGTTATGGAGAATAAGAGAGGAGAGAGGAAAAACACAGAAGGAACTTTTAAAAAATATCGCAAAATATAGACAGCTACGTTTCTTAGACACTTATTGTGTTGTTGCTGTTGTTGTGGTGGTGGTGATGGTGGTGGTTGTGGTGGTGGTGGTGGTTTGTTTTGTTTTTGTGTTAATGGAATTAAGCCATGTATTATATATATATATATATATATATAGTAATAATAAAAAATGTATATATATATATCATCATCCTCATCATCATATATATATATATGTATTTATGTGTGGGTGGGTGTATATATATGCATGTGTACATACCTGTGTGAATGTATGAAAAAAAGAGAGATATATAGATATACAGGCAGGTAGATAAATAGGGTGAGAATGAGACATTGAAATGTTTGTACAGTATATATTTTCTAATGTATTTTTTATTTTGTATCTCTCTCTCTCTCTATATATATATATATATATATATATATATATATATGTGTGTGTGTGTGTGTTTGTGTGTGTGTTATATTTAAATGTACTTGATATACCTGAATCTCCATGATAGGAGAATTAGCTAGGAAACAATAACACCAGTGTTTGTTTCATTGCTAGCAATATAAAGGAGAACCTCAAGAGTAGCAGAACTGTAACAACAATAACCACAACAATAACCACAACAGCAACAAGAAGAGGTAGAGTAAACAGCCAACGGATAAACAACACACTAATGACGCTTACAACAACATCAACAACAACAATAGCCAATCAACAAGGACATTATAGAAAGCAAAGCAGTTGATAAGGGGATCATGAAGGAGAGCCACCACTTCTGTGGTTTCAGTGGTTGGGAGGGGTGAAATGATTACATTTAGGAGACTGGGGTACATAACTAGAAAAAAGGGGTTCATATTGTAGGGTTGGTCTAGGGTGCTAAATACCTTGGTCCTGGTGCTTTATCTGGAAATGGCCAAAGATGACTTGGGACTAAACAATATCAATAATATAATGTCTTTAGATAAATAATTGTTTCTATTTTAGGCACAAGGCCAGCAATTACCCAGTTCATTACTGGTACTTTATTTTTTCGACCCCGTAAGGATGAAAGGCAAAGTCAACCTCGGCGGGATTTGAACTCAGATCGTAAAGGGACATAACTATGCTGGAAAGTATGGCGTCCGACCCTCTACCAATACTGCCAATCCACAAATAATGCTTTAAATTTCTTGATGAATGGATGCTATAAATGTGCCTTGCCTTGGACCCTGTAAGTTCTGATTGAGATGTAAGGGTGTCGTTGTGACATATATATATATATATAAAAGTCTAAAGTCTGTCTTAAGCCAGAAGGCTCATTTTGCCAGTGCTTATCCGGGTTCCATGGCATGAAGCGACTGAGAGTACAAGACTCCCCCGGGACAGGACACCAGTCCATCGCAGGGTTAAACCCCCAGCTATTGCTGGTACTCGTTTTTAGCTGAGTATACTGGAACAACATGAAATGAAGTGTTTTGTTCAAGAACACAACATGCAATCCAGGAATTGAACCCACAACTTTATGATCGTAAGTCCAAATCGCTTACCACTAGGCCACGTGCCTCCATATATATATATATATATATATATATATATATATATATATATATATATATATATATATATAGAAATTACATGAATCAAAGTTCTGTTCAAATCATTTATTCGCTTACAATTGTTTCTTCCAAACCGAGGTTTGGAGTCTTCAGAGCAATTTTTCAATGATTGTTTACATACGTGACCTCCTTTTCAACACAAGAGACATACAGAAACATATGTACATATTGATGCACAGTGGGTTGACATCCATTATAATATTTAAGCATGGCAGTTTACATTCAAAGATTAAAGTCATATTAAAAGAAAATTACAACAAATTTAAGTTATAATACAACATTGGCAGTTTACGAAGATGATGCAGGAGGATAGTTAGAAGTAGTTAGTTACACGTGGGGCATGCACGTGTGTCCTATTTATATAGGATTATAGTGCGGTAAGGTGTTATATGGAATATAAGCACTTTAAGCGGGCAATTAAGAGTATTATTTAGTATATACATAATTAAGAGTATTATTTAGTATATACATAGCCATAAATAGTATCCTTAATACTATATATATATATATACTCATACACCCGTGCACACACACACATATTTCATTATATATGTATGTATACACACACACACACACTCATATATGTATATCTATATTTTCTATTGTCTTCGCAATAATTGAAAAAAACAAATGATGGGTTAAATAAATAATTGTTTCTACTTTTGGCACAAGGCCAGCAATTACCCAGTGCATTACTGGTACTTTATTTTATTGACCCATAAGGATGAAAGGCAAAGTTAACCTCGGCGGGATTTGAACTCAGAATGGAAAAGGCCGTAAC
>OZ024748.1:17788483-17810983 GCA_964016885.1 Eledone cirrhosa
AGCAAGGCATGGTCAGCCGACCAGACACTGCCCACAACAGGACAACCCGTCTAACCCATGCTAGCGTGGAAGAACGGACGTAAAACGGTGATGATGATGGTGATATATACATGCATATATATATATGCTGACGATCTGGTTCTTATAGCAGAATCAGTAGAGGAGCTAGAAAATAAATTCTGGCTATCGAAATGCGATTCTCGCTGAATCTATATATATATATATATATATATATATATATATAATATAAGATCAAAAGATGGTTAAAGGAGTTCCATGTATTTTATTATGCGCATTTCAAAAACAAACATCATCATGCAATAATATTTGTGTTTTCATCAGATAAAACAGGAGAACATGATATGAAGGCTAAAAAACACTTGTGGATAGTGCAGTTTTAAATCAACATATGAAAAGTGGTTTTAGATTGATGTGTGATATTGGGAAAAAAATATTTTATTTAGAGAGGGGGGGGGGGGGGTTGGAAAGGATGAAAAGGGAAGGAGATGAGAGGGAGAGATGGGTGATAGAGAGAAAGAGATAGTTTTTATAACTGAGAGGAGATATAGTTTTTACATAGAGAGGTTGAAAACCGTTGGAAGATACTGTATAAATTAAAAATTTTGAAAATTAGCGAAGGGAGGATAAGTGCGAGGAAAAAATATTTTATTTAGGGAGGGGGGGGAGGATGAAAAAAAAGGGGGAGGAGATGAGAGCGAAGGTGGAGAGGGAGAGATGGGTGATAGAGAGAAAGAGATAATTTTTATAACTGAGAAAAAGATATATTGTTTTAACATAGAGAGGTTGGGAACCGTTGGAAGATAATGTATAAATTAAAGGAATTTGAAAATTAACGAAGGGAAATTATGTATGAAGATAGAGAGAAAAAAATAATAATTGTGGATGAATATTCTAACGTCAAAAAAAGAAATGTATGTATTGTGGCAATTTCAAAATTAACGAAGAGAAAAATTATTAAGGTTTGTGTGTAGAAGGATTTGAGAAAAATAATGTGAAGTTAAAGTTTGTATATTGGTTGAATTGATAATATATGCGAATAAAGAGTTAATATGTATTAATAATGAGTTCGTTGATGGGGAGAAAAAAATAATAAATTAAGGATGAAATTGAGATTAAAAAGATTTATGATAGAGAGAAAAAATAATAATGATTGCGGATGAATATTCTAACGTCAAAAAACAACAAATGTATATGTTATGATTTTACAAGGTGAAGATAGAATGAGGGTAATGAGTAAATAAGTATTATAGAGTGTATAATGCCCTTTAAAGTAAAGTAGATGGGTATATTTTAAAGAGGTGTATGTTTATGTGCCTTTGAGAAAAGATTCTAAATTGATAAAGAATTGAATATTAACTGTATACTTTGTGAAAAGTTCTATGGAATTTATGCAGGCAGATAGAAAACAAATCTGTGCGTCTATTTATTATAGAATCTAGGTTAGAGATAATGGTAAATTTTTCATTTAGGCAGAGATTACAGATTTTAGATAGAGAGCTGTTCAAGTATGAGGATGCAGAAGAAATCTTCTTCCAAAAGATGGTATATTTAATGTTTTTTGTCTTTTAAGGACCATATGAGTTCTGAGAGAGCAGTGTTAGTTCTTTTAAGTTTGTATTTGAAAGATGAATGATGATTATAGAGACGAGCTTTAAAAGAGGTGGAAGTGGAGCCAAAATAGGTGACGGAATTGGTGCTAGTTATAATTTTACATTCATAAATTAAGTTTTTATCGAGACAATGGTTGTTGAGAGGACATTTATTTTTAATGCGGCAGTTGCAATTAGAGAGATTATTAATGAGTGATCTAGTGTTATCTATAGAAGGAATTGGATTGGAGAAGTTATTTGCGATAGGAATAATAGTTTCTTGATTTAGAGTTGGATTATGAACATTTAGCGAAGTTGTGTTTGACGTTGTATTTGGGTTTACAGAACTCATATGGTCCTTAAAAGACAAAAACATTAAATATACCATCTTTTGGAAGAAGATTTCTTCTGCATCCTCATACTTGAACAGCTCTCTATCTAAAATCTGTAATCTCTGCCTAAATGAAAAATTTACCATTATCTCTAACCTAGATTCTATAATAAATAGACGCACAGATTTGTTTTCTATCTGCCTGCATAAATTCCATAGAACTTTTCACAAAGTATACAGTTAATATTCAATTCTTTATCAATTTAGAATCTTTTCTCAAAGGCACATATACATACACCTCTTTAAAATATACCCATCTACCTTACTTTAAAGGGCATTATACACTCTATAATACTTATTTACTCATTACCCTCATTCTATCTTCACCTTGTAAAATCATAACATATACATTTGTTGTTTTTTGACGTTAGAATATTCATCCGCAATCATTATTATTTTTTCTCTCTATCATAAATCTTTTTAATCTCAATTTCATCCTTAATTTATTATTTTTTTCTCCCCATCAACGAACTCATTATTAATACATATTAACTCTTTATTCGCATATATTATCAATTCAACCAATATACAAACTTTAACTTCACATTATTTTTCTCAAATCCTTCTACACACAAACCTTAATAATTTTTCTCTTCGTTAATTTTGAAATTGCCACAATACATACATTTCTTTTTATGACGTTAGAATATTCATCCACAATTATTATTTTTTTCTCTCTATCTTCATACATAATTTCCCTTCGTTAATTTTCAAATTCCTTTAATTTATACATTATCTTCCAACGGTTCCCAACCTCTCTATGTTAAAACAATATATCTTTTTCTCAGTTATAAAAACTATCTCTTTCTCTCTATCACCCATCTCTCCCTCTCCACCTTCACTCTCATCTCCTCCCCCTTTTTTTTCATCCTTTCCACCCCCCCTCCCTAAATAAAATATTTTTTCCTCGCACATATCCTCCCTTCGTTAATTTTCAAAATTTTTAATTTATACAGTATCTTCCAACGGTTTTCAACCTCTCTATGTAAAAACTATATCTCCTCTCAGTTATAAAAACTATCTCTTTCTCTCTATCACCCATCTCTCCCTCTCATCTCCTTCCCTTTTCATCCTTTCCAACCCCCCCCCCCTCTCTAAATAAAATATTTTTTTCCCAATATCACACATCAATCTAAAACCACTTTTCATATGTTGATTTAAAACTGCACTATCCACAAGTGTTTTTTAGCCTTCATATCATGTTCTCCTGTTTTATCTGATGAAAACACAAATATTATTGCATGATGATGTTTGTTTTTGAAATGCGCATAATAAAATACATGGAACTCCTTTAACCATCTTTTGATCTTATATTATGCATACTCCAGTCCTACAAACTGTAGAGTGCTTCTTATCCGATATCTGCATTGCTTTATTGTACTACAATAAAACTCACCTCCTACATATATATATATATATATATATATCTTTCTCCCTCTCTCCAACCACAGTTGCTTCTTCATCTCTCTCTCCATGAAACAATAATTTTCATCTCATCAATGATGTTTCCCAAAATTGGTTCTGATAAATCCTGGGGTTCTACTAAATCATCATCATCATCATCATCATCATCATCATCATCATTACCATCATCATCATCATCATTACCATCATCATCATCATCATGTGTCTGTCTTCCTTGCTGGCATAAGTTTGGACAGGTTATCAACCATCCAAGACTTGGCAAGTCAGAGGAATCTATCTTGTCTTGCTCAAACAGTCCATATTTGGTATGGTTTCTATGATTCAATGTCTTAAGAATGGTTGGATTCCTAATGCCAACCATCTTACAGAGTGTACTGGATGCATTATATAATGGTACTAGCACTAATTCTTTACAGAGTGTACTAGGTGTATTTTATCATGGAACTTTGCAGTAAAGCCTTGGTGTATATTTTATCGTGACACCAACACTACCAGTTTACAGAGTGTACTGGGTATATTTTACCAGGATACTAGCACTACCACTTTATAGAATGTATTGGGTGTATATATCATGACACCAACACTACCACTTTACAGAGTGTACTGGGTGTATTTTATCATGACACCAACACTACCATTTTACAGAGTATACTGGGTGTATTTTATCATGACACTAGCACAATCATCTTACAGTGTATCCTGGGAGTATTTTATCATGTCACCAACACTACCACTTTATAGTGGGTACTAGGTGTATTTTATCATGACACCAGCACTACTACTTTATAGTGGGTACTGGGTGTATTTTATCATGACGCAAGCACTACTACTTTACAATGAGTACTAGGTGTATTTTATCATGACACCAGCACTACTACTTTACAATGTAAACTGGGTGTATTCTATGGTGCTCAACAGTAGCTACATATTATTAAAATTAAGGTGATGGAGATTATCCATAAAATATAGATATGGGTTTCTTGATTTTTTGAAAATCATATAAGGGCTCCAAAGCAAAATAAGTTTTGGAAATAGTGATATGAGGAACCCCATATATTGATATTGCAGCATATGATAGCAGAATATTTCAACTGAACAAATCCTATATAATCATCGAAGAAGACCTTAATGGTGACATCTTTCTATGGAGTGTGCTATACTATAATTAGAACAAGAATTTGAACAGGTGGAAGATTTTATTTTGAATAATAATTTATGAATATTTAATAGTATTTCTTCTCTTATGTTATCTATACAATGGAGTATAGGAATGTATATACCTGCATTGTCTTCTTCACACTAACAGCAATTGTTATTGGTCAGTTCACGATGAACTCTGTGGAAGTGAATTGGTTAATTCCTTATATATTCCATGTTGAACATTTTAAAGGTGCAAAAATGCTTCAAGGTGGAAAATACAGTTCATGAAAATTTAACACCAGAAAATATTTCCACAAAAGTTCCACCCTGAAAATAATTTTTTCTTCTTCTTCTTCTTCTTCTTCTTCTTCTTCTTCTTCTTCTTTTTCTTCTTTTTCTTCTTTTTCTTCTTCTTCTTCTTCTTCTTCTTCTTCTTCTTCTTCTTCTTCTTCTTCTTCTTCTTCTTCTTCTGCTTCTTCTTCTTCTGCTTCTTCTTATTCTTCTTCTTCTTCTTCTTCTTCTTCTTTTTCTTCTTCTTCTTCTTCTTCTTCTTCTTCTTCTGCTTCTTCTGCTTCTTCTTCTTCTTCTTCTTCTGCTTCTTCTTCTTCTTCTTCTTCTTCTGCTTATTCTTATTCTTCTTCTGCTTCTTCTTCTTCTTCTTCTTCTTCTTCTTCTTCTTCTTCTTCTTCTTCTTCTTTTTCTTCTTCTTCTTCTTCTTCTTCTTCTTCTTCCTCTTCTTCTTCCTCTGCTTCTTCTTCCTCTTCTTCTTCTTCTTCTTCTTCTTCTTCTTCTTTTTCTTCTTCTTCTTCTTCTTTTTCTTCTGCTTCTTCTTCTTCTTCTTCTGCTTCTTCTTCTTCCTCTTCTTCTGCTTCTTCTTATTCTTCTTCTTCTTCTTCTTCTTCTTCTGCTTCTTCTTATTCTTCTTCTTCTTCTTCTTCTTCTTTTTCTTCCTCTTCTTCTTCTTCTTCCTCTTCTTCTTCTTCTGCTTCTTCTTCCTCTTCTTCTACTTCTTCTTCTGCTTCTTCTTCTTATTCTTCTTCTTCCCCTTCTTCTTCTTCTTCTTCGTCGTCGTCGTCGTCTTCTTCTTCTTCTTCTTCTTCTTCTTCTTCTTCTTCTTCTTCTTCTTCTTCTTCTTCGACTTTTTCTTCTTCTTCTTCTTCTTCTTCTTCTTCTTCTTCTTTCCAGGGAGGATCATAGGGGGTGGAGGTGCAGAGTCGTCCTCAAACACACCTTCCAGCTGGTCCTGTCAGAAGCAACTCTCTCCATTAATCCCACTGGATCCCCAAGACCAGCCAAGCTCATAGATGTTATCCAGCCATCTTACTTGGCAGTGTGTGTGTGTGTGTGGGGGGGGGGGTCTACTCCTGTATTTTCTCTTGGTTGGTTTTTGCCTGTAAAATCTATTCAGCCATTCTTTCTTCAGTTATTCTAACCACATGCCCTGAAAATTCCTCCTTTGAAAACTTGACCCCATCTCTGAAAAGAACATTAGGTTGACTTTGCCTTTCATCCTTACGGGGTCGATAAAATAAAGTACCAGTAATACAGTGGGTAATTGCTGGCCTTGTGCCTAAAGTAGAAACAATTATTACTGATATTCCTTTTCTTGACTTAGCTATGTTTGCTATAAAACACATTTATCTAAAGACCTTCCATCATCATTTTAATGTAAGAGTTTTAACCACAAACTTAATATTAAGAAATTTAGTCATATTACTAAATCTATGATTTTCAAAATTATTTGAAAATCATAGGCTGTCATTCATTAGAAATAGGGTAACGAAAGGATTATATATATATATATATAAAAGAAAATGTTCGCTCTACATGGTTGAATACAATAAATGTAATCTGAGTTTTTCGAATATTAATAATTGTTTCTACTTTAGGCACAAGGCCAGCAATTACCCAGTACATTACTGGTACTTTATTTTATCGACCCCGTAAGGATGAAAGGCAAAGTCAACCTCGGCGGGATTTGAACTCAGATCGTAAAGGGACGTAACTATGCTGGAAAGCATGGCGTCCGACTCTCTACCGATACTGCCAATCCACCGCCCTCGAATATTAATAATTGTTTCTACTTTAGGCACAAGGCCAGCAATTACCCAGAACATTCGATTTGTATTCAAACAAGCCTCAATGTTATAGCTATGTCAGTAGAATGAACCCTTCATTCTTGCTCTTATGTTGTATATATATATATATATATATAATATAAGATCGAAAGATGGTTAAAAGAGTTCCAAGTATTTTATTATGCGCATTTCAAAAACAAATATCATCCTGGGATGATATCTGCATTTTCATCAGATAAAATAGGGATACATGATATGAAGCTTAAAAAACACTTGTGAATAGTGAAGTTTTAAATCAACATATGAAATGAGCATAATAAAATACTTGGAACTCTTTTAACCATCTTTCGATCTTATATTATTTATACTCCAGTCCTACAAACTGTAGAGTGCTACTTATCCGATATTTGCTTTATTGTGCTACAATAAAACTCACCTCCTACATATATATATATATATATATGAGAATAAATAAACCTTTGACATTCGACAATATCTGTGAATAGGAGTATTGACTGATGACACCACATAAAGAGACATTCAGTGGAGAAGAAGGAAGCTGATATCTCACTTTCTCTCTCTCTCATACACACACACTCTCTCTCTCTATCTATCTAATCTCTCTTTCTTCCTGTCTCTCTTTCTCTCTCTCCCTCTCTCTCTCTCTTTCTCACTCCCTCCTTCCCTCCTCTCTCTTTCTTTCTCCATCTATCAATCTAATCTATCTTTCTCTCTCTCTTTCTCTCGCTCTCCCTCAACTCCTCTCCTTCGTTCCCTCACCCCCTCTCTCTCCCTCACCCACTGTCTCTCTCTCACTCCCTCACTCTCTCACTCTCTTTCTGGCTCCCTCACCCCCTCTCTTTACCCCTCCTCTTTCTCTCGCTCCCCCTCCTCTCTCTTTCTCTCGCTCTCCCTCACCCTCTCTCCTTCGTTCCCTCACCCCCTCTCTCTCTCACTCTCTTTCTGGCTCCCTCACCCCCCTCTCTTTACCCCTCCCCTCTCTCTCTCACCCCCCCCCCCTCCTCTCTCTCACTCCCCCATCTCTCAACCTCAACTTAGAGCAGTGCCATTTCCTTTGGCAAATAATTCATGTTAAGAAACAAACATAAGTGACTGTCTGCCAGTAAAATCAACTATTGATACGGATGTATATTAAATGCAGGCAAATCCCCGAAGCCAACTTTAGACAAGCACCACTCTTAAGAGATACACAACGTTTTTCATTTCATGTTTGTATTTCAAGATCTTTGATATATCAAATACCACAGCTTTTTCTTTTTGTTTATATATATATATTTATATAGATATATATATATTTATATATATATATATGTGCACACATAAATACATAGAATATATTTATACATGTGTGTATGTGTGTGTTTCTCTCACTCTCTCTCTCTCTATATATATATGTATATATATATTTATATATATTTATATATATATATATATATATATATATATATATATATATACACACATATTTATATATATATAATATATATATATATATATATGTACACACATAAATACATAGAATATATTTATACATGTGTGTATGTGTGTGTTTCT
This sequence comes from Eledone cirrhosa, assembly GCA_964016885.1. NCBI lineage: Eukaryota > Metazoa > Mollusca > Cephalopoda > Octopoda > Eledonidae > Eledone > Eledone cirrhosa. The sequence continues at coordinate 17,796,703 of OZ024748.1, forward strand.
CTCACTCTCTCTCTCTCTATATATATGTATGTATATATATTTATATATATATATATATATATATCACCTATAGATCCGGGGAACACACAAGCCAGGTAGATTATATCCTTACCAGAAGACGTGACAGAGTGTCTGTTGTTAACACTAAATCCCTCCCCCATGAAGAATGCACCTCCCAACATAGACTGATAATTAGCGACCTCATAGTCAGGACGAGACGTACTCGACAACAGAAGAGGACTATCCTCAGGAGGAAAATATGGAAGCTAAAGGACCCCACAGCCAGGAATAAATTTCAAAGCATATTACTTGATGCTTTCGACAGTAAGGAAGAACATTTAGAGTCGGACAATATAGAGGGAGAGTGGGAATTTCTGAAAGCAAACCTGCTGTTGGCGACAGACGAGGTCTGTGGCTGGAGCAGGCCTGTAGGCAGGAGGAGAGTAACATGGTGGTGGAACAGTAAGGTGGAGGGGTCAATTAAGGCCAAAAAGCAGGCTTGGAAAGTATGGCGGGATGGGGGAAGTAGAGAGGACTATCAAGTGGCCAGGAGGGAAGCTAGGAGACAAGTGTACTTAGCAAGAAGGGAAGCTGAGGAAAGAAAGTTCAAGCATGTTCTACAACGCGATGACCAAAAACGTGAGGTGTTCAGGATTGCTAGGCAATGCGTCAAGGAAAACCGTGATATTGTCGGGGAGAAGTGTGTACTAAACGACGATGGCACACTTGCCATCACCGACGCTGATAAGAAGGTAGCTTGGAAGTGTCACTATGAAAGGCTTCTAAATGAGGAGAATAATTGGGAGAAAGGCAGTCTCCCCCATATCGACCCAATAGAGGGACCAGCAGTGTTAGTCGAGGGGAGTATAATAAGTAAGGCAATCAAGGATATGAAGACTGGTAAGGCGGCTGGGCCTTCGGAAATAGTTGCTGAGATGCTGAAGGCATCTGGCACGGTGGGACACACCATGGTCACCCGCATAGTTAACCAAGTCGTACAAAACGGGGTTGTTCCGAAGGACTGGCATAGCAGCATCATCGTTAACTGTTATAAGGGTAAAGGAGACGCCCTAGATAGGAGTAACTATAGAGGCATTAAATTAATCGACCAGGTCATGAAGGTCACGGAAAGAGTAATAGCGCAACTAATCAGAGAGAGAATTGACCTAGATGAAATGCAGTTCGGGTTTGTGTCAGGCAAAAGTACCACAGACGCTCTTTTCATAGTACGACAACTACAAGAGAAGTACCTAGCTAAAGGTAAACCCCTCTACTTAGCTTTTGTCGACTTGGAGAAAGCCTTCGACAGAGTCCCCCGCTCCATTATCTGGTGGGCTCTTAGAAAACTAGGCGTTGACGAATGGCTTGTGAGGGCTATACAAGCCATGTATAAAGAAACAGTCAGCAAGGTTAGAATTAACAACGAATATAGTGAAGAGTTTAGCGTAAAAGTCGGCGTCCATCAGGGCTCTGTTCTCAGTCCACTACTATTTATTATTGCCCTTCAGGCCATAACAGAGGAGTTCAAGACAGGCTGCCCATGGGAACTCCTATACGCAGACGACCTGACACTCATAGCGGAATCAATGGCCGAGCTAGAGAAGAAATTCCAAACATGGAAGCACGGCCTAGAGTCAAAAGGACTTAAAATTAACCTGGCTAAGACCAAAGTACTAGTTTGTAGGAAAGAAAACAAGGCGGCGGTCCCTTCTGGGAAATGGTCGTGCTCGGTGTGTAGGAAAGGCGTAGGTAGAAACTCCATTTTATGTCCTAAATGCAAAGTATGGGTGCATAAAAGATGTAGTGGGATCACAGGTAGGCTAACTAAGAACATAGATTTTACATGTGGCCGGTGCTCTGGTGCAATAAGTAGCAGCAAGTGCCCACAAACTACTAGCTCTTTCAATTGCGCAGAGGGTTCTATAGAAATAGTGGACAGCTTCCGTTACCTGGGCGATAAAATCAGCAGTGGGGGAGGGTGCTCTGAAAGTACTGTAGCTAGAGTCAGAACTGGTTGGAAAAAGTTCAGAGAGCTTATACCACTATTAGCTGCTAAAGGGTTCTCACTAAAAATGAAAGGCAGGTTGTTCGATGCCTGCATACGAACAGCAATGCTGCATGGCAGTGAGACCTGGGCATTGTGTGCAGAGGATATACGCAGACTAGAGAGGAACGAAGCTTGCATGCTCCGCTGGATGTGTAACAGTAATATACGTGAACGGCAAAGCATAAACGAACTAAGGAATAAATTAGAGATAAGAGGGATCAGATGTTGTTTACTCGAGAGAAGGCTACGTTGGTATGGACACGTGATGCGCATGAAAGTCGATAGCTGTATAACAAAGTGCAGGGCAATAAAGATAGACGGTAGTCACGGAATAGGCAGACCTAGAAAAACCTGGGACGAGCTGATAAACTCCGACATCACACACTTACACCTCTCCAAGACAATGTCACTGGACCGAGACCTTTGGCGGTACTCAGTAACAGAGAAGACCCGCCTTACCTAAATATATAGTAAAACCTACTCCAGCCAGTAGGCATCTCTAACAAATACACCCCGTCCCACCACCCCCACCCGATCCACACCACCCCGTTCTATGTAAAGTTATGTTGGTGCCGCGCCATCGAGGCCGAAACAAATGAGATCGTGTAGGTGTCACGACAAAAAAACACACAGTCCACGCTGTAATGTGGCCGTGTAGGCAACACGGTAAAAACCTCCCAGACCCACACTGTAAATGTGGTTGGTGTTAGGAAGGGCATCCAACTGTAGAAAACCTGCCAGACAGTCCTATGCGAGCAAGACAATCACTCTTGCCTCAAGTGGGACTACCCCCGTCCAAACCCATGCAAGCGTGGAACACGGACGTTAAACGTTGATGATGATGATGATGATGATATATATATATATATATATATATATATATATATATATACACACACACATATATATATATATGTACACACATAAATACATAGAATATATTTATACATGTGTGTATCTGTGTGTTTCTCTCACTCTCTCTCTCTCTATATATATATGTATATATATATTTATATATATTTATATATATATATATATATATATATATATATATACACACATATTTATATATATATATATATATATACACACATATATATGTGTATGTATGTATATATATATATGAATATATGTGTGTATATATATATATATATATATATATAGGTAAGTAGGTAGATAGGTATGGCCAAGGTCTAATGACCGAAACCAGTAAAAGAATAACGAATGTAGAATATATATATATATATATATATATATTCCCTCTCTCTCTCTCTCTCTCTCTATATATATATATATATATATATATATATATATATATATATATATATTTTTTTTTTTTTATATATATAATGTATACAGAAATAAAGAAAGTGTAGAAATCAATAAGTTCTGCTTTTTAGGGGAGAATTCTTCAGTTTATGTAACAAAGTGTAGGTCTTGGAATTCATTGGCTTAAATTTCCCCAATGTCTACTAACATCAGCTTAAAAAGACAAATTCATCATAAAATGTATATATATATGATGATGATGTGTATGTGTATATATATATATATATTTATATATATATATTAATATATATATGTATATATATATGTATATATATATGTATACATATATATATACATATATATATATATGTATATATATATGTATATATATATGTATATATATATATATTGTTATACTTGGGGAGGGTCATATTTGTGTAATAATATTGCCAGAATTAATAACAGAACACGCTCATGGTGTTTATATATACATAAAATAAAATAGAAACCAGAATATTGTGGGATCCCAGTCATCTGGTCAAGTAGTCTCCTCTCCTCGTTATGTTGTATATATTCAATGAACATATTTACATCGAAGCTACACAAAACTGTATTAGTATTATTAATTATTATTATTGAGGGCGGTGAATTGGCAGTATCGGTAGAGGGTTGGACGTCATGCTTTCTAGCATAGTTACGTCCCTTTTATAGTCTTAGTTCAAATCCCGCCGAGGTTAACTTTGCCTTACATCCTTACGGGGGCTTGATAAAATAAAGTACCAGTAATGTACTGGGATAATTGCTGGCCTTGTGTCAATAGTAGAAACAATTATTCAGGTGAAATAGTGGCGGTGGATTGGCAGTATCGGTAGAGGTTCAGACGCCACGCTTTGCAAGCATAGAATTACGGCCCTTTACAGTCTGTGTTCAAATCCTGCCATGGTTCACTTCGCCTTTCATCCTTACGGGGTCGATGAAAGGAAGTACCAGTAATGTACTGGGATAATTGCTGGCCTTGTGCCAAAAGTAGAAACAATTATTATTGAGGTGAAAGTTTTTGGTTTACTGGTTAGAGAATTGGATTCATAATTGTCAGCTTGTGAGTTTGATTCTTGGACTCGGCAATGTGTTATGTCCTTGAGCGAGGTTAGAGAATTGGATTCACAATTGTGAGCTTGAGAGTTTGATTCTTGGACTCAGCAATGTGTTATGTCCTTGAGCGAGGTTAGAGAATTGGATTCACAATTGTGAGCTTGAGAGTTTGATTCTTGGACTCGGCAATGTGTTATGTCCTTGAGCGAGGTTAGAGAATTGGATTCACAATTGTGAGCTTGAGAGTTTGATTCTTGGACTCAGCAATGTGTTATGTCCTTGAGCGAGGTTAGAGAATTGGATTCACAATTGTGAGCTTGAGAGTTTGATTCTTGAACTCGGCAATGTGTTATGTCCTTGAGCGAGGTTAGAGAATTGGATTCACAATTGTGAGCTTGAGAGTTTGATTCTTGGACTCGGCAATGTGTTATGTCCTTGAGCGAGGTTAGAGAATTGGATTCACAATTGTCAGCTTGAGAGTTTGATTCTTGGACTCGGCAATGTGTTATGTCCTTGAGCGAGGTTAGAGAATTGGATTCACAATTGTCAGCTTGAGAGTTTGATTCTTGGACTCGGCAATGTGTTATGTCCTTGAGCGAGGTTAGAGAATTGGATTCACAATTGTCAGCTTGAGAGTTTGATTCTTGGACTCGGCAATGTGTTATGTCCTTGAGCGAGGTTAGAGAATTGGATTCACAATTGTAAGCTTGAGAGTTTGATTCTTGGACTTGGCAATGTGTTATGTCCTTGAGCAAGGTTAGAGAATTGGATTCACAATTGTGAGCTTGAGAGTTTGATTCTTGGACTCGGCAATGTGTTATGTCCTTGAGCAAGATGCTATATTTCACATTGATCTTTCTGCCAGGAGATGTGACCAGTAGATAGTATCAGCAATTGGAAAGACCAATGGAAACATTGTTTTCTTGGTTTAATTTGATGAGCTCCATCTCATTCAGTAAGCGTAAGATATTCAGGTCTTGTTGATAGATTCCTCTTATTGTTATTGATATCAAATGTAGGTACAAGGCCAGCAAATTTGAGGGAATAACGGCAAAGTTGATTAAATTAATCCAATTACTTGACTAAAATAAAGTACCAGTCATATACTGGGGTTTATTTAATCAACTTTGCCATTATTCCCAAAGCTTGGAACAAAACAATTTGCTGTTCTGAATTCAAATCACATCAAGGCTAACTTTACCTTTCATCAATCTCTCTTTTTCTCTCTCTCTATCTGGTGTGTTTTATTTTCATAACATCTGATGAGATCACCAATTGTCTTACATCATGGTCTAATGATATAAGCCAGCCTCAGAAATATGTATTATGTAATTATGTAACAATAAAAGAAGTTATTGGAATCCGGTTTTCTCATATTTTCATTGAAGGGTATATGTGTATATATAAATGGAAAAGAATGAAACGAAATTTCATTTCTCACTCTTAGTACGGCTGATACCTAAATATAAGTATATATATATATATAAAATAAAGATTTAGTTGGAAGTTATATTACATTTCCCTCAACTTTGATAATGAAAAAAATACGCATTATATATAATATATAATATTGTAACGAAATAATTGTATGTTATAATTGATATGAAATAGAAGATTGGGATAAAAATATTTTGTATATAAGTGGTAGACCAAAATAGTAAACTAAGAACTTAGTAATATTAATGTATCTACATCAGAAAGTGAAGTGAAAAAAAAAATTGATAAAATTTTGGGAGAAAAACATAACAGTGAGGAAATGTATTGTCTATCTTTAAAGTCTTTCATTTCCTGTCTGGAAACATATTTATTTAACAATATGGTCGGTCCTCCGTCGGTTGTGACGATGAGCATTCAGTTATTCAGTAAACTAGCCATATAGCTTATGAAATAATGAATAAGGATCCTTTATTTCCTGTCTAGAAATATATTTATTCAACTCTTTAGCATTTATATTACTCTATATATACTATTATATTTTCATGGTAAAGGCTTTATCTCACATAATTATCTTAAATAATTGTTTCTACTTTTGGCACAAATCTTAAATAATATCTCGCATAACATCTACATTACTCTATATTTACTATTGTATTTTCATGGTTCAAATTCTGAGTTCAAATCCCGCCAAGGTTAACTTTGCCTTTCATCCTTATGGGGTCGATAAAATAAAGTACCAGTAATGTACTGGGTAATTGCTGGCCTTGTATCAAAAGTAGAAACAATTATATCTTCATTGTAAAGGCTTTACCTCACATAATTATCTCACATTATGTGAGGTAAAGCCTTTACCATGAAAATATAATAGTAAATATAAAGTAATGTAAATGTTATGTAAGATAATATGTGAGATAATTATGCGAGGTAAAGCCTTTACAATGAAGATATAATTGTTTCTACTTTTGATACAAGGCCAGCAATTACCCAGATTTTGATATTATTTATTTTGAGAACAGTATCTTAACATCAGTATGAGTAGCCAGTTACAGCCGGTTTGAACAGAAAGAGGTGAGAGAATTGGGGCTTGATATGGCGGGTTTAAATGCTAAAGAGTTAATAATATGGTAGATCCTCCATCAATTGTGACGATGAGCATTCAGTCAGCAGTCAACTAGCCAATTGCTATCTACCTATTGCAAATCCAAGCAGAAGGGGCAATGTGAAATAAAGTGTCTTGCTCAAGGACATAACACATTACTCGGTCTGGGAATTGAACTCACAATCTCATGATTACAAATCCAATTCTCTAACCATTCAGCCACGCACCTTCACTAGCCATATATCTTGTGAAATAATGAATAAGGTCTTTCATGTCTGGAAATATATTTATTTAACAATATGGTAGATGATCCTCCATCAGTTGTGACGACGAACATTCAGTTGTGTGATTAACTGAATGTCTGACTCGTGACTTTGACAAATAAATCAGTGGACAAATGTTGGTTTAGAAATGTTGAACAGAATTTGAAATTTATTAGAAAGTTAGAAGCTCCATCAAATTGTTCAACTACAGAAAAAATGTCTAAATAGTAGGGCATATAAGCCCTCTTAACACTTTAGTATTTAAACTGTATCCAGCCAGAATTCTCTCTTCTCTTTCTGTTTAAACTGGCTGTAACTGGCTGCTCATACTGACATTAAAGTATTGTTCTCAAAATCAAAATCTCATAAATTCGATATTATGTGAGCTAATTATGAGGTTAAGCCTTTACTGTAAAAATACAATAGTGTATATAGAGTAATGTAAATGCTAAACGGTTAATGGAAAAGCTTTAGAGTAGAATTTGAGGGAATTTTGTTGCTACGTCTGGCATATCTCTCACCATACTGAGTTTCACTCTTTGTCTTGTTGATTGATGAGAGTAAAAGTACTAATATTGAACATCAGTTTGTAAGAATATTTTAGACGTAGGCAAGTTTGAGTGGTGAAGATGTTTATTTTCACAATCATGAGGTCCTTAGTTTGATCCCACTGTATGACATCTTGAGCATGTCTGTCTCCTTCTGTAGCATCGCCCTTCTGTAGCATTCACTAAAACTGACTTTCCCAGATACCATAGCCCGGGACTCAGGGTTGGACATAAGGGATCTGGGGACAGCAATGCAGGACCGAACAGTGTCAAGAGAGTTCCGACTGCCCACAGAGGAGTCGAAGGATGATGATGATGTCTGTTTTCTACTATAAAACAGCCTCAAGTTGACCCAAGTCTTATAAGTGAAATCATGTAGATGGACATTGTGAATAACTGTCAGATGGATTGTATGTGTAATTCAACCTTGTTACACACTGTGATATGCTGGATGTCTTTGAAAATTGTGTTAAAAGCTCACATGATTGTCATATGCTTAGCAGCTTGCAAGTTAATTTCATGAGCAGGCTGTTCTGTAAGTTGAACAACCGAAGCACTTAACATCAAAACTGACAGGGGGCCATTTACATTTTGCCTAAGTATATAACCAAATTTTCCAATTGAAGATATATCGATATTTTACACTGAGTTCAGCATAAAATATTGATGAAATTATTGGTTATCCTCTTGTTTTAAATCAAGGGAAAATTGTGTAGAAATATGACCAGAAAAATTACATGAAACCAGGCTTATATAAAGCTCAGTTATCAAGTATTTTTGGCTGAAACCAGGGTTAATTAACCCAAGGTTGGACACCTAGGCTATCAAGTATTTTTGGCCCCCTCTAGCACTTCAATCATTCTTTCCATCACAGCAAAAAAAAACAAAAGAAAGAAATTGATGGGCCCCAAGTTCATATGAAGCTCTGTAGGAACTAGGAACCTCTAGTTCATATGAGATTTTGCTGGGTCTAAGGGCTGCTAATTCATATGAATCTCTGTGGGAACTAGGGACTGCTAGTTCATATGAGGCTCTGTGAGAACTAGGAACCCTAGTTCATATGAGGTTTTGTGGGGACTAGGGACTGCTAATTCATATGAGGTTTTGTGGAACCCTAGTTCATATGAGGTTTTGTGGGGACTAGAGGCTGCTAGTTCATATGAAACTATGGGAACTAGGGGGCCTCTAGTTTATATGAAGCTCTGTTGGGACTAAGAACTACTAGTTCATATGAAACTGTAGGAACTAGGCACCCCTAGTTCATATGTGGCTCTATGGGAACTAGGAAACCCTAGTTCATGTGAAGCTCTGTGGGAAGAAGGAGGATTTAGTTCATATGAATCTGTGTGGGGACTAGGGGACCTCTAGGCTTCAGCTTAGTTATCCATATGAATATTATGGCTCTGCATGAAATATATAACCTTTTACTGCTGTGAGGAGGTTTGAAGCCAGATCTTCAATACTGTTATCGAGTCATTTATTGCAGTACTTATTTGTCTTCAGCAACACACACCATCTTATGTTTTCGTAATGCACATTGAATGCACACTTATAGTCAATATGCATAATTATTTCAAAAGCAGTGCAGATATTGTGAAAGAAACCGTTTTGATCAATAAATGTGAAATTCTAATTCAATTATGACAAAGTGAATTGTCACACTTAGTTAGTTTAACAGAGGGCAATATGTGTGGAAATGAAGAAGGCATTTTTCGTCAAATCAATACCATGATTGATTTCTCTGTAATGATATTGATTTGATGTAAATGTTGTGCCACAAAGTTAAAGAGAGGAATGGATTGTGTAATGTTCATGTCAGGGTGAAAATCATTGGTGGAATAAATGAAGAGATTTCATTAACCTTTTAGATACGAAGCCACTTGAAACCTTCCAAGGTTCTACAATACAAAACTGTTTATTTTAAAGTGAATACATTTATCTAAAAACTTTCCATCATAATTATATGTAAGAACCTTTGTTAAGTTATGTTCCAAACATCTACATACTAATTAAAAAGTTAGTTATATTATTCAAGGGTTGTGAGGGTTCTTCAGTTGTGTCAAAGTCATGACAACCTCCCTAATGTCGGTGATCGACATGATAAGCACACCAAGTACACTCTGTAAATTGCTTGATAATAGGAAATACATCCAACTGTAGAAAACCTGCCAAATAAAGAATTGTGAGGATGATCCTTCAGCTGTGTTAACCCTTTTACATTTAAACCGTCCAACCTATGCTAGCGTGGAAGATGGACGTTAAACAATGATGATGAAGTATCCAGCTAGAATTTTCTCACCTCTTTCTGTTCAGATCAGCTATACCTAACCACTCATAATGACATTAAGGTATTGTTCTCAAAATAAATAACATCAAAATCTCGAAGATTCAATATTATGTGAGATAATTTTATGTAACATAAAGCCTGTACCACAAAAATACAATAATATATATAGAGAGAGAGTATTGTAAATGCTAAAGGGTTAATGGTGTGACAACCTCCCTAGTGCTTGTATATGATAAGATGCACTCAGTAAAGCATGGGAACATATAAGTAAGTGAGATAGGTGGGGGGGGGGGGACTGAATATTCAGTACAGTGAGGGAATATAGTAGTGATGATGATGGTGGTGGTAGTGGTAGTAGTGATGATGATGATATGATGATGATGAAGATGGTATGATGATGAAGATGGTATGATGATGATGATGATGACAATGATGATGATGATGATGATGATATGATGACAATATGATGACAATATGCCAATGATATATATATTACACATATACCACACAGGGAATATACATTGTTGTTTATAACTTAAGTACATGAGTGAAATAACTTTAAAAAACACTAACATTGAAATAAAAACATTTTGATAAAGAAATGGTTTAGTTACAATTTTCTAAAGACATAGATTCCTTTTGGGGAGGTTTCCTTTAATAATAATAATTAGAAAAACACGTGGATATGGAAACTTCATTTGCTTTCTCTCTGAAGATCAATAAGTTTTCATTAAAAAACATTGATCAGTGCATATCTACTTCAAAAGCACTTAAAAACTCCACAAAAATTATTACAGATCAATCTATATACTACATGTTTATATATTTCATATATTTCTCTTTCTGTCATGCTGTGTGTGTGTAAGTATGTATATAGGTGTTTATATATATATATAGAGGGATCAGATGTTGTTTACTCGAGAGAAGGCTACGTTGGTATGGTCACGTGATGCGCATGAAGGACGATAGCTGTATAACAAAGTGCAGGGCAATAAAGATAGACGGTAGCCACGGAATAGGCAGACCCAGAAAAACCTGGGATGAGCTGATAAATTCCGACCTCACACACTTACACCTCACCAAGACAATGTCACTGGACCGAGACCTTTGGCGGTACTCAGTAATAGAGAAGACCCGCCTTACCTAAATACAAAGTAAAACCTACTACAGTCAGTAGGCATCTCTAACAAAATACACCCCCGTCCCGCCACCCCCACCCCATCCACACCGCCCCTTTCAATGTAAAGTTATGTTGGTGCCACAACATCCAGGCCGAAACAAATGAGATCGTGTAGTGTCACGTCAAAAAAACACACAGTTCACGCTGTAATGTGGCCGTGTAGGCAACACGGTAAAAACCTCCCAGTCCCACACTGTAAATGTGGTTGGTGTTAGGAAGGGCATCCAGCTGTAGAAAACCCGCCAGACAGTCCACGCTGTAATGTGGCCGTGTAGGCAACACGGTAAAAACCTCCCAGTCCCACACTGTAAATGTGGTTGGTGTTAGGAAGGGCATCCAGCTGTAGAAAACCCGCCAGACAGTCCACGCTGTAATGTGGCCGTGTAGGCAACACGGTAAAAACCTCCCAGCCCCACACTGTAAATGTGGTTGGTGTTAGGAAGGGCATCCAGCTGTAGAAAACCCGCCAGATAGTCCTATGCGAGCAAGATAATCACTCTTGCCTCAAGTGGGAAAACCCCCGTCCAAACCCATGCAAGCGTGGAACACGGACGTTAAACGTTGATGATGATGATGATGATGATGATGATGATATATATATATATATATATATATATAATATAAGATCAAAAGATGGTTAAAAGAGTTCCAATTTGGAACTCTTTTAACCATCTTTTGATCTTATATTATTTATACTCCAGTCCTACAAACTGTAGAGTGCTACTTATCCAATATTTGCATTGCTTTATTGTACTACAATAAAACTCACCTCCTACATATATATATATATATATATATATATATATATATATATATATATATATACTTAATAATAATATTATTTATAGTTATATACTATAAACAACTATAAACAGGAAAGGTCAGTAATTTATTACTACCTTATTACCAGTAAGAGAAATAGCTCAATGTAAATACATGAGATGTTTTACAGTGCTGGAATATAAATTACACATTAATCATACAATTTATATGCACACATATATATGTATATATATGTAAAAGGTAAACAGAAATAACAACACAATCGGTACAGTATATGGAAGAAATATATTAGGTTAACGCTTGAAATAGCAGGAAGAAGGTCTTAACGTTTCAGACGCTAGTCCTTCATCAGAAGAAAGAATGAGAAATAAGAATGATTGAGGGCACGGGCGGGATGGAATTGGAACAAATGTCTTTAGATAAAAATAACAGGTCCATTCATGTTGACATCTATTATCATCATCATCATCATTTTACGTCGGCTTTTCCCTGCTTGCAATATATATATATATGTGTGCGTGTGTGTGTATTTATGTATATATATATATATATATATGTGTGTGTGTGTGTATATGTGTGTGTGTGTGGGTGTATATATATATGTATGTATATATGTATGTATATATATGTATATGTATGCATGTCAGGTCACCAGTTGGTGCTACTGGTAACATGTATCCCAGTACAACCTGTCTCATGGTCGGGTCGTTGGCGACTAAACTGGCAACCCCACCAAGGTTTCTTGGTGAGGAGGGTGACTTTGGACATCTTGCAGGACTAAAAACAAAACCTGTCAAAGGGCAAAGGAGCTCTTAAGAGTAAATGGCCATCCAAAATCACCGGGAGAGATGACCCCTTAGCCTTTGTCAAGGCAGAATTCTAGGAGAAGGAAAACTCTGATATAACACCTGCAACCCTGATGGTATCCAATGATGTTGACTTGTTCTTCTTTTTGGTAAATATCATCTTGGTTAAGAGAGTGGGACTGGCTTTGTGCAGTGCCTTTGCTCACTATAAAAGCTTCATGGCACAGACATTGCTTTATATCTGGAGATCTCTCTGCACTTGTCGTCACATGGTACCATGGGCAATGCACTATGTGTCAATAATTGTCACAGGTGTAGTGTTTGTACCAGAGTTTTCAAGTCGCTGGACTAAAAAGTCACACTCGTTCAGCGCATCGGTAGGGGTTCTCCTACATGGATATAAAGTAGTGGCCGTACTCGAAAACGAGTTGGCAGCCACCATATATATATATATATATATATATATATATATATATGTATGTATGTATGTATATGTATATATATATATATATATATATATGTATATGTATATATATATATATATATATGTATATGTATATATATATATATATATAATGTGTGTGTGTTTGTGTATGAAAAAGGCAAACAGAAATAACAAAGCAAATGACACAGAACAATGAAGAAATACATTATTAGTGTTATGCTTGATATAGTAGGAAAAGACTCTTAACGTTTCGGATGTTAGTCTTTCATCAGAAAAAATATAATGAGAAATTAAAGAAGAAATAGAAAGATAGAGAAGAGTGAGCAGTAGCAGAAATAAACAAACAACTTCTTAGAGAAAAACACTTCTATTCAAGTCGCCATCTCTTCCCTTCTACATGCCACTTCTGCTTACAACTCTCACCATCTCAGCCCAGATCTTTCTAGGTCTACCTCTATTGCGGCTTCCTAACACTGGGATTTCCTGGTCCTTCTTCACCCAGTGATCAACTACAAATATTAACATTTGATCCTAATAATATGGATATTCTGCAAGTACCATCTTGTGTTCTTCACACAGTGTGTATTGCCAGTTAGTTCTGTTGCTCTTTAGAGAAATTTTCTTTTATATTGTTTATTTTAATTTATTTTTGTTTAATAATTCCATCTTGGAAAACCTCATCCTTTTTCATTACCCCTGTGACTGAAACTTCCAATAAAATCTTTATCTACTACATTTTGTTTTAGAAAGGAAACATACTGATTCTTTAAAAAAAATAATAATACAAGAAAAATATGGAAAAGCTTGCATAAAGTTTGCCACTTTCTGTATTTGAGGAATAATTTGAGAAAATACTCACTTTTCTTTTATATGCTAGATGAATATCTTGAGAATTTCCAGCAAGTAATGAATTATTTAATAGTGTATCATTCTCCAATCTCAAACTTTCTCCCAGTCATACCGATAACATAAATTTACTGGAACATTCATACAGCTGTTTAACCCGTTCAATATAAACTTGCCTA
>OZ024748.1:17815983-17825983 GCA_964016885.1 Eledone cirrhosa
TACTTTATTTTATCGACCCCATAAGGATGAAAGGCAAAGCTAACATCAGCAGGATTTGAACTCAGAACTTAAGGGGACGTAACTCTATGCCACAAAGCATGTTATCCGATGCTCTACTGATACTGCTAATATTTATAATAATTGTTTCTACTTTTGGCACAAGGCCAGCAATTACCTCAGTGTATTACTGGTACTTTATTTTATCGACCCCGTAAGGATGAAAGGCAAAGTTAACCTCGGCGGGATTTGAACTCAGAATGGCAAGGGCCGAAACTCTATGCGTCAAAGCATGGCGTCTGACCCTCTACCGATACTGCCAATCCACCGCCATAATAATAATAATGGTTTCTTATATATAGGCACAAGGCCAGCAATTCCGGCAGAGGGGAAAGTCGATTAAATCGACCCCAGTGCGTGACTAGTACTTTATTTTATCGACCCTGAAAGGATGAAAGGCAAAATTAACCTCGGTGGGATTTGAACTCAGAACGTTAAGGGCCGTAACTCCATGCTGTCTGACGCTCTACCGATACTGCCAATCCAAGTGATATTAATCTTGTTAACTTCATCTACTGCTTCTCCAACAATAGTAACAACAACAACAGCAATAATAGCATCAACAACTAAAATATCAACAAATTTGATGACTGTGAAATGTTGGTGATATTAGCAAAAGTATTAACAATAACAGCAGCTATGATGTCAGAATCTACATGAATAGCAATAACAACAACAACAACAATAACAACAACCACAACAACCACAATAACAACAGCAACTACAACAATAAAAACAACCGCAATAACAGTAACAACAACAACAATAACAACCACAATAATAACAACAACCAGAACAATAACAACAACCACAACCACAACAATAACAGTAACAACAACAATAACAACAACCACAATAACAACAGCAACTACAACAATAAAAACAACCAATAACAGTAACAACAACAACAATAACAACCACAACAACAATGACAACCACATTTATAACAACAACCAGAACAATAACAACAACCACAACAACCACAATAGTAACATCAATCACAACAGCCACAACAATAACAACAGCAATAACAATAACAACAACCACAACAACAACGACAACCACAATAATAACAACCACAACCAGAACAATAACAACAACCACAACCACAATAACAACAACCACAATAGTAACAATAACAGCCACAATGATAACAACAACCACAACTACAACCCCAACAATAACCACAACAACCAGTGCAACAACAACTACAACAATAACAAAGAAAATGTATGTTTGTATCTTTGTAGGTTTTGATAAGTTGTTCAAACAATGGAACAGCCTGCTCATGAGATTAATGTGTAAGTGGCTGAGCATTCCACAGACATGTGTACCATAATGTATTTCTAGGGGAAATTCAGCATGACACAGTGTGTGACAAGGTTGGCTTCCCCCTTGAATTACTGGTACAATTCAATTTGGGTGGACTGGAGCAACATGAAATAAAGTGTCTTGCTCAAGGACACAGTGGACTGGAGCAACATGAAATAAAGAGTCTTGCTCAAGGACACAGTGAACTGGGGAAACATGAAATAAAGTGTCTTGCTCAAGGACACAGTTTACTGGGGCACCATGAAATAAAATGTCTTGCTCAAGGACACAGTGGACTGGGGCAATATGAAATAAAGTGCCTTGCTCAAGGACACAGTGAACTGGAGCAACATGAAATAAAGTGTCTTGCTCAAGGACACAGTTGACTGGGGCAACATGAAATAAAGTGCCTTGCTCAAGGACACAGTGGACTGGGGCAACATGAAATAAAGTGTCTTGCTCAAGGACACAGTTGACTGGGGCAACATGAAATAAAGTGCCTTGCTCAAGGACACAGTGAACTGGGGCAACATGAAATAAAGTGCCTTGCTCAAGGACACAGTGGACTGGGGCGACATGAAATAAAGTGTCTTGCTCAAGGACACAGTGGACTGGGGCAACATGAAATAAAGTGCCTTGCTCAAGGACACAGTGGACTGGGGCAACATGAAATAAAGTGCCTTGCTCAAGGACACAGTGGACTGGAGCAACATGAAATAAAGTGCCTTGCTCAAGGACACAGTGGACTGGGGCAACATGAAATAAAGAGTCTTGCTCAAGGACACATGTTGCCAGAAATTGAACTTATGACCTTACAATCATAAACTAAACACTCTAACCACTGAGCTACTATCCGTTGCTACTTTTTACATATGTTAGTTATTACAAACATACAAAAACATTTACAACATAAAGAGACAAACACTCATATTGGTTTGATATCATTTCCTATTTGAAGTGATTGTGAACTGAACTCTCTAACCACTGAGCTACTAGCCCTCACTTCCCTCTACATATGTTAGTTATTACAAACACACAAAAAAATTATGACATGGGTGACAAACATTTATATTGGTTTGGTATTCTTTTATTTGAAGTTATCACATGCAATAAAAACATTGATATGATATGGATCACAATATATATTGGTTTTGGTTTGTTTGTTTTGTTTTGGGGGGCGGGGGAGAGGGGGGGTGGGGTAGTTGTTATCTATATTTTCTTTAAAAGTGATGAATGTCTGTCATCATCATTGACTGATCAGATTAGAATAGAGAGTGAGACTGACAGGGAGACTGAGATAGAGTGAGATAATGACAGAGAGAAGGAGAGAGAGAGAGAGAGAGAAATTTAGTGAGACAAGTAGAGTCACAGGGAGAGAGAGAGAGAGAGAAGTTTAGTGAGACAAGTAGAGTCACAGGGAGAGAGAGAGAGAGAGAGAAGTTTAGTGAGATAAGTAAGGTCACAGGGAGTGAGAGAGAGAGGGAAATTTAGTGAGACAAGTAAGGTCACAGGGAGAGAGAGAGAGAGAAATTTAGTGAGACAAGTAAGGTCACAGGGAGTGAGAGAGAGAGAAATTTAGTGAGATAAGTAAGGTCACAGGGAGAGGGAGAGAGAGAAATTTAGTGAGATAAGTAGGGTCACAGGGAGAGAGAGAGAGAGAGAGAGAAATTTAGTGAGACAAGTAAGGTCACAGGGAGAGAGAGAGAGGGAAATTTAGTGAGATAAGTAGGGTCACAGGGAGTGAGAGAGAGAGAAATTTAGTGAGATAAGTAGGGTCACAGGGAGAGAGAGAGAGAGAAATTTAGTGAGACAAGTAAGGTCACAGGGAGAGAGAGAGAGAGAGAAATTTAGTGAGATAAGTAAGGTCACAGGGAGAGGGAGAGAGAGAAATTTAGTGAGATAAGTAAGGTCACAGGGAGAGAGAGAGAGAGAGAAATTTAGTGAGACAAGTAAGGTCACAGGGAGAGAGAGAGAGAGAAATTTAGTGAGATAAGTAAGGTCACAGGGAGAGAGAGAGAGAGAAATTTAGTGAGATAAGTAGGGTCACAGGGAGAGAGAGAGAGAGAAATTTAGTGAGATAAGTAGGGTCACAGGGAGTGAGAGAGAGAGAGAAATTTAGTGAGATAAGTAAGGTCACAGGGAGAGAGAGAGAGAGAAATTTAGTGAGACAAGTAAGGTCACAGGGAGAGAGAGAGAGAGAAATTTAGTGAGATAAGTAAGGTCACAGGGAGAGGGAGAGAGAGAAATTTAGTGAGATAAGTAGGGTCACAGGGAGTGAGAGAGAGAGAGAAATTTAGTGAGATAAGTAAGGTCACAGGGAGAGAGAGAGAGAGAAATTTAGTGAGACAAGTAAGGTCACAGGGAGAGAGAGAGAGAGAAATTTAGTGAGATAAGTAAGGTCACAGGGAGAGGGAGAGAGAGAAATTTAGTGAGATAAGTAGGGTCACAGGGAGTGAGAGAGAGAGAGAAGTTTAGTGAGATAAGTAAGGTCACAGGGAGAGGGAGAGAGAGAAATTTAGTGAGACAAGTAAGGTCACAGGGAGAGAGAGAGAGAGAAATTTAGTGAGACAAGTAGGGTCACAGGGAGAAAGAGAGAGAGAAATTTAGTGAGACAAGTAGGGTCACAGGGAGTGAGAGAGAGAGAGAAGTTTAGTGAGACAAGTAAGGTCACGGGGAGTGAGAGAGAGAGAAATTTAGTGAGATAAGTAAGGTCACAGGGAGAGAGAGAGAGAGAAATTTAGTGAGACAAGTAAGGTCACGGGGAGTGAGAGAGAGAGAGAAATTTAGTGAGATAAGTAGGGTCACAGGGAGAGAGAGAGAGAGAGAAATTTAGTGAGACAAGTAGGGTCACAGGGAGAAAGAGAGAGAGAAATTTAGTGAGACAAGTAGGGTCACAGGGAGAAAGAGAGAGAGAAATTTAGTGAGACAAGTATGGTCACAGGGAGTGAGAGAGAGAGAGAAGTTTAGTGAGACAAGTAAGGTCACGGGGAGTGAGAGAGAGAGAAATTTAGTGAGATAAGTAGGGTCACAGGGAGAGAGAGAGAGAGAAATTTAGTGAGACAAGTAAGGTCACGGGGAGTGAGAGAGAGAGAGAAATTTAGTGAGATAAGTAGGGTCACAGGGAGAGAGAGAGAGAGAGAGAGAAATTTAGTGAGACAACTAAGGTCACAGGGAGAGAGAGAGAGAGAGAGAAATTTAGTGAGATAAGTAGGGTCACAGAGAGAGAGAGAGAAATTTAGTGAGATAAGTAGGGTCACAGGGAGTGAGAGAGAGAGAGAAGTTTAGTGAGACAAGTAGCGTCACAGGGAGAGAGAGAGAGAGATAAATTTAGTGAGACAAGTAGGGTCACAGGGAGAGAGAGAGAGAGAGAAATTTAGTGAGACAAGTAGGGTCACAGGGAGAGAGAGAGAGAGATAAATTTAGTGAGACAAGTAGGGTCACAGGGAGAGAGAGAGAGAGATAAATTTAGTGAGACAAGTAGGGTCACAGGGAGTGAGAGAGAGAGATAAATTTAGTGAGACAAGTAAGATCACAGGGAGAGAGAGAGAGAAAAATTTAGTGAGACAAGTAAGGAGATGTCCGTTTTTTGCAGACCGTTTTTTATTTGGGGGGAGGGTGTGGGGGGTCCGTTTTTTGTTGGGGGGGGGGCGGTTTTTTTATTTGGAGTCCTTTTTTATGGGGGTCCGTTTTTTATTGGGGTGGTCCGTATTTTATTTGCCCCCCCCCGTAAAAACGGAACCCCCACCCCTCCCCCAAATAAAAAACGGACCCCCCAGCCCCAACCCCAAATAAAAAAAGGACACCCACCCCACCCCCAAATAAAAACGGACCCCCCCCACTCACAAATTAAAAACGGACCCCCCAAATGAAAAACGGACCCCCAAATAAAAAAACCTACCCCCCCCCCCCCCCCACCCCCAAATAAAAAACGGATCCCCCCAAATAAAAAACGGACCCCACCACCCCACCCCCAAATAAAAAACGGACCCCCAACCCTATCCCCAAATAAAAAACGGACACCCCCCACCCCACCCCCAAATAAAAACGGACATCCCCTCCCCCTTCACCCCCCAAATAAAAAATGACCCACCCCCCAATAAAAAAGGACCTACACCCCACCCATCCCCAAATAAAAAACGGACCCCCCCATCCCACCACCAAATAAAAACCGCCTCGATAACCAAAGATCTGGGTTCGACTCCCATGTACGTCAATACTCAACTTTTTCCCTTTCTCCGAGGGTTCTTAACCCCACTATCAGGCTAAATAATTTTCTTTAATTTCTTTAGTCAAAATACGGTGATAGCTTACATTTATAATTTCAAACTCGCTCGCTCTTTCTAAAATATTCTTACTCGATATGTATATATATATATATATCAAGTAAGAATATTATATATATATATAAATCAGGAAAGCCCCGATCATTTCCTTCGAATGAAACAGTTCTAGTCCTGTAGAAGCCAGTTCTCTATTAGATACAGTTCTCTGTTAGATACTCTGCTATGTATTAAGTGGTTACTCCTGATTGAACCTGGGATACACACACATACACACGCACCAAATACCCCCCCCCCCCCCCCCAAAAAAAAACAGAGTCCGTTTTTAATGGGGGGGGGGCTCAGTTTTTAATTTGGGGCTCCGTTTTTTTATTTGGAGACCGTTTTTTTATTGGGGGGTACGTTTTTTATTAGGGGAGTCCGTCTTTTATTTGAGGGGTACCGGTTTTTTTATGGGGGGGGGGGGCCATTTTTTATTTGGGTGCCCCGTTTTTTATTTGGGTGCCCCGTTTTTTTATTTGGGTGCCCCGTTTTTTATTTTGGTGCCCCTTTTTATTAGGGGGGGGGTCCGTTTTTTTATGGGAGGGGTCCATTTTTTATTTGGGTGTCCCGTTTCTTTATTTGGGTGCCCCGTTTTTTATGGGGGATCAGTTTTTTTTTATGAGGGGGTCCGTTTTTTATTTGGGTGCCCCGTTTTTTTATTTGGGTGCCCCGTTTTTTATGGAGGGGGTCCGTTTTTTATTTGGGTGCCCCGTTTTTTTATTTGGGTCTCACTTTTTTTATTTGGGTGCCCCGTTTTTTATTTGGGTGCTCCGTTTTTTATTTGGGTGCCAAGTTTTTTATTTGGGTGCCCCGTTTTTTTCTTAAAATTCTTAGCTTAGGTCTATGTGTGTGCTTGTGTGTGTGTGTATGTATGTGTGTGTTTGTGTAGGTCTATGTGTGTGTGCTTGTGTTTGTGTATGTATGTGTGTGTGTTTGTGTAGGTCTATGTGTGTGTGTGTATGTGTTTGTGTGTGTGTGTTAGTGTATGTGTGTGTTTGTATAGGTCTTTGTGTGTGCATGTATAAGTTAAGAATGGAGTCCCATTGAGATTGTCTAACACATTTATTTCATGTTGGATCCCTGTTTCACACAAAAGGCCTGCACTGAGGATTTACTCTCTTCTTTTGAAGGGTTTTAATGCATCATATTTTATATTTTGAAGGGTTTAATATATCACACATACAGTATCTTTTGAAGGGTTTAATATATCACACATACTGTATCTTTTGAAGGGGTTTAATATATCACACATACAGTATCTTTTGAAGGGGTTTAATATATCACACATACTGTATCTTTTGAAGGGGTTTAATATATCACACATATAGTATCTTTTGAAGGGGTTTAATATATCACACATACAGTATCTTTTGAAGGGGTTTAATATATCACACATATAGTATCTTTTGAAGGGTTTAATATATCACACATATAGTATCTTTTGAAGGGTTTAATATATCACACATACTGTATCTGTTGAAGGGGTTAATATATCACACATACTGTATCTGTTGAAGGGGTTTAATATATCACACATACAGTATCTTTTGAAGGAGTTTAATAATACATCAAATGCTGTATCTTTTGAAGGGTTTTAATTCACCACACACACACTGTATCTTTTGTAGGGGTTTAATGCATTACACAAACAGTATCTTTTGAAGGGTTTCATACATCATACACTGTTTCTTTTGAAGGGGTTTAATACATCACACATACTGTATCTTTTGAAGGGCATTTAATACATCATATACACTGTATCTTTTGATGGGCTTCATACATCATATGCTATATGTTATGAAGGGTTTAATACATCACCCACTGTATCTTTTGAAGGGCTTCATTACATCACACACTGTATCTTTTGAAGGGCTTCATACATCATATACTGTATCTTTTGAAGGGCTTCATTACATCATACAACTGTATCTTTTGAAGGGCTTCATACATCATATACTGTATCTTTTGAAGGGCTTCATTACATCATACAACTGTATCTTTTGAAGGGCTTCATACATCATATACTGTATCTTTTGAAGGGCTTCATTACATCATACAACTGTATCTTTTGAAGGGCTTCATACATCATATACTGTATCTTTTGAAGGGCTTCATACATCATACAACTGTATCTTTTGAAGGGCTTCATTACATCATACAACTGTATCTTTTGAAGGGCTTCATTACATCATACAACTGTATCTTTTGAAGGGCTTCATACATCTTACAACTGTATCTGCTTTTGACCAAATGATTCAGAATGACTTGAAGAGAAAATAAATTTGAAAAATGTCATTTGAGAGATAAATCAAATTAATTTTCCAATCAAATATTCAATTAAATCCAAACTGAATTATCGAATTTTATGAAAATATAATTTATAGCTGATGTGTTTTTAATTAATAATTTATCATTTTCATAGAACAAAATATAATTCAGTTGATATTAATTTGGAATCCCATCTTCACTTCTCTGCCATATTTAGTAGTTTTTTCTAGGGTACAAAACAGATCCTGTTCATATTCTATTAAAACATTCTTGCCATGTCTCAGTGGATTTCCCTAAAGCCCACAGATTATTTCACCTCAATTTATTTCTCTCTTAACAAATTATTGGTGGCAAATTGGCAGAGTCATTTGAGTGTCAGGTAGAGTGCTTTGTGGTATTCATTTCTGCTCTTTGCTTTCTGAGTTCAAATCTCACCAAAGTCAACATCACCTTTCATCGATTCAAGGTCAATAAAACAAGTACCTGTCTGGTCTTGAGGTCAATTCTTCCTCTATATCTCTTTCTCACTTCCATTCTCTAACCTTCTCTGGAAGAAATCTGATGTATTCAGACCTGGAATGGATATGGGCTTCATCAGGTATTAAAATGCCCTAAAATCACTGTATGTCAATGTGGCACCTCTATGACTCCCTCAAGAGTTACAGGACTATGCATACAACAAATTATTAAATTGTGCCATCAATGAGCATTTCAGCAAAAGTGTATATCTGATAATTGTTTCTACTTTTGGCACAAGGCCAGCAATTATTCCAGTGCATTACTGGTACTTTATTTTATCGACCCCATAACGATGAAAAACAAAGTTAACCTCGGCGGGATTTGAACTCAGACCATAAAGGGGCGTGACTCTACGCTGCAAAGCATGGCGTCCGACCCTCTACCGACGAAATACAGTATGAACGAAGTGGCAAGAGCCAGCCTAACCCATGATTTCCTCTTGGACAACATCGATGACAATGGCAGACTGAGATGGAAAGGACTGACTGGGCTTTTGTCAAGGACCACACAACATGCAAAGAGCTCAAATTATTTTTTTTTTTGCTACCTTAAATGATACGCAAGAGCCATCCAGCTGTAGAAATCATGCCAGAATCAGTTCCCGTCCCACCCTTGCAAGCAGGGAAAAGTGGACATAAAATGGTGATGAAAAAAAATACACACACATACATACATTATGTTATAATATATCATCATCATCATCATTTCATTTTACGTCCGCTTTTTCCCTGCTTGCAAGGGTGGGACGGGAACTGATGCTGGCTTGATTTCTACAGCTGGATGCCCTTCCTAACACCAACCTCATTTACAGTGAGTGCTGGGTGCTTTTTTGCCGTGGCACCTGCACGACCACTTTGCAGTGGAATGATAGGGACCCCAGTCCCTATCATCTCATTTCTACAGCTGAGTAAACTGGAGCAATGTGAAATAAAGTGTCTTGCTCAAGGAAACAACACATCACTCGGTCTAAGAATTGAACTCACAACCTTTCGATTGCAAGGCCAATGCTCTAACCACTAAGCCATATATATATATGTAGAAGTTATATTTAATTTGTTGGGATACAACAAGCCAAATATTTTTTATAACTGATATAAAGCACTCAACAAATTATTGGAGTAAAAATACGATATATTAACAAATGGAAAGTATATTTATAAAACCATATTTATTTCATTATACATATTTCAAGGACACCAAGTCAAATTATGGTGCACTTTCATCAGATAAAATATAATATAGATCAGTTTTATAAATAAATATTAGAATGCGACCATTTCTGTTGGAACTTCCAACAGAAATGGTCGCATTCTTTAAGGGTATGTCAATATTTATTTATAAAACTGATCTATATTATATTATATTTTATCTGATGAAAACGCACCATAATTTGACTTGGTTCTTATATATATATATATATATATATATATATATATATATATATATATATATATATATACAAACGCACACACATTTATACATTATGTAACATATATATATATATATTATATTTGGAGATTAAA
>OZ024748.1:17828483-17833483 GCA_964016885.1 Eledone cirrhosa
GGAATGATACCTAAGGGGTCTAATGATTACTTATCCCAAATCCCAGGAAACCCGCATATAGAAGAAATTCAAAAGATAGTACTAATGGGAACTTCCCATATACTAAGGAAGATTCTGTCAATATAAGTACATCACAAGTCTAAACACCTAAAGATGCATGTATATGTGTATGTGTGTTCTTACTTGAACATGATGGACCTTGTTGTCTCTTGAGGTCACTGGTTGTGACTTGGAGATAACTCGTATGAACATAAAACAAGATAAATAATAATAATAATAATAATAATAATAATAATAATAATAATAATAATTGTTTCTACTTTAGGCACAAGGCCAGCAATTACCCAGTGCATTACTGGTACTTTATTTTATCGACCCCCGTAAGGATGAAAGGCAAAGTTAACCTCGGCGGGATTTGAACTCAGACCGTAAAGGGACGTAACTATGCTGGAAAGCATGGTGTCCGACTCTCTACTGATATTGCCAATCCACCACCCTTATAATAATAATAATAATAATAATACTGCACGAGGTGCAAAAAATTGTTTTGACTGGTACTGCACACATATTGAGAAGAGCACTATCTCTGTAAGATTGATATTCCTCCTTGTATTTACATATGCATATGCACATGTGTTTATATGTATACTGTTATTTTTTTGTTTTGTTTTTTTTTAAATTATAATCAATGTGCTGTATTAACTGGCTTACCGATGTACACTGTGAATTTATTTGCCCTAGGTGTCAGGAAGACACTCGGCATATATCTCAGATATATGGACAGTTTATCAAAATTAGTTTTTTTTAACTGAATGTGTCATACCGTTAAATATTATTCAATATTGTTATTTGTTCTTTAGGTTTTATATATTTTATTATTGAAACTTAATACTGCATATAGTTGAACGTATTGAAAATATCTCAACATTTTCATGGCTTCCCACACAATATTTATTTTGTTTGCTATCAGTTCTGTAGCTGTTGTTGTTGCTGGTGGTGTTGCTGTCTTGTTCTGTAGCTGTTGTTGTTGTATTAGTTGTTGTTGTTGTCTTGCATTTAGAGTTGTTGTGTTTGGTAATATGTTGTTGTAGTAACTGTTGTTGCTGCTGTTATTATTTGTTGTTGCTGTTCCTGCTGTTAGTGTTATTGTTGCTATTACCTTGCTCTTAGTGTTGTTGTTGTTGTTGTTGCTGCCTTGCTGTTAGTGTTATTGTTGTTGTTGTTGCTGCCTTGCTCTTAGTGTTGTTGTTGCCTTGCTCTTAGTGTTGTTGTTGATGTTACTGTTGTCATTGTTGCTGTTGTCATTGTTGCTGTTGTCATTGTTGCTGTTGTTGTTTTGTCACATTAATTCAAGGAACATATTTCAGATGTTTTTTTTATTTTTTATGAACTCTATTTTCTAAATCTGAAGAACAAAGAGGGGGGTGGGGAGCAGTGCTATCTAGTACCACCCACACCCACTCCATATATGGCAGCAAGACCACTTCCTGAACATCTCTGTTTCCATTGACTACCCAAATTGTCCACCTCTATATTTTGAAAAAGAAATAAGAAATTCACAGATAATGCTCATCTAGGCTTAGCCAGCCTCCTATGAGGTTTTATCACATATGAGGTTTCTCAGGTGTTTTTTTTATGATAGGAGCACCTGTCTTATCATGTTGTTGTTACAGCTCACACCAATGTGAGAGTTGATTGATGAATATTCAAGCAGGTATTCCTCTAAGGTGTCTCTTGTGAGTTAGTTCCCACAATATCACACACACATACCTATATATATATATATATATATATTAGAAAGTGAGGTTTTTTTTACAAAATGAAAAATAACCGAGGTGTCCTACACGAGTGAAAGTATAAAGAAAAAGAGATGAAATCGAAAATGCAACTGGAGTCTTATTTTTTTTTTAAATATATATATTTATTTGGTTCCTTTACCGGTTTCGCAGATCTTCTGCTTTTCAAAAGTAGAGTTGAGATGGAGGGTCTGTGGTTTTTCTCACATCTGTGAGTATGTGTGATATTGGAGGCACATGGCTTAGTGGTTAGAGCATTGGCCTTGCAATCAAAAGGTTGTGAGTTCAATTCTCAGACCGGGTGATGTGTTGTTTCCTTGAGCAAGACACTTTATTTCACATTGCTCTAGTTTACTCAGCTGTTGAAATGAGATGATAGGGGCTGGGGTCCATATCATTCCACTGCTAAGTGGACGTGTAGGCGCCACGGAAAAAAAGCACCCAGCACTCACTGTAAATGAGGTTGGTGTTAGGAAGGGCATCCAGCTGTAGAAATCAAGCCAGAATCAGTTTCCGTCCCACCCTTGCAAGCAGGGAAAAGTGGACGTAAAAATGATTAAAAAAATGATATATATATATATATATATATATATATTTTTTTTTTTTTTTTAGTTATGTAACAAACAACATAAGATAATTATTTAATTTACCAGTGGTTTCTTGAAAGCAGATGTTGTATCTGTTTTCAGTCGTCAGAATGAATAAAAAAAACATGGCGTTTTTATTAAATATGGATTTGAAAACAAAATTTAAGAAATATGAAAGTGAGGCTAAGAAAAAAATGGGCGAAAAAGAGAAGTGAAGCAAAGCTAGTAGTTATCGTTAGATGAAATGTTTGTTGGTCGTTGCAGTCGGTAGTAGTCCTCATGGTGATTGAACCTCTTCTCTCCTCTGGTACAGGCCTTTTATATCTCCTGGTTTCTCTGTCCCCTGCCTCGAGAGATTAGCCATGCATAAACTTGTTTACGCCAAAAGGGTGGTGACCTAGAATTTGACCTTTAAGTGTCACCCACAGCTCGAGGTGTGGACAGATTTTGCTACATATATATATATATATTATTTATAATCATTGTATATTATACTCCAGAAAACTTGTTGAGTGCTCTGAATCAGTTATAAACATTTATATTTGTTGAATTACAAACAAATTGAATATCCCTTCTGCTTATATATATATATATATATATATATATATATATATATATATATATATAAACAGAGTACTCGACCTGGTTCCTTACCACACTTCCTTCATTTTATATATAAACAATGAGTTAAAGAGTTCCTTGATGCGTAATCAACTGAGTTATGTTCATAACAGATACAAAGCACTCAACAAATAATACTTATCTGGAGTATTATGATAATAATAGTAATAAACGAAAGATATGATCATTATGCCCCTTTTAGCAAATGGACGTATTCTTAATACCTCCATAATTTTTAAAGGACAAACGTTTCATGAATGTGTAGGCCATGCTTTGCAGTTGTACGGATTTGGACTATCCCTTCTATGACATTTTTAAGGACAGAAATGTTTCTCTGATGAGTCTTATAAGTGCATCTCTAGTGTGGAATATATATATATACCTTCTGTATTGTAAATGTACTTAAAGACGAAACACTGTGTAAGAAATAAATTTTGATTTTAAATGTCTTCTTTCCCCACCATATATTTCTGATTATACACATGTATAATGTATATATGACCCTGGATCGAGACCTTTGGCACCATGCAGTTGCACAGAAGACCCGACTGCCATTGCATACAAACCTACAGTCAGTAGGCACCTCTTAATTCAATGTACACCCCACTGCCACACCTTACCCCACCCTCCCTCACCCATTCCGTCCACTGTGTCGATGACACAACAGTCCACACTGTAAGGTGGTTGTGAAGGAGACACAGTGAAAAGGCTCCCAGTCCACACTGTAAATGTGGTTGTTGTTAGGAAGGGCATCCAGCTGTAAAAAAAAAAACCTGCCAGAGACGCTTCCGTGCAAGTGAGACATGGTCTCCCGACCATTCCCGGATCAGATGGAACAAAACCATCTAACCCATGCTAGTGTGGAAGATGGACGTTAAACGATGATGGTGATGATGATATATATGAACCGGGCATTGAATTATGTCCTTGAGCAAGACACTTTATTTCACGTTGCTCCTTCTACCTGGAGTTGCGACCGATAGATAGTATTAGCAATTGGAAAGACCAACAGCAACATTGTCTTCTTGGTCCGATTTGACGAAAGTCAATCGACAAATTTATTTTTTTGTTTTAAAGAAAGAGAGAGAATTCCAAAATGGAGAAAACAAGCTTTGCTAACATCAATTTTTTTGTTCATGTTATAAAGATCCTTTTATATACCAGACACATTTTTCAAACCCTTTTTTATTATCATTTTCCCCCCCTCTCTCTCTCTCTCTCTCTCTCTCTCTCTCTCTCTCTCTCTCTCTCTCTCTCTCTCTCTCTTTATATATATATATATATATATATATATATATATATATATCAAATGGAGTTAAAGACTCGTGTTAATCCCCTGTAATTTAATGAGCTCAAGGAATAAGTACCGGGTTTTTCATAATACAGTATATAGAGAAGGAAACACAAAAAGGTTATGTTTTCAATTAGGAGGGGTAGAGGACCACTGGAGCGAAGAACATATGCGACCAGTCAAACATTCCTGACAAAGTCTCTCCACAATTCCCGATTTTCTATTACTCCTGACAACTATTCCTTATTGAGGTTTGTACCATCTGAGAGTTGATTGATGAATTTTCAAGCAGGCCTTCCTCTACTACGTCTCTCATGAGTTGGTCCCCCACAATAGTAACTTGACCTATCTAACCCCCATCATAGAACCCACTATTCTCTACTCACATCTTTTCCTCCCCCTTCATTCTCCCATCTCATAACTGGGACAGTCGCTTTGAAGTATGTGTGTAGTGATGAGGGGGTCCAACAACAAGGCGATTTGTATGTTTGTCATAACAGACATAATCGCAGGGTATCGCCAGTGTATCGCCAGAGATAAAATTATTGGTTGTTGTTTTATATTAGTTTTTTTTTGTCCATTGTTTGTTTGTTGTTTTTTTTTGGTTATTGTTGTTGTTGTTGTTGTTATTTAGTTTTTGTGTTTTCTTTTCACGTGAACAAAATGAAGGAATGGATGTAGGCTTTGAGGAATTCCTACCCAGAG
>OZ024748.1:17840983-17853483 GCA_964016885.1 Eledone cirrhosa
TAGTGAGACATGGGCAGCAACCGCAGAGGATATGCGATGGCTGGAGAGAAATGAGGCAAGCATGCTCCGTTGGATGTGCAATGTAAATGTGCGTGAACGACCCAGCATAAATGTGTTGAGAGAGAAACTGTGTCTGAGAGGGATAGAATGTAGTGTACGGGAGAGGAGACTGAGGTGGTATGGACATGTGATGCGCATGGAGGATGACCGACGGGTGAAGAAGTGCCAGGAAATGCCAGTTGAAGGAAGATGTGGTAGAGGTAGACCACGAAAAACATGGGCGGAGGTGGTGAGCACAGACCTCAGATCATTGAAGCTCACGGTGGAGATGACGAGGGACCGTGACGAGTGGAGAGATGCTGTGCTGAATAAGACCCGTCCCACCCTTGCAAGCAGGGAAAAGCGGACGTAAAATGATGATGATGATGATGATGATGATATATACATATATATATATATATATATATATATATATATGTGTGTGTGTGCTTACACACATAAACATATATATATATATACACACACACACACACACATAGAAAGAGATAAAGGCACTAGTACATATATATGTGTGAATGTGTTTGTATATATATATATATATATGTACATTTTGTATATATATATATATATATGTACAAATTGTCACAAGTGTAGTGTTTGTACCAGAGTTTTCAAGTCGCTGGCTGGACTAAAAAGTCACAGTCGTTCAGCGCATCGGTAGGGGTTCTCCTACATGGATATAAAGTAGTGGCCGTACTCGAAAACGAGTTGGCAGCCACCATATATGTACATACATATATGTATATGTATATATATATATCTTTGGAAATATTCCATATCTGTTTTTCACATTACATTGATCTCTGCAGTATTTGAAACCAAATATGGAACTGTTTTGCACATGACTTTTTCTTCGATGCTCTACTGACTTTACATGTAACTGATACTCATTGATTATGATATTACTCATTGTTGAAACCAGTGGAAGCACTGTATAGTTAATGAGTGTTTCTCTCCATCCATCTATGTCATACATGTGCCCTTAACTCCTGGTGAAGTTTTAGGGCCACTATCATCTTGTGCTTCTTAACTTAGTGGAGCCCAGCCCTCTCCTAGTTTGAAGGCAGCCAATTTCTTCCGGAGAAGTAGAAAGTTAGAGACAAAGAGAGAAGAAGAGAGAGGGTGAGAAAGAGAAGAGCAGGAGTAAGAGAAAAATTTAGATGAAGACTCAACCTTAGTATTGGACTGGTACTTTATTTATTGACCTCAGAAGAATGAAAGACAAAGTTGACCCCTGCAAGGATTTTGAACTCGAAGTTCAGAAAGCTGGCTCAAATACTACAATACACTCAATCCAATATCTAAAGCCTGTCTCAAGCCCAAAGGGGCATCAGCCCAGTGCTTATCCTGGTTTCTGTGACATGAAGTGACTGAGAGTACAAGACTCCCTCCAGGATAGGATGCCATTCCATTGCAGGGCTAACCCCCAGCTATTGCTGGTACTCATTTACAGGTAACTATAATTGAGCAGCATGAAATGAAGTGTTTTGCTCAAGAACACAAAACACAACCCAATAATATATTTGTGCTAACTGCATCAAATATAGTCTTCCTCTCACAATGTATGGCTTTATGAGCTAACTAACCAAACAGCCTTTAAACAGTGTTTTCCAACCTTTTTCATGTCCACACCTCTGAAATTTGTTCAATATGTTGTTGCACCACTGTTCTTGCATCCCTTTAAAACAGTAATAATTTAAGATTATTCAAAAGTTAACAATTATAACCTGAAAAAAATATTAAAATATGAATAAGGTTGATTGGAGGAAAATTGAAGAACCTAACATCATCATCATCATCATCATCAAGGTTTAGCATCCGTGTTCCACGCTTGCATGGGTTTGGACGGGGGTTTTCCCACTTGAGGCAAGAGTGGTTGTCTTGCTCGCATAGGACTGTCTGGCGGGATTTCTACAGCTGGATGCCCTTCCTAACACCAACCACATTTACAGTGTGGGGCTGGGAGGTTTTTACCGTGTTGCCTACACGGCCACATTACAGCGTGGACTGTCTGGCGGGTTTTCTACAGCTGGATGCCCTTCCTAACACCACCCACATTTACAGTGTGGGGCTGGGAGGTTTTTACCGTGTTGCCTACACGGCCACATTTACAGCGTAGACTGTGTGTTTTTTTTTTGTCGTGACACCTACACGATCTCATTTGTTTCGGCCTGGATGTTGTGGCACCAACATAACTTTACAATAATACCATTCAATCCAAGAATAAATATTACAAAAATACTATTAATAAAAAAACAAAATACTGAGCACCCCTGGTTGGGAAATCCTACTCTATACACTGCTTTTTCTTGTTAGACATAGCACCAGATTCTCACTCAATTTACTCAGTATTTGCATACCATGTTTAGTTTTTAACAGTTTTTTTGAGATCACCACTAGCTTTTAACAGTTTTTGTAGATAAGAACACCATTTTTAGAACAGATTTTTCTTCTTAGATCTTCCCTAGATTTTAGTAGCTTTTTGCAATTCTTCACAAGAATTTTAACAGTTTTTTTTTTCTTTTTGTAGAATGTCAATATTATTAGCAGTTTTTATTTAGCTAGCTTCTCAATTGTTTTTTTAAATAATTTTAAATTTCAATAGTTTTGTTGATTGAAACAGCTGTTTAGTGTTTTGCACACCATCATTCGGTTTTAACAGATTTTTTCCTAACCATCATTAGTTTTTAACAGTATTTTGCAGACCATAAGTCCTTAATATTTTGGGAGAGTGGGGGTTTCAATAGATTATGCTGGCTAAAACAAGGTTTTGACAGTTTTATTTCAGATCATTACTAGTTTTTCAATAATTTTCTTTTAGTAATTTTTAATTTCGATAATTTTTGCTGGCTATAACAAGTTTTGACAGTATTTCTTTATAGATTTTTTTTAAATAGCTTTTTATTTGAAAAGTTTATAAATTGAATAGTTTTTGCTGATCAAAAATAATTTTTTTTTAAGTGTTTGGCAGATCATTACTATTTTTTTGGCAGACCATAACTTTCACCACTCACCCAACATACTTTCAAAGTCATAATTTCTCTCTCTCTCTCTTTCTCTCTCTCTTTCTCTCTCTCTCTCTCTTTCTCTCTCTCTCTCTTTCTCACTTTATCTATCTCTCATTCTCTCTAGCGCTTCCACACTCACTCTTTCTCTCTCTCTCTCTCTCTTTTATTTTAATTTTATTTTTTAGTGTTGCTATAATTTCTGCCACGTGTTTCTGTGTTTTGTTATCTTCTCCTTTGTTTAGCTTTTTTTTCTTCTCCCTTTTCTTTCCTAGACTTCTTTCTGGAATAATCTTCCCATGACTGTTTAGGTTTGTTTTTTTTTCATGAATATTTTTTTATGTCATTTTTTTTTTTAAAGATATCATATGATTTCATAACATTTTCTGGTCTTTCGAGGTTTCATCAGTGTAGTTTGATAGGATTTACTAACAAACCACACTACAACCCACACATAGCCCCCCTCCACATCCCATCCTCACCCAAAACAATAACAAACAAAAAAGCAACAACAAGAACCAAATATTTGACTTTGTCTTAGTTATCAGTAAAATGGTGGATATTATAAATTATCATTTTTTTCTCTCAACCTTTTTTCTACTATTATGCCATTGACTTTATATCTATTTTTTGTATTGTTTTCTTATTTATTAATATTATCATTATTATTGTTATTAATGCTATTATTATTGTTATTATTATAGTTGTTGTATTATTATTATTGTTATAGTGCCATTGTAATTACTATTATTATTATTAGGGCGGTGAATTGGCAGTATCGGTAGAGGGTCACACGCCATGCTTTGACGGATAGAGTTATGGTCCTTGCCATTCTGTGTTCAAATCCCGCCAAGGTTAACTTTGCTTTTCATTCTTACGGGGGTCGATAAAATGAAGTACCAGTAATGCACTGGGATAATTGCTGGCCTTGTGCCAATAGTAGAAACAATTATTATTATTAGGGTAGTGTGTTGACAGTATCGGTAGAGGGTTGGATGCTATGCTTTGCAGCATAGAGTTACAGCCCTTTATGGTCTGAGTTCAAATCTCGCCGAAGTTAACTTTGTCTTTATTCCTTACGGGGTCGATAAAATAAAGTACCAGTCACACACTGATGTCGATTTAATTGACTTCCTCTCCCTCGAAATTGCTGGCCTTGTGCCTATATAAGAAACCATTATTATACCCATGACATACTTTCTCACTCCTTTTCTCTCTCCTCTCCCATTCTTTACACATATGAACATCATAATTATCACCTTCCCTTCTCATTCACCTATTGTCACTCACCTTTAACATCATATGTATAAGAGGTTCTCAAAGTGGGCACTACCGCCCCCTGAGTGGCATTGAGTAGGTCCAGGGGCCTAAGATGGAGGTAGAGATGATATAATTGTTTCTACTTTTGGCACAAGGCCAGCAATAATCCCAGTATATTACTGGTACTTTATTTTATTGACCCTGTAAGGATGAAAGGCAAAGTTAATCTCAGCGGGATTTGAACCTAGGCTGTAAAGGGACGTAACTCTATGCTTCAAAGCATGGTGTCCGACTCTCTACCGATACTGCCAATCCACAATCCACTACTCCGATACTGCCAATCCACATATAATATGTGTGTTGAACGTTGAATTAACTCTCAAATATACTATAGAACTTACCACCCCGACTATACTATATAATTGTTTCTATTTTAGGCACAAGGCCAGCAATTACCCAGTACATTACTGGTACTTTATTTTATCGACCCCGTAAGGATGAAAGGCAAAGTTAACCTTGGCGGGATTTGAACTCAGATCGTAAAGGGACGTAACTATGCTGGAAAGCATGTCTGACCCTCTACCGATACTGCCAATTCACCGCCCTTTATACTATATAATAGATGACTACAATACTATTGCTATACTACTATAGCTATATTACTATCACTACTACACTACCACTAATAATTGTTTCTACTTTTGGCACAAGGCCAGCAATTATCCCAGTATATTACTGGTACTTTATTTTATTGACCCCGTAAGGATGAAAGGCAAAGTTAATCTCAGCGGGATTTGAACTCAGGCTGTAAAGTGCCATAACTCTTTGCTGAAAAGCATGGTTTTAGACCCTCTACTGATACTGTCAATCCACAATCCACTACTCTTAATAATAATTGTTTCTACTTTTGGCACAAGGCCAGCAAATTCACCAGTAAATTACTGGTACTACTCCTAATAATAATTGTTTCTACTTTAGGCACAAGGCCAACAGTTTTTGGAGATAGGAAAGTCAATTAAATCTACCCCAGTACATTACTGGTACTTTATTTTATCGACCCCATAAGGATGAAAGACAAAGTTAACCTCGGCGGGATTTGAACTCAGACCGTAAAGGGCCGTAACACTGTGCTGTAAAGCATGGCATTCGACCCTCTACTCATGCTGCCAATCTACCCCTCTACTAATAATAATAGTACTACTATTATACCAACATCTAGTACTTACACCAACTCAACCATTATAAGGCTACTATCACTACACTACTATTACTGCACTACAGTACTAATAAATTAATGATACTATTACACCAAAATCTACTAGTACTTACACTAAGTCAACCATTACAAGGCGTGATATATTACCTCATTTTCTTTCCTTTGTTTATTTGTTGGTTTATTGTTATTTTTTTAATTTTTATTTTATTTATTTTATATATTTATATATTTATTAGTCTCCTACTCAATGTAGTCTCTGCCCTGTAGCAGTTTAATAGCAATCGACCAATAAAAAGAAATATTATATCTTCTTCAGCCTGTAGAATTTTGGCAATGCTAATGTTCTGGCAGAGCTCCATTCAGGTTTAATTCATCATAGCTACTGTGGACTATGACCTTATCTCCAGCAATTACTAATTAAACATGATACATTACAAATCTCTTGTGTAACCAATATAACCCAAAATCGAATTCATTTTAATATCACAAAAGCATCATCTCTGTTTTGCAACTACCAAAGCCAAGACATTGAATTAAGAATTAAAGTAAGCAAAAAAAAGAAAAAGAAAAAAAATGAAAAAATGAAAAAGAAAAACTAAAAAAATATATAGATAAATAAAATAAAATAAAATAAAATAAATAAATTTTATATATCTTTTAAATAATTTTTTTTTTTAATTTTACATGTATTTATTTAATGGGTGCAGATGATGCTAGGGGTAGGTATATTGTAAATGTTATTAGGTTTGGGTTTTATTATTATTGAGGTTAACTTTGCTTTTCATCCTTACGGAGTCGATAAAATAAAGTACCAGTAATATACTGGTATAATTGCTGGCCTTGTGCCAAAAGTAGAAACAATTATTATTATTTATATATATGTTTATATATAGTAATAATAATAAATTTGAAGACTAAAATCCAAAGAGGGCTCGATAAGGATAAATATATATCAAATATATAAGAACCGTAGAGCAAATATTTATTAAAATAACAGATTAAAGTTTAAGCAAAGAATCGCTGCTTTCACCCTTAATGGGATCTTCTGAAACTAAAAAAAATCAATCTGTGAACGCAGAAGTAAATATTTAAAAAAACGTTGCAACTGAAGCAGCGATTCTTTGCTTAAACTTTAATCTGTTATTTTAATAAATATATATTTATATATATATAAATATATATATATAACGAAGGAATTGTGGTAAGGAACCAGATGGACCATAACGCACCAAAGTACTCAATACTTAGTGTAGTTGAGTGGGTAATAGGAAAAAGTATGACCCCGACGGCAGAGCTCAAGCCGTTTCGACAGCTATTTCTGTCCAGAAATAGCCGTCAAAACGGCTTGAGCTCTGCCGTCGGGGTCATACTTTTTCCTATTAAATATATATATATATATTGGGTCGCCAAGTATGAAATTTGTTGAAATTTGTAGAAAAAAAAAAATTTCTACAAATTTCATACTTGACGGCCTAATATATATATATTTAGTTATTTATCTTAGTAGATTTTTCCTATTTTTTTCCTAGTTTTTTTTTCTTAGTTTTTTTTCCTTAGTTTTTTTTCCTAGTTTTTTTTTTCTTACTTTTTTTTCATAGTTTTTTTTACTAGATTTTTTTCGGGGGGGGGGGGGGGGCTTATCTTGTTCTTGTGTTTGCAATTCAAGAATATAGTCTCGAATATTCTTTAAACAAATGACAGATTCATTTCCTTAATGTTTGGTTTATGTCTGATCTGCTGTTACACAAATTGAAACCAAAAAATAAAACAAAACATGAAATAAGTAAATATATATATGTATATGTGTATGCATATATATGTCTGTGTGTGTGTCTATGTGAGTATATATATGTGTGTGTGTGTGTGAGTATATATATGTCTGTGTGTGTGTGTGTATATATATATATATATGTAATTGTGTGTATGTGTGTATGTCTATGTGTGTATATATATATATATATATATCTGTGTGTGTGTGAGTATATATATATGTTTGTGTGTGTGTGTTTGATAAAAAATATAGCAAAAGGAAGAAAAATAAATGAAACAGTAAAACACTTAGAAAAAAATATATATGAGAAGAAGAAAAATCAAAAAGTAAAGAGAATGACTGGCGGGTGTCTGTTTCGAGGGAAATATTTTATGGCAAATCTCTAAAATATACAACTAAACAACTGTCTTTGTGCTTCTTTAACATACACTTACACTAATTGTAGAAGCATGATTAATGTCTAGGAATTGTTGAAATTTCTATCTTTATATATTTCAAGGTGTGTCCGGAAGACTGAAACACTGTTAAATACAGGGTCTGTATATTGGGAATGTAGCTTGATCTATTAGAAATAGCAGCCTAATATCCCTCCAGAATCTTTGTTGGTCTTGGCCTGTATTGTGATTGTAGCTTGATCTTTTAGAAATAGCAGCCTAATATCCCTCCACAATCTTCGTTGGTCTTTAACCCTTTAGCATTTAAACTGGCCATATCCGGCCAGAATTCTCTCATTTCTTTCTGTTCAAATGGGCTGTAACCGCCCACTCATACTTATGTTAAGGTATTGTTCTCAAAATAAATAATATCAAAATCTCATAGATTCGATATTATGTGAGATAATTATGTGAGATAAAACTTTTACCGTGAAAATATAATAGTATATATAGAACAATGTAAATGCTAAAGGGTTAATATATCATCATCAGTGTTTAACGGCCATACTTGCGAAGTCCCTTTTTTTAGACAGACTGTAGCAACATAACTTTACCCAACATCACACCACACTACACTACACTACACCACACCACACCACACTATATTACACCACACTACACCACACCACACTATACTACACCACCCTACACCACACTACACTACACCACACCACACTATGCTACACCACACTACACCACACTAAACCACACCACACCACACTATACTACACCACACTACACCACACTAAACCACACTATACTACACCACACTGCACCACACTACACCACACCACACTACACCACACCACACTATACTACACCACACTACACCACACTACACCACACTACACCACACCACACCACACTACACCACACCACACTATACTACACCACACCACACTATACTACACCACACTACACCACACTAAACCACACCACACTATACTACACCACACTACACCACACTACACCACACCACACTATACTACACCACACTACACCACACCACAGCACACTATACAACACTACACCACACTACACCACACCACACTACATCACACCACATCACACCACACTATACTACACCACACTCCACCACACTACACCATAAACAACAACCACCACAAGGTACCTTACCTGCAATGTCCCTTCTCTTTAGACAGAGACTGTATCAACATAGCTTTACCCCATACAACACTCCCGCATCACACTGGAGAGGAGATGGGTTTGGCAGGTTTTTAGAAACCCTACAAATGCTGTATGTCAATACAGCATCCCTACAACTCTATCAGGAGCTAAGGGACCACACATGTATGCTTGTCACTGCTTTATTTATCAACCTGAAAATGGTGGAAAGCAAGGTTTATCTTGGCACAATTTTTATCTGGAATGCTGAAAGCTGGAATGAATTCCACAAAGAATTTTATCTGACGTTCTAATGACTCTGCCAATTCAATGTCGTATTTTGCAGTATCTGGTTATTGATTAGTGGAGGCATGTGGCCTAGTGGTAAGGGTGTTGGACTTAGAATCATAATGTCATGGGATCGATTCCTGGGTTGCGTGTTGTGTTCTTGAGCAAAACGCTTCATTTCTCGTTGCTCCAGTATACTCAGCTGAAAATAAGTACCAGCAATAGCTG
The DNA here is from genome assembly GCA_964016885.1 of Eledone cirrhosa. Taxonomy (NCBI): domain Eukaryota; kingdom Metazoa; phylum Mollusca; class Cephalopoda; order Octopoda; family Eledonidae; genus Eledone; species Eledone cirrhosa. The sequence goes on from OZ024748.1 coordinate 17,850,371, forward strand.
GGAGTTTAACCCTGCGATGGACTGGTGTTCTGTCCAGGGGGAGTCTTGTACTCTCGGTCGCTTCATGCTATGAAACTGGGATAAGCACCGGTCAAATGAGCCTTCTGGCTTAAGACAGACTTTAGACTTATTTTTAGTGATATATATATAAATATATGAGAGGTAGGGATATATATATATTAGTATATATATATATAAATACACATAAATATATATACACATAAATATATATATATATACACATAAATATATATATATATATATACACATAAATATATATATATATATATATATATATACACACACATAAATATATATATATATATATACACACACACACATAAATATATATATATATACACACACACATATACATATATATACACACACACATAAATATGAGTCTTCTGGCTTAAGACAGACTTTAGACTTTTTAGTTATTGATTAACTTCACCTAATAAAAAAATAGATTGGATGGTTACACCTGGTATACCTTTCATTGTATGTCTGTTTTATAAGTGTTGATTAAAGGTTAAACAAAAGACATTATAACTAAGTAATCAATTTGTCTACTAGAAATAGTAGCCAAAGTTCCCTCAAGTCATAGTCTATTGTTAAAGACTATGGACGTATTATATAAGTGTTGTTGTTTTCACGCTCAGAGTTGCTGAAGCATGGAACAATCTACCTGCATCAATTGTTAGCTGCAGAGACACTGCATCCTTTAAAACCTCCATAGAACAAACTACCTGCATCAATTGTTAGCTGCAGAGACACTGCATCCTTTAAAACCTCCATGGAACAAACTACCTGCATCAGTTGTTAGCTGCAGAGACACTGCATCCTTTAAAACCTCCATGGAACAACAAACTACCTGCATCAGTTGTTAGCTGCAGAGACACTGCATCCTTTAAAACCTCCATGGAACAAACTACCTGCATCAGTTGTTAGCTGCAGAGACACTGCATCCTTTAAAACCTCCATGGAACAAACTACCTGCGTCAGTTGTTAGCTGCAGAGACACTGCATCATTTAAAACCTCCATGGAACAAACTACCTGCATCAGTTGTTAGCTGCAGAGACACTGCATCCTTTAAAACCTCCATGGAACAATCTACCTGCATCAATTGTTAGCTGCAGAGACACTGCATCCTTTAAAACCTCCATGGAACAAACTACCTGCATCAGTTGTTAGCTGCAGAGACACTGCATCCTTTAAAACCTCCATGGAACAAACTACCTGCATTAGTTGTTAGCTGCCGAGACACTGCATCCTTTAAAACCTCCATGGAACAAACTACCTGCATCAGTTGTTAGCTGCAGAGACACTGCATCCTTTAAAACCTCCATGGAACAAACTACCTGCATCAGTTGTTAACTGCCGAGACACTGCATCCTTTAAAACCTCCATGGAACAAACTACCTGCATCAGTTGTTAGCTGCAGAGACACTGCATCCTTTAAAACCTCCATGGAACAAACTACCTGCGTCAGTTGTTAGCTGCAGAGACACTGCATCCTTTAAAACCTCCATGGAACAAACTACCTGCATCAGTTGTTAGCTGCAGAGACACTGCATCCTTTAAAACCTCCATAGAACAAACTACCTGCATCAGTTGTTAGCTGCAGAGACACTGCATCCTTTAAAACCTCCATGGAACAAACGGCCTGCGTCAGTTGTTAGCTGCAGAGACACTGCATCCTTTAAAACCTCCATGGAACAAACTGCCTGCATTAGTTGTTAGCTGCAGAGACACTGCATCCTTTAAAACCTCCATGGAACAAACTACCTGCATCAGTTGTTAGCTGCAGAGACACTGCATCCTTTAAAACCTCCATGGAACAAACTGCCTGCATTAGTTGTTAGCTGCAGAGACACTGCATCCTTTAAAACCTCCATGGAACAAACTACCTGCATCAGTTGTTAGCTGCAGAGACACTGCATCCTTTAAAACCTCCATGGAACAAACTACCTGCGTCAGTTGTTAGCTGCAGAGACACTGCATCCTTTAAAACCTCCATGGAACAAACTACCTGCGTCAGTTGTTAGCTGCCGAGACACTGCATCCTTTAAAACCTCCATGGAACAATCTACCTGCATCAATTGTTAGCTGCAGAGACACTGCATCCTTTAAAACCTCCATGGAACAAACTGCCTGCATCAGTTGTTAGCTGCCGAGACACTGCATCCTTTAAAACCTCCATGGAACAATCTACCTGCATCAATTGTTAGCTGCAGAGACACTGCATTCTTTAAAACCTCCATGGAACAATCTACCTGCATCAATTGTTAGCTGCAGAGACACTGCATCCTTTAAAACCTCCATGGAACAAACTACCTGCATCAGTTGTTAGCTGCAGAGACACTGCATCCTTTAAAACCTCCATGGAACAATCTACCTGCATCAATTGTTAGCTGCAGAGACACTGCATCCTTTAAAACCTCCATGGAACAAACTACCTGCGTCAGTTGTTAGCTGCAGAGACACTGCATCCTTTAAAACCTCCATGGAACAAACTACCTGCATCAGTTGTTAGCTGCAGAGACACTGCATCCTTTAAAACCTCCATGGAACAAACTATCTGCGTCAGTTGTTAGCTGCAGAGACACTGCATCCTTTAATACCTCCATGGAACAAACTATCTGCGTCAGTTGTTAGCTGCCGAGACACTGCATCCTTTAATACCTCCATGGAACAAACTACCTGCGTCAGTTGTTAGCTGCAGAGACACTGCATCCTTTAAAACCTCCATGGAACAAACTACCTGCATCTGTTGTTAGCTGTCGAGACACTGCATCCTTTAAAACCTCCATGGAACAAACTATCTGCGTCAGTTGTTAGCTGCAGAGACACTGCATCCTTTAAAACCTCCATGGAACAAACTACCTGCGTCAGTTGTTAGCTGCAGAGACACTGCATCCTTTAAAACCTCCATGGAACAAACTGCCTGCATTAGTTGTTAGCTGCAGAGACACTGCATCCTTTAAAACCTCCATGGAACAAACTACCTGCGTCAGTTGTTAGCTGCAGAGACACTGCATCCTTTAAAACCTCCATGCTTCCTGAAATTCGCCAACACTACACCTGATATCCCTCCTCCATACACACTCGT
>OZ024748.1:17858483-17865983 GCA_964016885.1 Eledone cirrhosa
TAATTTCTATGTTGTCTATGTTACCGTTGTGTTGTTGTCTGGCATGTTCGTATAGCACTGACCCGTTTTTTTGTCCTTTTAGTTCCCCCCAGTGTTGGTCTATCCTTTCACCTATGCTACGAGCTGTCTCCTGGGCTCACGCCTGCGGCTTCTGTGCACGCCGCGGCGCCCTCCTACTCAACCAGTTATATATATATTAATAAAAGGAATGCCAACTTTGTCTGATTTGCTCGTTTTATTTGCGATCCTTTAATATTATAATGGTATTAGAATGAAATAGTATGGTAGAATATCAAATGTTAAGTGTTAATTGAACAAGTACTTTCATGCTTTCGCAATCTTCAGGTTCCTATTCTGTGGTAGAATATTGCGAAAGCACTTGTTCAATTAACACTTAACATTTGATATTCTACCATACTATTTCATTCTAATACCATTATAATATTAAAGGATCGCAAATAAAACGAGCAAATCAGACAAAGTTGGCATTCCTTTTATTAATATAATCTTCTATACACAATCATACACACCCGTGTACATTTATTTATATTTATATATATATATATATATATATATATATCGCTGCCTCTCTCTCTCTCTCTCTATATATATATATATATATATATATCCCTACCTCTCATATATTTATATATATATCGCTGGCTCTCTCTCTCTCTCTCTCTATATATATATATATATATATATATATATATATATATATATATATATATATATATATATATCCCTACCTCTCATATATTTATATATATATCGCTGCCTCTCTCTCTCTCTCTATATATATATATATAATTTATGATGTCTGAATTTTTATAATTCTCTCGGGAGGACTGAGAGCTATTGAATTAAATATTAATAAATCTAAATATATGACCAGTTTTTTTCATGTGTTTATTTGTAGTTTCTTTTAGGTTTTCTTGTGTAAGGTTCACTTTTAATATCTTTGTATTGTCACAAATAAAGTTCATATACAATATTTAAATGAGATATGATTAAATTGTAATTTCAAAAAATGTTCTCGAAAAGTTAAATATGAAAAATGTTGAAGTAGGAATAATAATAATAATAATAATAATAATAATAATAACAATAATGATAATAATGATGATGAGGATGATAATTAACATATATATATGAAATTAAGATATATGTATATGTATTTTATATTATGAAAGCAAACCACAAAAATATACAGAATAAGTACACACACACACATATATGTATATATATATATTTATATATATACATATATATATACATATACATATATATATATAGTACCACCCTTGCAAGCAGGGAAAAGTGGACGTAAAATGATGATTATGATGATATATACATATACATATATATATATATATATATATATATATATATATATATATATATATATATATATATATATATATATATACACAGATATAAAGAAGAAAGGCCTCTGTTGGTTTCAATGATAAGTATCACAGTTATTTATTCAACAGAAGTGCCTACTTATTCAATTATAATGTATATATAAAATATATTTTTTGAATAATTATATATATGTAAATATATACACATACAAATACTGACACTCAAATATTTGTATGTATATATATACATATATATAAGCATGTATATCCATACACAAACGTGAATCAAAGCAATTAAATGTCTGCACGTATGTTATGTATGCATGGTATAAATATAAATATATATATATATATATATATTTAATTATTTATTTATATATATATATATTTATATATATATATATATAATATACCAAAGCGATTCATTCAGAAATACCAATATATAGAATAAGGTGTGTGTGTTGTGTATATATATATAATAAGGTGTGTGTATATATATATAAATATATATATATATCGTTTCTGAATTTGTTTATTGGCAACATGACCCTCCCAAATATATATATATATATATATATATATACATGGATATATATATATACATATATATGTTAATATTCTATGGCCTCACCTATTTTGGAATCACGTGCTAACTAGAATAGTGAAAATAAAGATGTACGTATTTTGACAACATTTTTAAATTAGACTATTTCAATACATTTGACTTTAAATCATATTAGTTGTTATTATTTCTATAAAATTTGTTTAAATACACAAATATATGTGCGTGTGGGTGTATATATGTATACACACACACTTCATTATTATCACCATTTAATATCTATTTTCCATGCTTGTATATAAATATACATATATGTGTGTGTATATGTGAGTGTATGTATGTGTGTGTATGTGTATATATATATATATATATATATAATTGTTTACTTTACTATTGCTTTATTCAATATATTATATGATTTCTTTCATAGACTGAACCTTCACACTTGTATACATGTATATAACTATATATATATACTAGCAAAGTAGCCTGTTGTTGCTGGGCAATTTTCAACAAGGATTGCTTTCCTTTCAGATTTTTTTTTTTTATTCCATGTCACACCATGTCTCTGTTGTGACTCATCCCCTGTTACTTATTCACCATCCCTGGAATCATCAATTGTCCCCCAATATGGTTTCTATGGAAATTTACTCAATAGAGCTGGAAGTTGAAGTGGTATCAGTGGTTTGTTGTGTACTTAAGTGTGAGCATCTTCACGTAAACGTTGGGTCATTATTGTGAGGACAACTCTCTGCCTCATTCCTGATGGTTTCTCCCGAATGAAACAGTTCTAGACCTGTAGAAGCCATTTCTCTCTCTCTCTCTATACATATATATATATACATATATATATATATACATATATATATATATATACACATATATATATACATATACACATATATATATATACATATACATATAAATATATATACATATACACATATATATATATACATATACACATATACACATATATATATATACATATACACATATACACATATATATATACATATACACATATATATATATATACACATATATATATATATATCATAAATCATGTCTTTAGAATCATCAGATAAAATATATACTATTTCTTCTTCCAATTAGCATAATTAACCATACAAAAAATCAATTAGATCAAGCTATAAGAAGAAAGGCTCTTATGGAGAAATCTCCGACAAATAACCGAACGTAGCCTCTTCGCGGTGGCCCCGATTGAGTATTTATCCAACATTTCGACAGCATGTGGAAACTGACTAAATATATCGTCAACCATACACAATTAGGTGTAAAATTAAACTTAGAAGAAATGCGTACATACCATAATTATATCTCTACCATGGTTTCTTCCTTATTTTTAGACATCCAAATAATAGGAATGTCCTGAGTTAGGATTCATCAGGAGACAAACTCAAAATCAGACATCTAGTTTTTCAATCCGATCCCGCCAAAAATAGATTAAAAAATGGCTAAGAATCGCTATGTGGCTGTGGTCAAGCCAGAAAGAATGTGATTGGTTGCTTATGGCGGGTAGGCTTGCTGCTAGAAAGCGCAGCCAAATATCGCCAAATTTAATCTCAACCTATCGAAAGGTTGTGAGTTCAATTCTCAGACCAGGTGATGTGTTGTTTCCTTGAGCAAGACACTTTATTTCACATTGCTCCAGTTTACTCAGCTGTAGAAATGAGATGATAGGGACTGCAAAGTGGTCGTGGAGGTGCCACAGCAAAAAAGCACCCAGCACTCACTGTAAATGAGGTTGGTGTTAGGAAGGGCATCCAGCTGTAGAAATCAAGCCAGAATCAGTTGCCGTCCCACCCTTGCAAGCAGGGAAAAAGCAGACGTAAAATGAAATGATGATGAAATGATGATATATGAAACGTAGGATATATATATATGCAATTTTACTGATATATGCATACATATATACATACATGCATACAAACACACATACATACATACATAAATATATACATACCTATGCACATACATAAATATATACATACATGTGGTATATTTCCTGTTGTTTGTACCTGCCAATAACAGTAAATTCTAGAATGAAATTTCACATTATTCCAATTTAATTATAAATGAGCACCAATAGCTGTTATTTTCAATATAACATGGTATATATGTCATAACTGTGGCCATGCTGGGGCAACATGTAATTACTGGCTTCAGTCATATGACTGTGGCCATGCTGGGGCAACATGTAATTACTGGCTTCAGTCATATGACTGTGGCCATGATGGGGCAACATGTATTTACTGGCTTCAGTCATTTGACTGTGGCCCTGCTGGGGCAACATGTAATTACTGGCTTCAGTCATATGACTGTGGCCATGATGGGGCAACATGTAATTACTGGCTTCAGTCATTTGACTGTGGCCATGCTGGGGCAACATGTAATTACTGGCTTCAGTCATTTGACTGTGGCCATGATGAGGCAACATGTAATTACTGGCTTCAGTCATTTGACTGTGGCCATGATGGGGCAACATGTAATTACTGGCTTCAGTCATTTGACTGTGGCCATGATGAGGCAACATGTAATTACTGGCTTCAGTCATTTGACTGTGGCCATGATGGGGCAACATGTACAACATGTAATTACTGGCTTCAGTCATTTGACTGTGGCCATGATGGGGCAACATGTAATTACTGGCTTCAGTCATTTGACTGTGGCCATGATGGGGCAACATGTAATTACTGGCTTCAGTCATTTGACTATGGCCATGATGGGGCAACATGTAATTACTGGCTTCAGTCATATGACTGTGGCCATGATGGGGCAACATGTAATTACAGGCTTCAGTAATTCGGCTGTGGCTTTGCTGAGGCAACATGTAATTACTGGCTTCAGTCATATGACTGTGGCCATGATGGAGCAACATGTAATTACTGGCTTCAGTCATTTGACTGTGGCCATGATGGGGCAACATGTAATTACTGGCTTCAGTCATTTGACTATGGCCATGCTGGGGCAACATGTAATTACTGGTTTCAGTCAATCGGCTGTGGCCCTGCTGAGGCAACATGTAATTACTGGTTTCAGTCATTTGACTGTGGCCATGCTGGGGCAACATGTAATTACTAGTGAAAGTTATTACCTATTTAATAAATACTGTCATAATCAACATGTTTCTAAAATTGTTGTTGGCATTAAATGTTAGAAACCAATATTTTGGGTTATTATTATTATTATTATTGGCAGTGGTTTGGCAGTATCGGTAGAGCGTCAGATGCCATGCTTTTCAGCATATGAGTTATAGACCCTTCACGTTCTGAGTTCAAATCCTGCAGAGGTTAACTTTGCCTTTCATCATTACGGGGTGATAAAATAAAGCACCAGTAATGCACTGGGGTAATTGCTGGCCTTGTGCCAAAAGTAGAAACATTATTATTATTATTATTATTATTATTGTAGTTGTTGTTGTTGTTGATAACATGCTTTGTGGCATATAGTTACAGTCCTTTACGGTTTGAGTTTAAATTCCACCAAGGTTTTCTTTGCTGTTCATTTTTACGAGATCGATAAACTAAAGTACCAGTTATGCACTGGTGTTGATTTAATCAACTTCCCATCTCCCAAAATTGTTGGCCTTGTACCTAAATCAGAAACCATTATTTTTATTGTTAACATGCTTTGTGGTATATAGTTACAGTCCTTTATGTTCTGAGTTCAAATCCTGCCGAGGTTAGCTTTGCCTTTCATCCTTACGGGGTCAATAAAATAAAGCACCAGTAAAGCACTGTTGTAGATTTAATCGACTTTCCCCTTCCCTTCAAATTTGTTGGCCTTGTGTCTAAATCAGAAAATGCAGAAGTTAAAGCTATGTTCATAGTCCATTATAATATCTAAAAACAAAATATGAGAACATTTGTGAGGATCATGCAGAGTAACCAGGCATGTAATATCAAGTCAGTTGTATGTGACACATGGGTTATTATATTGGTATGGCTGAAGGTAATTTTAAGTAGATTCCACAACTATGATTCATCCTAAAAACATGCTGACATTAGTGAACCCTGTATGGGTATTAAAAGATAAAAAGGAAGTCTATAAAATCAAGTTAAGAGGGCCTGAGAAACTTAACATCAGTATAAATGAATCCAGTTAATGTAGTCTTTGCATCACAGAAAGATCCTAATCATCTAATGATTGAAAAGCTCCAATGACAGTTCTGCAGTGAGTTCCCTTAAGAAATACATAGAGCCTGTGATTGGTCAATTGAAAACATGTAACGAACGATGTTATTTTTTTTTCACCAATTGCAATATAGAAATAAATAAAGTAAAAATAACATAAATTGTCCTCCATATTTGCGTTATGGTTATGAAGAAAAAAATCCAACAATCATGATAAAGTCTGAAGTGAAATGAACGTTAAAAAAACCTCATAAAATATATTAACTGATATTCACAAATATAACACAGTTTAAAATGTCCTCATCTTTATTTTTTTTCATAGGTTTATATATTCCTGATTTTTGATTTTTTTTTTTTTTTCTATTTCTTCAACTTCTTTCTTCTTCACACTAATTCAATCTTCGAATTCACCTCCATTTCCATTTTTTCTTCCTTCTTTCAGTGATCTAAATATTGTTGTTTTTTTATATATATCTTCTTCGGTGTTCTTCGTTCAACCGTCTTTTTCTTCATTTGTTAATCATCATTTCCATCGCCATTTTTTCTCCAGTCTTCTTCACAATTTTATATTCACACACCCTCATTGTGGATGAGTTTTTTTTTCCCGCAATCTTCTTTTCATTTCATAATCTTCCCAACACTTCTGCCTTTTCAGCTGCATCTTTTGTTGTTGTTGTTAATATTGTTATTATTGTTATTATTATTATTATTATTATTATTATTATTATTATTATTATTATTATTATTATTATTGGATTAGCAGTATTGGTAGAGCGTCAGACACCATGCTTTGCAGCATAGAATTACAGCCATTTACGTTCTAAGTTCAAATCCCGCCAAGGTTAACTTTGCCTTTCATCCTTACGGGGTCAATAAAATAAAGTACCATAATATACTAGATAATTGCTGGCCTTGTGCCAAAAGTAGAAACAATTATATCATCTCTACCTCCATCTTAGGCCCCTGGACCTAAGTGGAAACATTACTAGTATTATTATTTCGTTTCTGAATTTGTTTAGCAAGATTCTTTATCTGAAATCGTGTGTTGAAACCGATATTGTTATACTTTGGGAGGGTCATGTTGCCAATAAGACAAATCACAGAGGCAATAAACATAAAAGAATTACAACCAAAATTAAATAGAAAATATGAGTGGAACAGCAACATCACAACTTACAATTAAGGACAAAATGAAAACACACACACACATAGAACAAACAACTAACCAGTAACATGTAAATAAACAAATAAATAAATGAACATAAACACACACAGACACCCGGATGTGGCGCATGCGCAGACTGAGCACACAACACACACACAGAAACAAAATGGCATAGGACAGAACAAAGGAGAGGCACAAAAACAAAGAAAGGAATCCCCAATCACTGAAGAGGTCACAGAGTGTGTGACG
>OZ024748.1:17873483-17883054 GCA_964016885.1 Eledone cirrhosa
GCAACACATGGTAGAGAGAAGGAAATATGTGCAAGAGACAGTAAACTAGTGGCTTGAGTGGGATGAGTGGCTAGAAATCACTGCCCAAAACCACTCAAATAAGGGTGTTCTACCAAACAGAGGGAGAGAAGACTGTTATTAGGAGTAATCATCATTTCATTTTCATCATCATTTCATTTTACGTCCGCTTTTTCCCTGCTTGCAAGGGTGGGACGGCAACTGATTCTGGGGCTTGATTTCTACAGCTGGATGCCCTTCCTAACACCAACCTCATTTCTACAGCTGAGTAAACTGGAGCAATGTGAAATAAAGTGTCTTGCTCAAGGAAACAACACATCACCTGGTCTGAGAATTGAACTCACAACCTTTCGATTGCAAGGCCAATGCTCTAACCACTAAGCCATGTGCCTCCATCTATATATATAAAAATAGGTACCTACAAGGCCTTGTGGTTTCAGTTTCTATTTGGCAAACCTTCTTCATATGCATAGAGTACTGCCCTGAGTTTTAGTTTTCCTGGTCTCAGCAAGCAGACTTTTGTTTAATATAAGGAACTGTTTCATTGTTTTATTCATTATTTGTTTAATATTTTATCTTGACTCTGTATACCGTTTATCTTTCACCGAAAGTGATTTTTCATTACATCTCTTCTTTCCATGATATCCGGAATACATTGAGTTCTTCATACGGATTGGACACTACCGTAAACTCTTGGTAGATTTATCTACATATATATATATATATATATATATATAAAGTCTGCTTGCTGAGACCAGGAAAACTCAGGGCAGTACTCTATGCATATGAAGAAGGTTTGCCAAATAGAAACTGAAACCACAAGGCCTTGTAGGTACCTATTTTTGCCCCTCATCTATACAGATTCAGTAACTCTAATGTTAAGCATTTGTATCATACAAATACTCACTGTGTAAATAAATGCGTTCGTGTATGTGAAGATTATTCCCTGTGTAACACTGTGTGTCTAGTGTGTAGGGTGTGTGTGTGTGTATAGGTGTGTAAGTAACAGCTTTGTTCTTGTGCTTGCTATGTAGCCTAGCTTAGGGAATCATGATTGAAGAAGAAAATTAAATCCTCATACATACATATATACATACACATGTCTATATATATATATATATATATATATATATATACATATATGGATGTGTTTCTACATATATATATACATGTTTGTGTTTATATATATATATATATATATATATATATACATATACATATATATTTCCATATACATATATATATACATATATATATATATATATAGTATATATATATACATATATATATATGTGTGTGTATGTATATATGTATGTATATAAATGTATACATATAGCACTGCAGATGCTTAAAGCTAGAACTGTGGAACACTACTTATATGAAAACATGAAGATTGGATATCAATATTGATCAAAGAACTGTGACAATTTTGGTGGTGGATCTCCGCTGAAAGAGCCAGAGATCAAACTATAACATTTGCTGTTATTGCTGATGTTTGAATATATCAATCATTTTAGGCACCCGCAGATCAACAAGAAAGATATTTCGTATATCTTGAGGGGGAAAAATTTGAACAAAAAGAGAAAAGCTTTGTAAATATATATGTGTGTTGAGTTTTATTTCATAGTGAGTGTATTTATTTCACTGTATAAATGTATAAAACCTTGGTGTGATTCTGCTTGGAAAAGGAACATAAAGGATTCCTTGTAAACATTAACTTAATATTCATGTCCATTGGACTAAATATAATTTCTTACAATGAGTGTTCCAGCTAATTCAATCAATAGAAAAAGATAGAATAAGCCCGGCCTGCATGTAAGATCGTGTAAGTGGCTGAGCATTCCACAGACATGTGTACCCTTAATGTAGTTCTCAGAGATATGCCAGGTGACACAATATGTGTGTGTGTGTGTGTGACAAGGCTGACCTCATAAATTACTGTTACAAATGAGGGAGAAAGTGGGTTTAAGAGGAATCTGAATACGTGTGCAAGAGAGAAGACTGTGGTGGTGTGGATATGTGATGTGCATGGAGGATGATTGCCGGATGAAGAAGTGCCAGGAAATCTCAGTGAGGGAAAGCTCAAGTAGAGGTAGACTAAAACCTGAGCAGTGGTTGTGAGATTATACATATGTATAAATCATTATACATATACACATGCATATATATATATGTATGCATATACACATTCATATATATATATATATATGTATGTATATGTATATATATATATATATATATACATACATATACATATATGAGTTGTTTCCTTGAGTAAGACACTTTATTTCACATTGCTCCAGTTTACTCAGCTGTAGAAATGAAATGATAGGACTGGGGTCCCTATCATTCCACTGCAAAGTGGACGTGTAGGTGCCATGGAAAAAAAGCACCCAGCACTCAGTGTAAATGAGGTTGGTGTTTGGAAGGACATCCAGCTGTAGAAATCAAGCCAGAATCAGTTCCTGTATGAGCAAGACAAGGTCAGCCGACCAGACACTGCCCACAACAGGACAATCCGTCTAACCCATGCTAGCTTGGAAGAACGGACGTAAAACGGTGATGTTGATGATGATGATGATATATATATATAGGGGTCCCAGGTTCAATCGAGCGTAACCACAGTAAGGTACTCAATACATTAGTAGAGTGTAAACATCATGTTTAATATAGAAATGGCTTCTGCAGGACTAGAACTGTTTCATTCAAAAGTAATCATTAGGATTTCTTTTGAATGAAACAATTCTTGTCTTGTAAAAGCCATTTTTATATTAAACATGATATATATATATATATATATAGGAGAAAGTATGACCCCGACGGCAGAGCTCAAGCCATTTCGACGGCTATTTCTGGACTAAAGTAAGCTAAACTCTTACTTTGGTCCAGAAATAGCCATCGAAATGGCTTGAGCTCTGCCGTCGAGGTCTTACTTTCTCCTATTACCCACTCTACTACACTAAGTATTGAGTACTTTGGTGCGTTATAGTCCATCTGGTTCCTTACCACACCTCCTTCGTTATATATATATATATATATGTATGTATAAGTACACACACACATCTGTTCCTTTCTCTTCTCACTCTTTATTTTTCTATTTCATCTTTTATTTCTCGTTCTATCTCCTGATGAAGGACTAGTGTCCAAAACGTAAAGACTCTTTCCTTACTACATCAAGTGTTAAACTAATATAGCTCTTCATTGTACTGTGTTGTTTGCTTTGTTGTTTCTGTTTATTTTTGCATACATATATATACATACGTATATATGAGCGAGACATGGTCACCCGATCAATCTTGCCTCAAATGGGACAATTCCTGTCTAACCCATGCTAGCATAGAAGATAGATGTTAAACGGTGATGATGGTGGTGGTGTGTGGGTGTGTGTGTGTGTGTGTGTGTGTGCGTGTGCAGTCATAGTTCAGTTTTGTAATTTTAAAGAATCTCTTTTCAAGAATGTGGTTTCATGCAGTACAGGATATTAAGAGTTATTTTATAAAACCTAGAAGGATGGAAAACAAATTTGAACTTGGCACAGTTTGAACTCAGACATATAAATATCTGGAATAAATACCACAAGGGATTTTGTCTGCCACGCTAATAATTCTCCCATTACACTACATCTAACTAATACACGATAAATTAGTGTGATAAATGGAGTTTGGTAGCCATTGTAGACTTGGAAATTTGCCATATTTCTGATCTACTGCTGCCATGGTCTCTCTAACCAAACACAGACACACACTAACGCTAGCCAGAAGAGATAAATCAAAGCAATTTAACTGCAGCATCATGTTTTTCCCGCCAACTATTGAAAAGGAAATATAAGTCAATTAAGTGAAAGGATGTAACTTACTTATTGCTTATTATTTTAATTAAATAGATGGCGGTGATTTCCAAGATAATCTGCCAAATATATGAACAGTTTGCTCGAAAAGCTTACGTCTAGCGACAGATGTTTGTATTATTGCACCTGATGTCCATCCATTATTTGTTACGCTGTCATAGGTAATACAGCATTAACATGGAAGACTTGTTGTACCGAGGAAGAAATGCAAATCTTTCCAAGTTATAAACGAACGTTATTAGGAGTATCTTGAAGAAGTGGGTCAACCAATTAACAGGGAATATATTACATATATTAAGAACTGTTACAAACGAACTGTTATGTATTGTTGGACTTCAGTCAGTTCTCATGATGATTGTTACAGTTGTTTGATCAACAGAATGAATGGCTTGCTCATGAAACTAACAAGCAAGTAGCTGAGTATTCCACAGGCTTGTGTCCCCTTAATGTAATTCTCAGGTTGAGCTGACCTCCATCTGTTTAAACCAGAGGTGTGCAACATATTCCATTGGCGGGCCACTTTTGAACATTGCAGCAACTATTAGAGCCATTAATATTTATTAAGCACTATTCCTAAGATTCACCACAATTTCTTTCCATAACATGGAACCTGGGAATTATAACACACATAACCCTATCAGTGAAGCTCTTTAGTATAGGTCAACTAACAGAAAACGGTATTACGGTTCTGAAAAAAATTCTAAATAAGCCTACAAGGTAAAAATTAAAAATGGTCATCAAAGGCCATTCTGACTGGGGTTTCGAGGGCCAGACTGTGGCCCGCGGGTCGCCTGTTGCATACCCCTGGTTTAAACTATGAGTGTCCCAGCTGTTTGATCAATGGAACAGACTGTGCATGAAATTAGCGTGCAAGTGGCTGAGCATTCCACTGACTTATGTACCCTTAATATAATTCATAGAGACGTTCAGATAACAAAGGTGTGACAAGGCTGGTTGCCCCTTTGAATTGCAGGTGCAACTCATTTTTTCCCAGCTGAGTGGAATAAAGCAACATGAAATAAAGTGTCTTGCTGAAGGTCACAGTACACTAGTAGGAATTGAACTCAAGACTTTATGATCATTTGCTGGACACCCTAACCACTAAACCATAGACCTTCAGATTTATCACAGATAGATGACCATTAACATGGAAAGCTTGTCAAACTGAGCAGGTGACCATGTCTTGCTCATATGCACTGTTTTGGGGGTTTGGTTATTATAGTTGGTTACCCTTCCTAACACCAATCATTTCATTACATGCACTAGGAGTATTCTATCATGTCTACAACACTACCAACTTATAGGATATACTGAGTTTTTTTATCGGGGCACCAGCACTACCACCATACAAGGTGGACAGGGTGCTATTTGTCATGGCACCAGCACTATCACCTTACAGGGCAGACTGGCTGCTTTTTATCATGGCACCAACACTACCATAATACAGAGTAGACTGTGGTTTTTGTTGTGGCATCAGTACTACCACCTTACAGGGTAGACTGAGTGCTTTTTGTCATGGTACCAGCACTACCTCACAACACACTCTCTATGGTCAGGTGGTCAGGCTTGGGAAGTTTGGTGAGAGTTGGGGGGTTTTAAAGAATAAAATAAAATATATATATATATAAGTTAACGAGATATCGTTTAAGGTAATCCAAGTAGAGGTTATAAGTACTCTGTATCAAGGATAGTTTTAATGTTCAGCGTTGTTTGACTCAACAAGAAGTTTCCTTAGTTGTGGTGTTCGGGTGGCTGATTCAACACTGTTTCTAGGTAACCGATTCTTGAAGTAATAATAGTAAATGAGTGAAGAATAACGTGGATCGGCTGTAGAGCCGCTCCACGTTATTCCTCACTCATTTACTATATATATATATATATATATATATATATATATCATCATCATCATCATCATCATCATTTTACGTCCACTTTTCCCTGCTTGCAAGGGTTGGACTGGAACTGATTCTGGCTTGATTTCTACAGCTGGATGCCCTTCCTAACACCAACCTCATTTACAGTGAGTGTTGGTGGGTGCTTTTTTGCCATGGCACCTCCACGACCACTTTGCAGTGGAATGATAGGGATCGCAGTCTCTATCATCTCATTTCTACAGCTGAGTAAACTGGAGCAACTTGAAATAAAGTATCTTGCTCAAGGAAACAACACATCACCCGATCTGAGAATTGAACTCACAACCTTTCGATTGCAAGGCCAATGCTTTAACCACTAAGCCATGTGCCTCCATATATATGTGTGTGTGTGTGTGTGTGTGTGTGTGTGTGTGTGTGTGTGTGTGTGTGTTAGGTAATTCCAAAGGAAAAAAAAATGCTCTATGTATAGAACAGAGCTATTTAATTAGAAAGTGAACAACACAAAATATAACTACTCCATTACCAAAGGTTTCTGGCTTGCAGATGATAATAAAATACGTCTGCAATCCAGAAACCTTTGGTAATGGAGTAGTTATATTTTGTGTTGTTCAATTTCTAATATATATATATATAGGGTTTCCCAACAATCACGAGACCTTTTTAAAATATAATAACTATTTTATAATTTATTTTTTCATTTACAACAGGTTTTTATATTTTTAAGTGGTCTTTGCGACTTTGGGGCCATATTGTGTATATATATATATATATATATATATATATATATATATATATTTATATTTATATATAGAGAGAGAGTGTGTGTATGTATAATATATATTTGGGAAATGTCGATTTCTCAGGTCACCCTTGGGTCACATCATTTCCTTTGTTTCTGACCTCTCATACATCATACTTGACAAGAAGTCCATTGCTATATATATATATATATATATATATATATATATATATATATATATATATATATATATATACACACACACATATATATATATATATATACACATATATATATATATATATTGTGTGTATATATAAATATACAGACAGACTGATAGGTAGACAGACCTCATGAGCTGAAAGCCACATATTATAGCTGATAAAATTCATTCAACTCACGTTACTTTACTGCCCCAAACATTGTTTAACTTGGAATAAAGGTTGAGGTTTTGGCAGTGAAATGAAGGTAGAGAAAAGTTCAGGACCTCTGGATATTTTCCTACTAAATTTTGTTAATTTGTCACAAAGCAAATATATAATATTTGCTATTACCATACAGTCAATATTTCTAATTTAATAAATTCCAATAATATTTTTCCAATAAATACACAAGGAAAATATAAAGTTTTGTTATAAAGAATTTCTGTTATAATATCATATTTTCTATTGCTTTTTTCAAAGTAGAAAATGTTTTCCTGCAGAATAAGGTTTGTTCTAAACTTAAGCATTAGTTGGAAATGAAAGATCTCAGTTATTGAATTGACATGAATGGATAGTCAAAGGTGTAGATTTGAATAGGGTGTGTGTTAAACATATTAAGAATTTAATCTTTGACATATATAAATGGGTGAAAAAGTAAATGTACCTTGAGAATCACAATCATTAGACTGTTACAATAATTGTGAAGGTGTGTAGCTTAGTGGTAAGTTAGGATGTTAGCCTCACCATCATATATAAAGTCATGGGTTCGATTCCAAGCAGGTCATTGTGTACTTGAGCAAGGTACTTCATTTGTACCACTACATTGCTCCACTACACTCCACTCCACTCAACTGGACGAAAACGAGAGTTCTATCTGTAATTCGAAGGACAAACAACCTTGTAACATACTCACTGTGTCTTGCTGCTGAATCTCCCTGACAACTACGTTAAGGGTCCAAGTTTCTGTAAAATATTTAACTTCCTTCATGTTGATTTCATGAGCAGAACGGTCCATAGTTCAAATAACTGGAACACTGATCATTAGGGCCGATTGTTGTTCAACACCCACCCAGAATGTTATGAAACCTCTACTCCTCCCATCACCAGCATCTCACCACCAGCACTAACCATACCACCACTCCACCAACAGCATCAACACCAGCACCCACCCACCCCTCCCACCACCACCACCACCATCAAGCACCACCCCCACCACCATCCAGCACCACCCCCACCACCATCCAGCACCACCCCCACCACCATCCAGCACCACCCCACCACCATCTAGCACCAAATCCTGGTAAAAGGCTTGGATTAGCTTTGATCCTCAGTAAAATATTTAACTATAAGTCAATAAGTACATAGATAGTTCCACTGATCAATCAGCTGGAATACTGAATGTTGAAATCTATTCTGAACAATGGATGTGATGTACAACAACTCGTTCTCTACCTCTGTTGCTTCAGTCACAAACCTGGGCTCTGCTACCCACAATACAGAGGAGAGGAAGATGATCAAATACCAGGGCCTGACTGACTGCTTCCTCTTTGCACCAGGTCATTGTCAAAACCTCTGGAGTCCTTGGTCCCTACACTGCTGATTTCCTCTGTAAAGTCAGAAAGACTGTGACCCACTTGAGGAAGGGGCCCCTGTGATGTGCGATGGCTATTGCTGGTGTCCCTGGCCATTCTCTGTGGTAACGCTTTTGTTATTTTGTCTGTGGAGCTCAGCTGAGGCACCACTCAGACTCGGGTATTGTTTACTGTCCCTCTTCCTCTCTCTTTCTTTCGCTGCTTGATCCTTCTTTCTTTTTCTCTTTTTCATTTCATTTTTTCTTCTTTAGTAGTGTGTTTTGTTTTTTATTAGACACTGCTCAATTATTTTTATATAACATCAATGACTTTCCATGACAACAATAAAAGCTAAGTGTAATAATGACTTTGACTGCAACTTGAAACCTTGTCACATTCTCAGCTTGTTATGATATCATATTCTTCCTCTTGATTTTTCTTTCTCTCCAGAAATGTTGTCACAGATTTTTGGTAAATATTGGTCCCTCTTTATTTAAATAAGGAGGTCAAATTTAGTGGTGATAGTAGTTGTAATGTTTTATAATTGTCGTTATAATTGATTAAATCAACAAAACTATGTTAGCAGATGTAAAACATGGTATCTGATGAAAAGAAAAATATATAAAAACCTTAGAAGAAACAAAATAAAAAATATATAGCGTAAAGTATTTAACCAGGCACCCATTCCATGCTGCCACATTTCCACCCTGTTAAATTTTTTTTTTATGCATATCATTAAATATAAAATTATAAAATTATATTTCAAACAGAAATTATAGCAAAAGAATAAGAGAAAATATCAAATTAACATGACATTTTAATGAGTCAAATTTAATCCTCCCTCTCATTTTTAAAAGCAGCATTTGTCAAAAAAATCAGAAAACCGAAACAACATTCAACTGAAATGAAAATTAAAAAATGAAATTAAAATCCTCTCATTATTTATTTATTATATTTAATGTTTGTTTTTATTATTATTCTTTTTATTTGGCATAAAATCTAATTTAAATAACAACCTTATATAAATATTTAAAAATCTAAAAATAAAATAATATGAAATAAAATATAAATTATTAAATCATTATTTTTTTTTTCAAGGATGTACTTTTAAAAATACTTTGGAAAAATATTTCTCTAAAAGTTCTGGAACACTAAATTTGGTTGATATTGATTTTCGAATACAAACATTAGAAGAAAAATATAATCTATATTATAAAAGAAGAGCTGTTTCTTCGTCTGTCTGTTCATCACACTTAAATATGTATACATAATACATATAGTTTTTTTGTTGTTGTTTGTGTGTGTGTGTGTGTGTGTGT
>OZ024748.1:17883254-17893254 GCA_964016885.1 Eledone cirrhosa
GCTACTATAAGGAGAGAAGGATACACCAGTGTTAGGTCAGGACTTTTTTCTCTATCCTAAACATACAATAGGCAAAGTGAACATTAGCAAAATTTGAACTCAATTCACAGAGGACCAGAGCCGGAAAAAATATCCAATGTTCTGACCACTTTATAATTTTGTAAAGCCTGCATTTCATTTCAAAATTATATCACCCGTGGTTGTGAAACAAACAAGAACAGGAAAAGGTGGGAAAGTAAATAGCGCATATGTTATAGTCAGCATCATTTCATTATAACCTTTTGTAATGTGTATTGTAAACCTTAACAAAGGGCTTGATTCTGAGTGACATGAGAGCAGGTTGCAGATGTGTTTAGATGTTACCTTCAACTGTGTTACAATGAGATGATAATGTACAACGGAAAAGGAAGAGAAGTTGAGATTCTTGGTTAGCCATTGAAATATTCTGAACAAGCTAATTTAATTTCATTAAACCTGTTTATTATGAGACTCTCGATTAACAATTAGAATGAAGATAGATTTTGGAATTACAAGATTGGTGTTATTGCATTTAATAAAGTCAACAACAAGGAGGTTACTTATGTAACAACATACACACATGCTGTGTGGAAGACTATGACAAACCACATTACATTCACTGAGTCAGTCAATCTAATTGTTGTTGCTTAGTCCACAGTAAATCTTTATTGCCGAGGTCAATTTTGACTTTCATCCTTTCAAAGTTGATAGACTAAAAACCATTTTACATGGGCACCAAAACCTTCATTTACTACCAAATCATACTTAACTGTCAGTGACAGTCATAGTTGTTTAGGACCTGCTGAGGTCAACTTTGCCTTTCATCCTTTCAAGGTAAACAAAAGAAAAAGTACCAATCTAGTACTGGGATCAATTCTTCCACTATATCTCTTTCTCACTTCCTTTCTCTCACTTTCTATCCTTCTCTGAAAGAAATCTGCTATGTTTAGACTTGAAGAGGAGATAGGCTCCATCAGGTTTAAAATGCCCAATAAACGCTGTACACCACTATAGCACCCTTATGACTTCATCAGGGCTTACAGGACCATACCATACTAACCCTTTATTGAACAGAGCTGTGATTAATGCCATCCCAACCATAACCATCTCATCTCATATTTCAGATATTGGACATCTAGGACAATATTATCCAATGTGATTTGCCATGTCATGGAAACACATATCTTATTGGTTAGAGTGTTGGTACGCCATGACAGACTGGGAAAGATTTAATACTACTACTACTACTAAATTCATCCAATTCTTTGTGGTGACATGATAAAACCTTTCCATCCCACACAATCCAACATTAACTGCCTCAATTCTTCACTGGATAATTCTTGATCTTCCTCAATGACTCTCTTTAATGTCTTGAAGGGCCTTCCACATTTGTCTTTCATATTAGTGGGTGCAGAGAAGCAGAACAAATATTTCAAAGCATTCTATCTGACATACTAACTATTCTGTCAATTCACTGCCTACTCAAGGTAGGTCATTTAAGTGCAAATCAATGTTTTCAGTGATTCTTCCATTGCTGATACACTAGAGAAACTTGGCCAAGATAACAACTACAATTGCTGAAAGACAGTTAATATGTGCAGGACATTGCTGGAGAAGTAAACTGGAACTTATACACAAGCTACTATTGTGGGGATCAACTCATGAGAGACGCAATAGAGGAAGACTGGCTTGAACCTTCATCAATCAATACTCAGACAATACAAACCTCAATAGGGAGCAGTTGACAGGAGCGATGGAAAATTATGAATTATGGAGAGACTTTGTCAGGAATGTTAGACTGTGGTTGCAATGATGATGATGATAGTATCTGCTGGTCACAACTCCTGACAGAAGGGCTGGAATTTGAACTCAGAATGCAGAGAATCAGATCAGATAAAACAAATATCTTGTCTAGCTGTTTCACAATTCAGTCAATCCAACAACTCCTGGTCTGGTACTTTGCTTATCGACTCCCTGGAAGGATGAAAGACAAAGTTGAACTTAACAGGTTTGGAATGCAAAGCACTGGGGGATGAAAGAAAAAGTTGAACAGAAGGATGAAAGAAAAAGTTGAACTTAACAGAATTGGAACACGAAACACAGGGGTCCAGAACAAATAGCAAAACTCTAAGGATTCTGCTAATTTGCCAACCACTGGGGATAGGTGGTTTATATAGAAAACTATATAAAACTGTCTCAAATTATCTCCAATAATACATCAAAATGAAAATAAAGCCGTCAAATCATTGAAAATAAACGCTGAAATTCTACATTGATGTTCCTGTGATAAATACTACTTTAGAGAAATTATATATGATTATTAAGTAATATAATATATTATTTAATTACATGGAATGAAATATGACGGAAACTTGAAAAACAAAACCTCCAAGATTACATAATGAAAGATCGGTAGTGTGTTAGTTATGTTGTGTTATGATAGAAAACTAACTGCAGCGTTAGAAATTATGACATTCTCAGATAATATTCAGCTAAATAATACTTATCAATGTACATAATAAGCAATAAGAAATTACATTATCGTTTTCAATACCTTTCAATGTAATGTAATAACTAATAACGTATGAAAACACGGAATGGGATTCCTGAAACGAAATATGAAAAACATTGTATCGCTTAATCAGACGCGATTTTCAATAACTGCTTTAGCGGAAAGAGAAATGAAACGATAGTGAAGCAAAGGAGACAGGGGGAGATGAAGAGGAATGGAAAATAGGAAAAGAAAGAAGAAACACATATATATATATATATATATATATATATTTATATGTATATGTGTATATATATATATTGATATATATGTATATATGTATATATATATATATATATGTATGCATATATATATATATTTATATATATGTATATGTGTATATATATATATATATATATATATATGTATATATATATATGTATGCATATATATATATATTTATATATATGTATATATATGCATATATATATATATATATATATATATATGCATATATATATATATATGTATATATATATATGTATGCATATATATATATATATATATGTATATATGTATATATATATATATATATATATATATATATATATATGTATATTTATAAATGTATACTTATATATATATATGAATATATATATCATCATCAACATCGTTTAACGTCTATCTTACAATATACATATATACACACATATGCATGTATATATATATATATATACATGCATATATATATACACACACAACCATATATATATATGTGTGTGTGTGTGAGGTAAGAATGGATGTATATAATGTAGTTTTAAATTTGCTCATGACATAAAATCTTCAATAGCAATTGTAGGGGAATATAAAAGTGTACAATAAAGATAAACCAAATATGGTGAATATGAAATAATTATGGCAGTTAACTGAAAATGAATGGATAGCTGGAGAATAGAGATTTGCTTCAATTATATTCACACATTATCAAACATGTCACAGCTATTGTGAAGCCTTAGTTACTCTCTTAGCTGTCCTTCCTTCCATGCATCTATGGATATGTGGATATGTGGAACCTTAAATCCTGTTGGAGTCAAGTTATAGTAATGTATAGCATGTCTTTAGCATTTAAACCCAGGGTTGGGCTTTCATCTGCTGAGGGGGGACCTAAGCTATATGAAATTTGAGGCCCATCTCTATAAAAAATTGGATCTGTGGAACCTTAAATCCTGTTGGAGTCAAGTTATAGTGATGTACAGCATGTCTTTACCGTTTAAACCCAGGGTTGGACTTTCACCTGCTGGGGAGGGGGGGGGGGCCTAAGCTATATGAAATTTCAGGCCCTTCTCAATTAAAAAATTGGATACTTGGAATCTTAAATCATGTTGGAATCATAGTAATGTAAGGCATGTCTTTACCATTTAAACCCAGGGTTGGACTTTCATCTGCTGAGGGGGCCTCTAAACTATATGAAATTTGAGGCCCATCTCTATAAAAAATTTGGGAAAAAACGATTTTAAATTGGATATGTGGAACCTTAAGTCCTGTTGGAGTCATATTAATGTATGGCTTATCTTTACCGTGACAGAAAAGAGAGATACACAAAAGGCAATAACCCAGAAGCAATATTATTGTCGATTGATTCTCTCTGTCACCACTAGAACAAAAAGATGGCAAAGGTCATCTAAAACACATAGCATAATGAAGCTGTTTGCTTGCAAACAAATTAAATATTATTATTATTCGATATATAAATATAGTACCAGTAATACACTGGGATAATTGCTGGCCTTGTGCCAAAAGTAGAAACAATTATTATTCGATATAAAACTCGGAAATGCATTATATATATATATATATATATATATATATATATATATATATATATATAGTAATAATAATAAATTTGAAAGCAGCGATTCTTTGCTTAAACTTTAATCTGTTATTTTAATAAATATATATATATATATATATAATGCATTTCCGAGTTTTATATCGAATAATAATTGTTTCTACTTTTGGCACAAGGCCAGCAATTATCCCATACATAAAATAAAATATATATATATATACATAAAATAAAACACATAAAGGCAGATAGTTGGTCAGTCGTCCTCTTTGTCTTTGTCTCTGATTTTTCGGACCCATGGTTTTTTATATATTCCTTTGTTATATTCCAATACCTTATGATATCACCGGATTCATATGGAACCCGGTCATTGAAATGATCATAGTATAATAAACCATAGTATAATAAGTCCAGCCTCCTGTTATTTTATTTTATGTATAATTAACTCCGTATTCGCACCACCAACTACACAAACGAAGATGGGTGAACTGCAATGCGTTGAGTACTCTTCACAATATTACATCAGGATTGACCATACGGAATGACCAGTTCTATCCAGTGGTGAACCAACAAACCTAAAGATATATATATATATATATATTTTTTTTTTTTATATATATATATTTTTATTTATATGCAAAAGTTCTATTAAATTGTTGGGATACAACAAGCAAATATTTTTATAACTGATATAAAGCACTCAACAAGTATTTGGAGTAAACATACGATATTAACAAATGGAAACTATATTTATAAAACCATATTTATTTCATTATACATATTTCAAGGACACCAAGATTTGTTAATATCGTATTTTTATTTATATATATTTTTATATATATTTTTATATATATATATTTTTATTTATATATATTTTTATATATATATATATATATAGAGAGAGAGAGAGAGAGAAAAAAAATTAAAATTTAGCTTCGAGCATAGCTGTATATAGGTACGTATTGGAATTTCGTATTTCTAAAGAAATACAGTATGTTTATAAATCAAGACTTAGAAAGCCGTAGCTATACAAAAACACCAATGACTATCACCACCTGGCGGTGTCCAGCAGAAGCAAGGGAGACAATCATTGATGCTCATTTCGAACTGAACTGGTTCTCCTCAGAACGATCTCTCTCGCTCTTGCAACTGCTGGACTTTGAAAACAGGCTAGAATATATAGTTTTCTCAAAATGCGCATTAAAGATTGTGGTGTTTTTGAATAGCTACAGCTTTCTATATGTTTATTTATAAACATACCGTATTTCTTTAGAAATACGAAATTCCAATATATATATAATGAAAGGGTTAAAAAAAACTGAGAAGCTTTTAAAACAGACAACACAACATGTGTGTGAGTATGTGTGGATGATAACGAGAGAGAGAGTAACTAACAGATAGAGTGAAAAAGAGCTAGAGAGAGAGGGACTGAGAGAGATAATGATAGTGTGAGAAAGAGAGAGAGAGAGATTGAAACTGAGAAAGAGAGAGAGAGAGAGAGAGAAAGTTAGAAAGGGATGGAGAGTGAGAAAGAAATACTATGAGAAAGAGATAAAAAGTCAGATAGATTGAAAGAGAGAAAAAGAGAAAGCTAGAGAAAGAGATAGAGGGGGAGAGAAATAAATAGAGAGAGAAAGGGATAGAGGGGGAGAGAAAGAGTTTAATGATAGAATCTCAGTGAACTGGGGGAATGAAATGTTTGAAACAAAATAAAAAACTGTCTCGGAGATAGAAGACTCTCTTATCAATATAAAAGATGCTGAAAGTTTATTATATTTTATTTTGATTTGTTTCTATTTATGTTGTTGTTTTTTTGACAAACGCCGACCATATTATCTAGAAAGAAACTGTGAGTACTTGGGGATCTTTTTAGTGAGTTAACTATTCCATTATTACCGTAACTGGCACCACTTTTCAATAGCAAAGTCTTCTTCAGAGATGGTAAAACAATGAAGAAAAAATATAATCGATAATAAAATCAAAAATCAAAAATCAAAAATATAAAAATAATTGTTTCTACTTTTGGCACAAGGCCAGCAATTACCCAGTGTATTACTAGTACTTTATTTTATCGACCCCGTAAAGATGAAAGGCAAAGTTAACCTCGGCGGAATTTGAACTCAGACCGTAAAGGGACGTAACTCTATGCTTCAAAGCATGGTGTCCGACTCTACCGATACTGCCAATCCACCGTCCTATAATTGTTTCTCCTTTAGGCACAAGGCCACCAATTACCCAGTACATTACTGGTACTTTATTTTATCGATCCTGTAAGGATGAAAGGCAAAGTTAACCTCGGCGGGATTTGAACTCAGATTGTAAAGGGACGTAACTATGCTAGAAAGCATGGTGTCCAACCCTCTACCGATACTGCCAATATCAAATCAATATCTTACTTACTCTTATTCTTTTCTTTTTTTTTTCACTCATTAAACTGTGGTCATGCTGGGGCACCCACCATCCTAAATGTATTTTTAGTTGATCATATATTGACACCAGTACAGTGGCCATGCTTGGGCACCTACCATCATAAATGTATTTTTAGTTTATCATATATCAACCCTAGTACAGTGGTCATGCTGGAGCACTTACCATCCTAAATGTATTTTCAGTTGATCACATATTGACCCCCCTCCCCAAGTGCAGTGGTCATGCTGGGACACCCATCATCTTAAATGTACTTTTAATTTATCATATATCGGTCATGGTTTTGATCATAAATTAACCCCAGTATTGTGGTCATGCTGGAGCACCATCATAAATGTATTTTTAGTTTATCGTATATTGACATCCACCAGCATTACTATGTCATGGTTTTGATCATACACACATTAGCAAGACACAATTGAAAAGTACAAAACAGCACTAAAATTGCATTGTGTTGAAAATTAAACAATCTGTCTGCTAGTAAAAATACTATAAACATTTGAATTAACAAAACTGTTTTTAGATATTTTCTGCTAAATCTTTGCAGAATGCCATCAATTAACCCTTTAGTATTTAAACCAGACATATCCGGCCAGAATTCTCTCATATATTTCTGTTCAAACCAGCTGTAACTGGCCACTCATACTGATGTTAAGGTATTGTTCTCAAGATAAATAATATCAAAATCTCATAGATTCGATATTATGTGAGATAATTATGTTAGGTAAATCCTTTACTGTGAAAACACAATAGTAAATATAGAGTAATGTAAATGTTAAAAGGTTAAAGCAGAGCATGAGACATTTGACCAACTAGGAATAATGGAGAGTCACTCAAGGTAGAGCCGCTACTTCTCTGAATTGAGAGATCACAGCTCCGATACTATGGGCATGTGGTTAGAATGTCTGAGGAAAGAATCACTGGACATATTTTATGAACAAAATGGCTGGGGATTTAACCCTATGATGGACTACTGCTCTGTACAGAGGGGTGTCTTATACTCATTGTCACTTAATGCCACAGAAACTTGGATAAGCACCTGAATGATGAGCCTCTGGGATCAAGACAGACTTTTAGATAAACAGTATGATTTTTCTATGACAAGTATGGAGGAAAACTCTGGACATGTTCCAGTCTAGCCAGGACTCTTCAACGGAAGTGTAGATACAGCATAACTTAACGAAGCAAAGTTTTATCAAATTAACATGCTGATTAATTGTGCAGAAATATATATTTGGTAAGCTGGAATAATCTAGAAAAATTTCTGAAAAATGACTGTATTTCCTGCATAATAATTAACAGTAGCTGGAAGCATATTAATGCTCAGAACTTTAAAACAGCAAATTAGATATAGTGTAAAATATATTTGATATTAGTTGATGTAGTTTGTTTGGTTTTAAATTTTAAATATTCCTATGAATTTTAGAATATATTTAGAAGAGAAAGAATTTTAATATTCAATTTTGGAAATCTCGACAGAGTAAAATTTACATGAACACATATATTATATGCATAGTTATGTAGAAAATATAAAAAAATATTTTAGAATTATTTTAATTTTATCAATTAATTAAAATCGAAAATTTCACAGAAATATAGATTTCTGTTTAGTAAGTTAAATTTCTATATTTTTCATGATAAGGAATTTCACATTCTGATTTCCATGATTTTTACCAATGCCTTCAGCAGCGAAGAGAAATATCTTTCAAACTGTAGATAGATATCAAGTTACTGACAGCTAATTGCTTTCTCTACAATATTTGCCATAATGTTTTCAAAATAATTTCAATAGACACCAGCATGGCTGTGTGGTTAAGGAGTTTGTTTTGCAACCATGTGCTTCTGCGATCAATCCTGCTGTGTAGCGTCCTGATTTAGTCAATCTTATTAACACATACCCACACCACCACCACCACCAGTACTTATATTTTCAAGTCTGGTATTTATTTTATCAATCTCTTTTATTTGTCAAATATCAATATGACATCAATGTCAATTTTTTATTTAGATGAGATGCACATTTTGCAATTGATCAGCTCAAGTTCAGTCATGATTGGGCTTGACTCTGAAATCGATAGCTCATCAGACAAGTGGATTGCTTCTATCTTCTCATGAAGCTCTAGTGCAGTCGTGAGCAACCTGCAGCCCGCAAAGCTTTCTGAATGGCTTGCCTAAGTCACCTAAGTGAAATCTTTCAGATTTTTTTACCCCAACTTTTCAGTTGTAATTTATCTTTCTATCATGTTTACGATCGAGGAAAACAATGTGTACGAATTCTGAAGAAACAAATCAAAACAACCTGAGTTACCGCCCTTTTTTTTAATGTGGCCACGAATGTAAATTAGCACTTGCGGCCCACCTGATGATGAGTCATATCTCATGCAACCTACTTCTCGAAAAAGGATGCCCATGCCTGCTCTAGTGTCTGAAATTTTAAGACTCATTTCTTACTATATCAAGTGGTAAACTAATATATATCTTCATTGTACTCTGCTGTTTGCTTTGTTATTTCTGTTTACTTTTTGCCTATATATATATATTTATATACTATAAATGATAATGTATATGTGTATCTGTATATGTCTTCAATGCATCCTAGAAAAAATGGTTTTCATTTTCAAAATCTGCATTCCAAGGAGAATGTTTTAGGGTTGTTAGTTATCAATAGAAACAAGATTTCCATTGGTCTTTCCAATTGCTAATAATATCTATTGCTCGCAAATCCAGGTAGAAGGAGCAACGTGAAATAAAGTGTCTTGCTCAAGGACATAATGCATCGACCGGTCCAGGAATTGAACTCACAACCTCACAATTGCATATCCAATTTTCTAACTACTCAGCTAGTATATGTATATATATATATATATATGTATATATATATGTACATATCATCATCATCATCTTCCTTTAACGTCCATCTTCCACGCTAGCATGAGTTAGACTTATATACATATATATGTATATATATATGTATATATTTGTAAACGGAATAGAAAATGCTGACAAATTGTTCACAGTTGAAAAATGGTTTAATTAGGAATAAAAGAGTATTAGTGATTGTATGGGTTAGTATTCAGTTGTGGTTTTAAGTTTTTAAGTTTTTACCGGTTGCGCATTTCTAAATGCTTTTCAAAAATAATTTTGAGATAGAGTGTCCGTGCTGACACATACATATATATATATATATATACACATACATATATATATATATATATAAA
>OZ024748.1:17898254-17905754 GCA_964016885.1 Eledone cirrhosa
ATAACTTTAGTGTTTAGCCTTTTAACTTTAGTGTTTTAACTTTTGTGTTTAATGTTGTTTTAACTTTTGTGTTTAGTGCTGTTAATTTTTTCAAGCTTATTATCACTTACTATCTTCCGTTCCTCTTAATTCTTCCTTAGCTTCTATTTATTTGTTCTATTTACAGAGGTCTTGAGTTTTCAGTGCACGTCATGACATATGTGGAGGACAACATGTAGAAAGTTATATGACCACGACTGTCTGTCAAAAAGATAAAAATTTACCAGAAATCTGTCCGCTGCTCTTCCTCTTGGTTCACACATTCTCTGTAAGGATTCATTATTTCATTATTCTCCACAAGATTACACTTATCATACATTCTCTTACTAAAATCCAAATTTAATTATTTGCAAAGAGAAAAAACTAAAAGAAAAAAAAAATCTTTTTTTTTCAAACATTCATAAAATTTAAATAATTTATTTTTTTCATAAAATATTTTTTATTTAAAATTTCAACTTATCAACAAAAAAAGATAATTGTTTTGTTTTGTTTTTGTTTTTTAACTATGACTTCCCAAGACATCACTAATCAAATTTAATATATTTTGTTACAAAACATCATTATCATTATCATTATAATAATAATAAATAATATTATTATTATTATTACTACTACTGTTATTATCATTATCATTGTTGTTGTTTTGTTGTTGTTATTATTGTTATTGTGTGGAGGTGGGTAGATTTTTTTACTTGCTTTCTCTTGATATTGTAGATTTTTTTTGGTTACCAAGTAAAAATACATAATAAAAACATTTATTAAAATGTGGCTCTCCTACTTTAGGAGGTAGAAATGTAATTATTTACTTTACTTTACACTGTTTGGTGAAAAAACACTTTAATTTATAAAGAATGTTTTTCTTCTTCCACTTGAAAATTAACAATATGGCTGTTGAAACGCCTCCACAAAAACAATATGGCTGACAAAATGACCCTACATAAACTATATAGCTGACAAAATGACAAAAACAATATGACTGCAAAACTGCCCCGACAAAAACGATGCCACAAAAACAATATGGTGACAAAATGACACCACAAAAACAATATGGTGACAAAATGACTTCACAAAAACAATATGGTGACAAAATGACATCACAAAAACAATATGGTGACAAAATGACATCACAAAAACAATATGGCTGACAAAACGCCCCCACAAAACAATATGGTGACAAAATAACCCTACAAAAACAATATGGCTGACATAATGACACCACAAAATGAATCTCATGAAAGTAAGCAACACATTCATGGAAGGTAAACCTGAAAGAAGGCAACGAATTGCTAAAGTCGTCAGATAGAATACTGCACGGTATTTATTTTGTCTCTCTGGATTCCAAGCTAAAATCTCGTCAAAATCATGTTTTTTGCCTTTCATCCTCTTGGAGTTGATAAAGACAAAAGTACCAGTCCATTACTGGTGGCAATTCTTCCTCTACATTTCTCTCTCTTTCAATCTCTCTCTCTCACTCTATCTATCAATCTATCTATCTATCTATCTATATCTATCTCTCTCTCTCTCTATATATATATATATATATATATATATATATATATATATATATATATGGTGGCTGCCAACTCGTTTTCGAGTATGGCCACTACTTTATATCCATGTAGGAGAACTCCTACCGATGCGCTGAACGAATGTGACTTTAGTCCAGCCAGCGACTTGAAAACTCTGGTACAAACACTACACTTGTGACAATTATTGACCCATAGTGCTAGGCCCATGGTACCATGTGACGACAAGTGCAGAGAGATCTCCAGATATAAAACAATGCCTGTGCCGTGAAGCTTTTATAGTGAGCAAAGGCACTGCACAAAGCCAGTCCCACTCTCTTAACCAAGATGATATTTACCAAAAAGAAGAACAAGTCAACATCATTGGATACCATCAGAGTTGCAGGTGTTATATCAGAGTTTTCCTTCTCCTAGAATTCTGCCTTGACAAAGGCTAAGGGGTCATCTCTCCCGGTGATTTTGGATGGCCATTGACTCTTAAGAGCTCCTTTGCCCTTTGACAGGTTTTGTTTTTAGTCCTGCAGGATGTCCAAAGTCACCCTCCTCACCAAGAAACCTTAGTGGGGTTGCCAGTTTAGTCGCCAACGACCCGACCATGGGACAGGTTGTACTGGAATACATGTTACCAGTAGCACCAAGTGGTGACCTGACATACATATACATATATATATATATATATATATATATACATACATATATTATAAATAAAATAAAATAACAGGAGGCTGGACTGGTGTAAATCCTTGAAAAGTTTATTATACTATGATCATTTCAATGACCGTTTTCCGTATGAATCCGGTGATATCATCAGGTATTCGAAATATAACAAAGGAATATATAAAATCCATGGGTCCGAAAAATTTGGTTTATAAATAACGACATACCCATGGAAATCACACCTTAACGGTCCGAAGATTCGCTGGATAGTCTATCTGGATACTATCTAGCGAATCTTCGGACCGTTAAGGTGTGATTTCCATGGGTATGTCATTATTTATAAAACAAATTTTGTATTTTATCTGATGAAAGCGCACCAAGACTGCCTTGGTTGCCCTTGAAATATATATAATAAAATAAATATGGTTTTATAAATATAGTTTCCATTTATTATTATCTTGGAATATTTACTCCAGTATCTTGTTGAGTGCTCTATATCAGTTATAAATATTTATGTTTGTCGGAATTCCAACAAATTAAATACAACTCCTACATATATTTATATATATATATATATATATATATATATATATATATATATAGGAGTAAGTAAGACCCCGACGGCTGAGCTCAAGCCGTTTCGACGGCTAATTCTGTACTATATATATATATAGTAATAATAATAAATTTGAAGACTAAAATCCAAAGAGGGCTCGATAAAGATAAATCTGTTATTTTAATAAATATATATATATATATATATATATATGTGTGTGTGTGTGTGTGTGTGTGTGTGTTTGTGTGTGTGTCTTTAGCTTTCACACACACAATCAAACAAACAAATTCAGCTGTGTTCTGAACTGGGAAAAGATCGTCCTCGTCAAGTTTAAACACACACAACATTTCAGACACCGACACACACACACAACACACATACATTTTGTGAAGCAAAGGGGTGTGTGGAAAGTTTTAATTAATAAAAGAGAAAGTATTTCTAATCTTCCCTTTTGCTGGAACAGCCAGAAATAAGATTCAATCAGTCTTTCATTCACATAGTGTGTCTCACGACCGTCCTAGGAATGTGGGGGATGATGCTCAATACCATGTAACATAGCCGTTCGTATACAAGCATCATACAATCTGCCTGTAGTGACCTACATTCCGCGGGCTCACATACATTCTCTGTGCGTGATTTGGCTCAGCCCAGCCAATCAGCGCCAGTAGAAGAGGATGTATCCCTACGCGTCCTGAGGGAGAAATTACCGGCGAAGATTTGAAGAATCTCTCACTCGCACCAGGAACTTCGAACCAGCAACACGTACAACATGTGACGGTGAGATTTTGCACCTTAGCCTGCCGGCTTTCCGGCGCAATGGCACATTCCCTTTTGTAACCTCATTTTTATGTGTAACTTCAACCATACAAGTTAACCAACATTATTTGTGCTACAACAAAGGGCGGTGGATTGGCAGTATCGGTAGAGGGTCGGACGCCATGCTTTGACGCATAGAGTTACGGTCCTTGCCATTCTGAGTTCAAATCCCGCCGAGGTTAACTTTGCCTTTCATCCTTACGGGGTCGATAAAATAAAGTACCAGTAATGCACTGGGTAATTGCTGGCCTTGTGCCAAAAGTAGAAACAATTATTTGTGCTACAACAAAAATAAACATACATTTCATCCCTAATTTCTGCTGTTGACGTCATTATTATGTTACTCGTGTCTCAATAACATTTATAACCATGCTGAAAAACTGGTGACCCCGACGTGATGAATATTTTCAGTTCAAAATATTCCTTTTGAAATAAAATTAAAATTGGTGACCTGACGTGAGGAACATTGTAAATACAAAATATTCCTTTTAAAATTTTAAAAACTTTTCGCCACAAGGAAATTTCAAAATGGCTACCGACAAGTCCTGTCTACAATCAACAACAACAACAGCAGCAGCAACGACAACATTGTTTAACCACTAACCAACAACAGGGAATAGTGATATGGCAGCTTCATAGCCTTACCGACGCAACCACCGCACATCATATTGTTTACTTCTATGCTTTCACATGTATTTTCAAAATTATAGCCCGGAGACATTTTTTTGTCTTTCGATACGGCTCCCTGCAATACAAACAAGCAACACAATCTTATGTCACACAAGGTGGCAGGACGGTAAAATGGCCACGAAAACTCTCAAAAACAATATACATCTAACCCCTAGTGGCATTAACAAACTTCTTTTTCAGTTTTCAGATAGAACTAGTGTCAGAAAGTCTGTACACTGGTGATGTGTGAACTATTTGACTTTGAAAAACTTTGAACTTATCATTGAGCATTAATTTCTCTGCTCCCTTATATTGACTTTGAATTATCAGTTTGTTACATTCACATATTTCTTTGTAAAATGCATTTACTTGTTTTGTGCTCTTTTGCTATTTGCTTGCTCATGGTTTTTATTCATTCACATTCTTTGCTGTTTTACATGCCTGCATATGCACACATTTCTTTGTCACCTACCAACATGTTGTTCTTGGTATATGTTCTTCAAACGTAATATTCTGCGAGATCCCTTTTCACCTGGTTGAGGTGCCGTCACATGCTAGCAACTCATAGAGCTTAATTCACCTGGATTCAAACAGGCACCGCAACACGAGAATGCTAATTGCAGCTGAACTCAAACAGTTTCGCATCTCGTTGCACACTCATCGTACATAACAACCTCTATCTTGTTATCTTACCCGACTCACTGGGAAAACAACAAATAGAACTGGACTTGTCAGCATTTCCACCACTTCTGTGGATTCGCCCGAATTATGGAATTTACACTGCAACCCACCTGCAGATTCAGCTTGCTTTTTTTTCTTTTCAAAGCAACCAGCCATTTTTTCCTGGCTCCCTAGCACATTCGGCAATACATCTGGGAGGCCAATAATTTCTCGCCTACCCATCATCTTCTTGCCAGCACTGGTAAACTACCATAATAGCTTCATCCACAGCTACTGGTACAACACTTACCATTAACATTTAATGCAAGAACGGCAACTTCGCCCATGTCAGACTTTATCCGTTTTCTGTTAGACCTTTGGTGGTCACGTATAAACTACAAAACAGCTAGTCATTTGACACAGCGGCTCAACACGGCCCTTAGCGCCTCATTTTTTTTTCTTGCATGCATCCTTCTGCTCAATTATTTTTTCACTGATGTGCTCTTTCAGCATTTGTTCTTGCTGATTCAATAATCTGTATCGACTTCCGTCTAGGAGGGGAGTATTGTAGTGACCTACATTCCGCGGGCTCACATACATTCTCTGTGCGTGATTTGGCTCAGCCCAGCCAATCAGCGCCAGTAGAAGAGGATGTATCCCTACGCGTCCTGAGGGAGAAATTACCCGTGAAGATTTGAAGAATCTCTCTTTCGAACCAGCAACACGTACATGTGATGGTGAGATTTTGCACCTTAGCCTGCCGGCTTTCCGGCGCAATGGCACATTCCCTTTTGTAACCTCATTTTTATGTGTAACTTCAACCATACAAGTTAACCAACATTATTTGTGCTACAACAAAAATAAACATACATTTCATCCCTAATTTCTGCTGTTGACGTCATTATGTTACTCGTGTCTCAATAACATTTATAACCATGCTGCTAAACGCCTTTCATTTTTAGAGTAAAACCCCTTGTGGCCAACAGCGGTATTAGCTCTCTCAACTTTTTCCATCCCGATGATGATGGTGGTGGTATGGTGGCGGTGTGGTGGTGGTGGTGGTATAGTAGTATGGTGGTGGAGAAGGAGGCAGGGAAAGAGGAGGAGGAGGAGAAGAAAAAGAAGGGGGGAGAAGAAGAAGAAAGGGAGGAAGAAGAGGATCAAAAGAAGAAGATTAGATTTATACTTTTATTCATTCTTACAACCAACAAGTAAAGTTAGACCCAGTCGTCTGTAATACTATTAGCTTCAACAAATAACGTAAAGATCCTGTTTGCAAACACTTACAACCCTCACACATCAAATTGAAGCATAACATTGGTATTAAACATAATTTAAGTGTATAAAAATATATTTAAATACGGATTCGAATTTCTCTAAAATTTATTTTATTTTATTTTTTGTTTTGTTTTTTCTTGTTTTTTCTATTTTTTTTTCTCTTGAATTTTAAATTCTTTTCAATTTGAAAAGGAAAATGTTATTTGAAAACGAAAAAAGATTTAAACTTCAATATGTGATTGGAATCAGTGAAACCTCATTTGCTCAAAATCTTCAACGAATTATTTTAATCAATAATTTTTGTTTTTACCTTCCTACACATACTTTCATACATACACACATCCATACACACACTTCCATACATACACGCACACATATATACTCATACATATAGTATATATCATCTTCATCATATAGTATGATTATACACACGCACACATATGTGTGTGTATATGTATATATATATATTTATGCTTGTGTGTGTGTATATATATATATACATATATATATATGTATATATATATATATATGTTAGTGTGTGTATATACATATATGTGTGTTTAAAAAGCAAAAACAATAACGAAGAGTGCAGTACAAATAGTGTTAGTATTATATATATATATATATATGAGTGTGTGTATGTATATACAAGTGTGACTATTTCATTTCTTAGTTATTTCCTATAGAATAGATTTTGACACGTTTTATATATTTTATTTTTCATTCATTTTTTTTGTTTCATTTGTTTTTATTCTGTACCTCCTTCCCCACCAACCAAAGCCCCCCCCCCCCCCCCCTTCCTTTACATTTTTCTCCAGTAATAGATTGCAACCAAAATAAACATGGTAGACAACTTGCTTATGAAAAACTCTCATGCTCTTTTACAATATTTTTAGCACAGCTCACAGCTACTTAATAATATAAATGAGAGATATTTCCTTTAATTATGCTAATATTTGTTTGTTTGTTAATGAAATCCTCCCTCTTGCTATTATGACGGCCATCTTGAAAAAAAGTAACGAACACTTCATTACTTTCTATCTCCTTCAGTTCATTAATAACGTTTAACGTATCACTTACATATATTTTGTTAGCTTTCGTTTCGTATTTTGTTATTATCTTTGATTTCGTATTTTGTTGTTAGCTTTCATTTGGGCTAGTTTTTTTTTGTGTGTATTTCTGTGGATTTTTTTTTTTTTTTGTATTCTATGCTGCTTTTTTTTCTTTTCTTTTGTTTTTTTTGTGGATGTGGTGGGGAATGGCGGGATTTATTTTTATGCTCTATTTTGTTGTTGTTGT
>OZ024748.1:17915754-17918254 GCA_964016885.1 Eledone cirrhosa
TTTTTTCCACAGGGTCATCATCATCATCATCATCATCATCATCATCAATTAACATCTATCTTCCATGCTAGCATGAATTAGACGGGTTTTGTCCCATTTAGAGGCAAGTTGGGTTCGGTGACCGTATCTCACTCATATAGAGTGTTTTTGGCTGGTTTTCTATGGCTGGATGCCCTTCCTAACGCCAACCACTTTGACAGTGTGTACTGGGTGATTTTTCCCGAGTCTTTTACACGTTCACTTTACAGTGTGAGATATACCATCAAGACTGGGATGTAGAACAGTCATGGGCAAACTGTAGGCCCTGAACCACTCAGCCCATTTGGCTTTCTGAATGGCTCACCTAATTTTAAAATTGTCTTGAATTGTTTAGTAGTGCAGCCCTCCTTATGAAGAACCACATTCTATGTAGCACACTGCTCTAAAAGGGTTGACAATGGCTGCTGTAGAGTCTTCCACTCCCTCCTTCTTCTTAATTTCATTATTCTTCTTTTTAGGAGGGTGGTGGATTGACAGTATCAGTAGAGCACCCAACAACATGTTTCGTGATATATATTTATGACTCTTTATATTCTAAGTTCAAATCTTGCAAGGTTAACTTTGCCTTTCATCCTTACGGGGTCAATGAAATAAAGCACTTGGGTCAATTTAGTAAAATTTCCCCTTCCATAAATTGTTGGCCTTGTGCTTAAATCAGAAACCATTATTTCTCTCTCTTTTTATTGCAAAAATTCTACATTAGTGGCACACTTCAAGCCTACTATTCTTCGTATTTGAACACCTGGCAATTGATTCTGTTGATTTCAATCCAGGATCTCTTCCCTGAAACCTTGTTGGAATATATTTTCTAATGCTTACCCCAGCCTCCTTTATGAAGAGATCAAAACCAAGTGACTTCATTAAGTACGTTAAATAAATCAAATCAAAGTTACATTCAATAACATGATTAACAAACGAACAAACAAAAAGCAATATAAAAACAATATAAGACCAAACAAACAACTATTAAGTAGCAACCAGTGTTTCCGGAAAGGTCGTCTTCGGTTAGACACTCAGGGTGAATTAATGTGACAAAATGGCGCAGAAATATATTCAACGATGTCTGAAAATATTTAAAATTAGTGAAATTTGGTTCCGATTGACTAGTTTGTTCAATGTTTGTCCATATGTATTAGGACGGAAAGGAGACATATTGGGTTATTTTTTTTTGTTTTTTTTTAACAATATTATTATAACAAAAGGATAAACAAGAACAAAAAAAAACAGATAAATAAATAAAATATATGTTCAATAAATATTTTATTTTTCCTCCCAACAAAACATTTTCAATGGTTTGATAAGTTCTGGCCTTTTTGGTCCTAACCTCAAAACAAAAGACCAATGTAAAGGTAAATAAATTTAGAAAAATATATATATTTTTAAAAAAACACTGAAACAAATTAATAAAAAATAAAATAGAAAAAGAAAAATTAGATATATTTTGTATGGTTGCTGATAATGTCATTGTTACAACAGGTAGTGAGTGATGTGTGGTTTCTGTTGTTAGTGAAGCTAATGTGGATTGTTGTGAGGTGTTTGTGAGTGATGTGTGGTTTCTGTTGTTAGTGAAACTAATGTGGAGTGTTGTGAGGTGTTTGTGAGTGGTGTGTGGTTTCTGTTGTTAGTGAAACTAATGTGGAGTGTTGTGAGGTGTTTGTGAGTGGTGTGTGGTTTCTGTTGTTAGTGAAACTAATGTGGAGTGTTGTGAGGTGTTTGTGAGTGATGTGTGGTTTCTGTTGTTAGTGAAACTAATGTGGAGTGTTGTGAGGTGTTTGTGAGTGATGTGTGGTTTCTGTTGTTAGTGAAACTAATGTGGAGTGTTGTGAGTGATGTGTGGTTTCTGTTGTTAGTGAAACTACTGTGGGGTGTTGTGAGGTGTTTGTGTGTGTTGTATGATTGCAGATAATGTCATTGTTACAACAGGTAGTGAGTGATATGTGGTTTCTGTTGTTACTGAATCTACTGTGGGGTGTTGTGAGGTGTTTGTGAGCGTTGTGTGGTTTCTGTTGTTAGTGAAACTACCGTGAGGTGTTGTAAGGTGTTTGTGTGTGATGTGTGGTCTCTGTTGTTACTGAAACGACTGTGAGGTGTTTGTGAGTGTTGTATGGTGACTGATAATGTCACTGTTACAACAGGTAGGGATGAGTGGTAGCATACAGTTATGGCCCTTTACGTTCAGAGTTCAAATCCCACCGAAGTTAAACTTTGCCTTTCAACCTTACGGGGTCGATAAAATAAAGTACCAGTAATGCACTGGGTTAATTGCTGGTCTTGTGCTAAAAGTAGAAACATTATTATTATTATTATTATTATTATTATTTTCCACATTATCACTGCATTACCGAGTGCAGCTATGTGCGTTGGGTATGTGCAGTGTGGTTTTTGGTGGTATTTGTTCAATTGTATGTTGTATATAAAGTCGTGCAGTTTTGGTTGTGTATCTGTCTGTGTGGTTTTTTAT
>OZ024748.1:17923254-17953254 GCA_964016885.1 Eledone cirrhosa
TGGGGCCTATGGACAATTTCCAGAAATCCCTGGCCTGGCAATGCTACCGAGGAGCTTTGCCAGTTCAGGATAAACTCTACAGGCACGGAAGTGCCATCAGCTGGGCATGTCCGAGATGCACGCAGGGCGACGAAACTGTCCTGCATGCACTCGTCCAGTGTCCGAGCATTGCTGACTTTGTGGGTTTATGTCGAACACCTGCTGTCGCGTGTAGAACGGATCCGGCTATCAGCTGAGTCCATTGTGAGGATTGCCGTGCCCTCTTCCTTTAGCCGGGAAGGGCAGGCATTTTTAATTTGTCTGGTGGCCATGGCGAAAGAGATAGTATGGTGGATGCGTCTGAAAAGGCTGAAGACGAGCACTTACCTCTTCGGATTAACTTTTTCAAATTTCATTTGAAAAGGAAAATCAGAGTAGAGAGGGAGGTGCTCTCCTCCCAGCATTTTGTTGAAAGATGGGTGAGAGAGGCAAGAATGGACCTACTCTGAGTATATGCCTGTAAATTGAAGGTGGAAAACAGGAAGAGGGTACTTGCCCTAGTGGTCAGGGTCACCGTGGCTTTTTTTAATGGGCTTTCTCCATGATGGCCCTCGGAAGTCTCCCCCCTTGTTCTCAAAATAAATAATATCAAAATCTCATAGATTCGATATTATGTTGGGTAAAGCCTTTACTGTGAAAATATAATAGTATATAATAGTATATATAGAGTAATGTAAATGCTAAAGGGTTAATGTCTGTTTTTCCTCTGCTAATAAGGGTTTGACAGGTCATAATTCAGGGATGAACCTGTATGCATGTAAGGCTACTGACTCCTCAGATGGGCCAGGGGTGCCTAATCTCACTCACTGGGAGACTCGTTTCTTGCTTACAGGCATTTGTCTGCTCTACTGAGTGTATTTTATCATAGCACCAGCACTAGGGAGGTTGTCATGTTTTACAAAGCTGAAGTTTACCCTGCAAACAAATTTTCAGTCATGAATATCCCCCAGGCCAGACCTTTCACCTACCCCCTCTCCTCACCTATCTTTCTCCTCCCAACACCCTTTTCCTAATCTGGTTGTTATCCAATATGGTTGGATAACATCCATGAGCTTGCCTGGTCTCATTTGGGGATCCAACCAGATCAGTTTGAGACAGTTGCTTCTGACAGGACCTGCTGGAAGGAGTGTTTCAGAACTCTGTCCCCACAAGCCACTACGCCCACGAGCCACTACCCCCACGAGCCACTCAGGAATAAGTGGGCAAAGAAGAAGGAGGAGGAGGAGTAGAAGAAGAAGAAGAAGACAATTTCATTTGCAACATAAAATGTTCTTATATTCTTATGTTGGAAAGTTTTAATTTAAATACGAATGCTTTAGAATGAGCAGTTTTATTTCATAGAAATACTACTACTACTACTACTACTGCTGCTACTACTACTACTGCTGCTGCTACTACTGTTGCTTCTACTACTACTACTACTACTACTACTGCTGCTACTTCTACTGTCACTACTACTACTACTACTAATAACAATAATACTATGACTACTGCTACTACTACTACATCTACTGTGGGTTGTTGATGAGCAAAGCAACTCCTGTAGATGTAGGCTAAGCTGCTAGTCCAAACAACTTATCCATTAGGTTGCCATATTACCTCAACTCTTAAATAACAGAAAGACTTTAAAAACCTCTGAGAATAAATACAAAATCTTTTCAAATTTAATGTGGCTTTTGACGATTATTGTTGAAATAGTAACACCAGACATTGATTTTTAACTATCGGTTTATCTTACATACGTCAAAATACTTTTACATCAAAACAATTGATTGTGACCCCTTTGTAAACATTAATAAAACTCTCAGTTTTATTAGAAAGATTTGTCTTAAGAATGTCTCCAGCCATTTTAATGACTATAGACAATAAGAACTGAAGAGGGGGTGAGAGAAGGGGAGGAGAAGGCGGGAAGAAGGAGGCGGAGCAGGGAGGAGGAGGTGGGTGAGATGAAGAAGAAAGAGGAGGTGGGAGAGACGGGGGAGGAGGAGAAGAAGAAAAAGGTGAAGAAGAAGAAGAAGAAGAAGAAGAAGAAGATGGCGAAGAGGAGGAGAAGAAGAAAAATGAAGGCAAAGAAGAAGAGAAGAAAAAAGGTGAAGAAAAAGAAGAGAAGGAGAAGAAGAAAACGGAAGGCAAAGAAGAAGAAGAAGAAGAAGATGGAGGAAGAGAAGGAGAAGAAGAAGAAGAAGAAGAAACAATGAAGAATGTTGCAATAATGGTCTTGCTAAAATAACAGATTCCAACTGAAGATTTCAAAAGAACCATTAAAGAAACAACCTGTAGCAGTGACATCACACTGATGTTGTTGTTGTTGTTGTTGTTGTTGTGCAACACACCACATGTCACATCAGCCCTGACTGTAGTAGTAGTAGTAGTGGTGGTGGTGGTGGTGGTGGCAGTGGTGGGGTGGTAGTAGTGGTGGTGATGGTGGTGGTGGTAGTAGTGATGGTGGTGGCAGTAGGGATGATGGTGGTCGTAGTAGTAGTAGTAGTAGTAGTAGTAGTAGTAGTAGTAGTAGTAGTAATGGTGGTGATGGTGGTAGTAGTAGTAGTAGTGGTTGTGGTGGTAGAAGTTATGGTAGTAGTAGTAGT
This sequence comes from Eledone cirrhosa, assembly GCA_964016885.1. Taxonomy (NCBI): domain Eukaryota; kingdom Metazoa; phylum Mollusca; class Cephalopoda; order Octopoda; family Eledonidae; genus Eledone; species Eledone cirrhosa. Next base: position 17,925,882 of record OZ024748.1, read on the forward strand.
GGTAGTAGTAGTAGTGGTGGTAGAAGTAATAGTGGTAATAATGGTGGCGGTGGCAGTGGTGGTGGTGGTGGTTGTGGTAGAAGTAATGTTGGTAGTAGTGGTAGTGATAGTGGTAGTAGTAGTAGTAGTAGTAGTAGCAACAGCAGCATTAGTAGCAGTAGTAGTTCTCAGACACATTTATTTCCTAGCTGTTTGGACTGGTTCAACATAAAATAAAGTGTGTTACTTGCTACCAGAGACAACAAGGTACTGGGAATCAAACATGTGACCTTAAGATTCTGAACCAAAGACCCTAACCACTTAGCCATGCAATAATTAAATTCTTAGTTTCTTAACACCAAGGAAACCACCAATTTGATGACATTCTTGGTTTGGGGAAATAAAATAGCATTGTGTGTCATAAGAGGGGATTAAAAGGGTTGGCATCAAGAAGGGTATCTGGTTGTAAACCATTGACTCAAAACTTCCCATCCAACCTATGCCAGAAAACAGCCAGGAATTGCAATCGTGAGGTTGTGCGTTCGATTCCCGGACCGGGCGATACGTTATGTCCTTGAGCAAGACACTTTATTTCACGTTGCTCCTTCTACATGGAGTTGCGACCAATAGATAGTATTAGCAATTGGAAAGACCAATGGAAACATTGTTTCCTCCGTCCGATTTGACAAAAGTCGATCGACTGTCAATACATATATATATATGTATATAATAACTAGAAATTGATTAACATATAAATAAACATGAATAATCACAGGAGATAATTTTTACAATTTTGCGGGTGATATGGCGCATGTCTTTCTGGCATGACACCCATAATTTTGATTATCTTAATTTTGGATATAGATATATATGTATATATAGATATATATGTATATATATGTATAGGTGTGTATATATATATGTATGTATGTATATATATAGTGGTAGAACACTGGAAGGTAATATCCGTAGGTGCTTTTTTGTCGTGGCACCTCTACGACCACTTTGCAGTGGAATGATAGAGACCCCAGTCCCTATCATCTCATTTCTACAGCTGAGTAAACTGGAGCAATGTGAAATAAAGTGTCTTGCTCAAGGAAACAACACATCACCCGGTCTGAGAATTGAACTCACAACCTTTTGATTGCAAGGCCAATGCTCTAACCACTAAGCCATGTGCCTCCATGTGTGTGTGTGTATATATATATATATATAATATATATATATATATATATATATTAGAAAGTGAGGTTTTTTTTACAAAATGAAAAATAACCAAGGTGTCCTACACGAGTGAAAGTATAAAGAAAAAGAGATGAAATCGAAAATGCAACTGAAGTCTTATTTTTTTTTTAAAATATATATATTTATTTGGTTCATTTACCGGTTTCGCAGTTCTTCTGCTTTTCAAAAGGTGAGTTGAGATGGAGGGTCTGTGGTTTTTCTCACATCTGAATTTATATTTATATATGTATATGTATATGTATATACATATATATATGTATATATATATGTGTGTGTGTGTGTGTGTGTGTATATATATATATATATATATATATATATATATATATACACACACACACACACACACACACACACACACACACACACACACACACACACATATATATATACATATATATATGTATAAATATAAATTCAGCGAGAATCGCATTTCGGCGGGTAGAAAAAGTGAAATGTAATGCAAATTTAGAATCATCCTGGCAAGCGCTCCAATGGCTAAAAAACCAGAGCTATAAACATACGTTATAAATAGGTTATATATATATTTATATATATATATATTTATATATACATATATATATGAATATATATATGTAAATATATCTATATCTATCTATCTATCTATATATACACACACACACACACACATATAAATATATATATATATGCATATCAATAATAGCTTTTTGTCAGAATCTCCAATTTGCTTCTAGGTTTCTTAATTAACATGTCAATTAACAAAACAAGGCTCTTGAAAACAAGGATCTTTGCAATTATCTTTCCAAAATTTGTTTGTAGACGATCAGTAAATTAATTATGGTCGCCACATTTGCTTTTGTTTGAAATATTGCCACACATTTCATTAACCACCGTAAATCAATAACTGCTTCGTAGCATTTCTGATGTCATTGATTAACGACATTCACATTGCTTTTGACATAAACGAGAGGATGGAGATGTTTATGTCAAAGTATCCAGTCCATTTGGACCAGATGGGGCATTAACAGCTAACTGTTTAGTTTAGTAACCTTTTGCTTAAATGACCGTTCCTCATACATTGCTTATTGATCTATACTCAAGCTTGGTAGTGAGTAGTGAATAGTGAGTGAATCTATTAGGTTAATATCGAGTCAACATGTATATATACACTATATATATATATTGGGTCATCAAATATGAAATTTGTAGAAAGAAAACATATGACCATATGCCTTACTACAAATTTCATACTTGATGACCAACTATATATATATATATATGTGTGTGTGTGTGTGTGTGTGTGTGAAGTATTTCCGTCAGAAAGGTACAGGAAAAAAGAGTGCTCTATGTAGGCTACAGAGCTGTTATGTAATAAACAACATAAGATAATTATTTCATTTACCAGTGGTTTCTTGAAGTCAGATGTTGTGTCTGTCTTCAGTCATAAGAATGAATAAAAAACATGGTGTATTTATTAAATATGGATTTGAAAACGAAATTTAGGAAATATGAAAGTGAGGCTGAAAAAAACGGGCGAAAATATATCAAATTAAAAAACAGAGTTAAAGACTCACATTAATCCCCATAATTTAATGAGCTTGAGAAATAGATACCAGGCTATATATAAGGCAGTATATAGAGAAAAATACACAAAGTGGTATATGTTCAATTATAGGGGATAGAATACCACGAGAGTGAAAACCATATTGTCTACAAAAGGAATGGAGAATACATATCACTCGACACGGTCACTCGACACAACTTGCCTCTAAATGGGACCCGTCTAACCCATGCTAGCATGGAGGATAGACGTTAATCGATGTTGATGTTGATGATATATATATGTATGTATATACACACACACACACATATAGTATAATGTGTTTACTCTGGTAGGGAAAATTATTCATTTCTTGCTTCATCAAGTGCTTTAAGACTGCCTCAAATAATTCAACTGGTGTCTGCCTTGGTGGAGCTTCAGCTTAATATAATGTATAGATATACAGGCAGGGAAAGGCAGACGTAAAATGATGATGATGATGATGATATATGTATATATACCCATACTAGCATGGAAAAATGGCCATTAAACAGTGATGATGTTGATATATATACATATATATATATCCATACTAGCGTGGGAAAATGGCCGTTAAGTGGTGATGATGATATATATATATATATATATATATATATATACATATATATATATATATATATATATATATATATATATATATATATATATATACTATCTTATATTTTGAGAATAAACTCTCAGTCGTTTACAATAATCCAGCTCCAAGAAAAGGGGCATTTCCGAGCAGTTAAATACATTAAAATATATTATCATATATTTTAATGTATATATATATATATATATACTGAGAAAAAGACCATCTTTACATTGATAGATCAGTGTAAGATTATTTAAACTTCTGTATATATATATCTTGGTTTCTGTTGGAGAGTTGACAAAATGGACAACAGAACAAAAAACAGAAGAGAGATATGATGTTTGAAGTAACAAGTTCTCTTGTCTGCCCAGTTCAGCTTTGCTATAACTGCACTTGATAGACTGATAGTAATGGCAATAATACTACTACTATAACAACTACAACTACTAATACTACTACTATAACAACTACAACTACTAATACTACTACTATAACAACTACTACTAATAATAATAATAATAATACTGCTACTAATACTACTACTATAACAACTACAACTGTTACTAATACTACTACTATAACAACTACTACTACTACAATAACAACAATAACAATTACTACTAATACAACTACAATAACAACTACTACTACAACTAATATAACTACAATAACAACAACAAAAACAGCAACAACTACTACTAATATAACTACTATAACAACAACTAATACAACAATAACTATTGCAACTACAAGAACACTATAGTACATCAACAGGAACAATATAAACTAGGACAATAACAACACCAACTACTAACATACACTAGAACAACAACAACTATAGTAAGAAAAACAATACAACAACAACAACAAAAATGATAAAAACTAGGACAACTATAACAACAACAATTATTTCAACTATATAAACTAGGACAATGATAACAACAAGAACAACTGCTAACAACTATAACAACAACAACAACAACAATTATTACAACTATATAAACTAGGACAATGATAACAACAATAAGAACAACTGCTAACAATTATAACAACAACAACAACAACAATTATTACAACTATATAAACTAGGACAACGATAACAACAACAATTATTACAACTATATAAACTAGGACAACGATAACAACAACAATTATTACAACTATATAAATTAGGACAATGATAACAACAATAAGAACAACTGCTAACAACTATAACAACAACAACAACAATTATTACAACTATATAAACTAGGACAATGATAACAACAATAAGAACAACTGCTAACAACTATAACAACAACAACAACAATTATTACAACTATATAAACTAGGACAACAACAACAACAATTATTACAATAACTATAAAAACTAGGACAACAACAATAAATGCAACAAAAACAACAAAATCAATTATTGCAACAACAACTATATAAAATAGGACAAAACAACTACTACAACAGCAACAAATGCAACAGAAACAATAACAAGAACAACATAATAATACTTTCAGACAAAATGGGGGAAAAAAACATCAAAGGAAAATAAAGAAGAAAAGATGAACAACAAAGGGGTAGGAGGATGAGGAGGGGGAGGGAGAAGGAGAAAGTAAGAAGAAAAATGTAGGAAGAAGAAAAAGAAGAAGAATGTAGGAAGGAGAAGAAAAGAAGAAATGGAGAAGAAAAGAAGAAAAGGAGCAGAAGACAAAAGGAGGAGGAGAAGGAGGTAGGAAGAAGAAGAAAGTTGGATAAAGAAGAAGCAGAAGAAGGACATTAGAAGAAGAAAAAGAACAAAAAGAAGAAAAGGAGAAGACAGAAGAAAAAGAAGAAGGAAGGTGAAGAAGAAGATGAAAAAGAAGAAGAAGAAGATGATGATGAAGGCTGGAAGAAGAAGATGAAGCAAAAGGTTGGAAGGAGGTAAGAAGAATAACTTGTGAGATCTAGGAGACATTTGTATAAAGACTAAGGCAAGTATGGTGTCTTCTTGACTGTAGAGTTAAAGATAACTGGACTCTTTCATCTTAGTTTTTGTGGTGTCTTTAATGTGTTTGTGCTGTTTGTTGTTGTTGTTGTATCTCTTGTTGTTGCTGTTGTTGTTGTTGTCGTCGTTGTTGTGGCTATTCTCGTTGTTGTTGTTGTGGCTTTTGTTGTTGTTAGTGTGTGTGTGTATGTGTTTGAGTATGCGGGGGTTTGTGTTGTTTGCTTTTATTGTGCTGTGTTTTGTTTGTTGTTGTTGCTTTTGTCATCGTTGTTGTTGTTGTGGTTATTGTTGCTATTGTTGTTGTTGTTGTTTGTGTATGTGTGTTTGTGTATGTGTGTGTTTGAGTTTGTGTTTGTGTTGTTTGCTTTTATTGTTGTTGTGTGTGTGTTGTGTGTGTGTGTGTGCTTGTATGTTTGTGTGTGTATGTGAGAATGTATGTGAGAGTGTGTGTATGCTTGTTTCTCTGTGTGTGTGTGTGCCTGTGTTTTATTCTTTTTTCAATTGCAACAAAAATGTTTGTTTTTTTGCTAATTTCTTTATTATTATTATTTTGCCTTTCATCTTTACGGGGTCGATAAAATAAAGTACCAGTAATGTACTGGGTAATTGTTGGCCTTGTGCCAAAAGTAGAAACAATTATTATTGTTGTTGTTGTTATTTTTCAAAGTCCATTACTGGTGTTTGCTGTAACAATTATGGCAAATGTCGTTAGATTAATGGGAGTAAATAACTGGAGAGAGGAAGGGACAGAGAGAGAGAGAGAGAGAGAGAGAGAGAGAGAGAGAGAGAGAGAGAGAGAGAGAGAAATGGACACACACAGTGTCCAACTTCAAACACATACAGCCAACTTTACATCATAAACCATATTGAGTACTTCCCTGTGTAATGGTCATCTTGGTATCATATCTGTAAATATCCAAAATATATACATCTGTATATATATTTATATGTGTGTATATGTGTGTGCGTGCATCATCATCATCATCACATGTATGTATATATATATATATATATTGATCGCCTTCGAGTAAAAACTTTTTTCTCTGCTTTCTCTCCTTATAGCCTCTTGGATTGTGTTTACCATTATTCCATTATTATATAACTATTATGCAATATACACCTGATGATGTCACCAGGATCTTACGTAAACTGGCCACTGAAATGTACATAGTGTTTGCTGAAATAAATCTTTGAAGGAATTTCACTAGTCCAGCCTCCTGTCATTTTACTCAATAATAAACTCCGTTCTCACACTACCAACAAGATTCAACATAAAAAATAGATGAGTTGCATAACGTTGAGTGCTTTTCTTAATATTACATTATAGTTGGCTATATGAAATGACCAGTTCTATCCAAACTTACATGTATATGTATACATATATATATATATATATATATATATATATATATAGGAAAAGAGTCAGGACCCCAACAGCTGAGTTCCGGCCATTTCGACAGCTAGATCCGAACTAAGCCACCAGTGTTTCTTATTACCCACTCTACTACCTTATATATCTTATATATATATGTATACATATGTATATATATACACACACGCGCACACACACACACATATATATATATATATGAATTGAGCATAAATGAATTGAGAGAGAGACTGAGCATAAGAGGAATCAAATGCTGCGTGCAGGAGAGGCGGTTACGCTGGTATGGACATGTGATGCGTATGAAGGATGACAGCTGCATAAAAAGGTGCAGAGCACTAGAAGTTGATGGAAACCGCGGAGTGGGGAGACCCAAGATGACTTGGGATGAGGTGATAAAAGCCGACCTTACCCAACTACACCTCTCAAAGTCAATGACACACGACCGTGACTTCTGGCGTCACGCAGTAATACAGGGTACCCGACCTCCCATGGGTACATGCTGAAGCATATAAACAATATGCCCCCCCCCCCCCCCCCACCGCAAGGTGGTCGTGGAGGTGCCACGGCAAAAAAGCACCCAGCCCACACTGTAAAGTGGACGTGTAGGCGCCACGAAAAAGCACCCAGCACTCACTGTAAATGAGGTTGGTGTTAGGAAGGGCATCCAGCTGTAGAAATCAAGCCAGATCAGTTCCTGTATGAGCAAGGCATGGTCAGCCGACCAGACACTGCCCACAACAGGACAACCCGTCTAACCCATGCTAGCGTGGAAGAACGGACGTAAAACGGTGATGATGATGATGATGATGATATATATATGAAAAATATGAAAAAATGGCGTGCTGCGTGGTTGCAAATGGGTTACATATGAATAAAATTAGTCCTTCATCAGTGATCTTCCAGCCTTCATTGGTATTTCATCGCTTTAAAGACCATATACCTCTGGTTGGTGCAAGCAACGGCTAAAGAAAGTCGTTGGGACACGTAATTAGGGGGAACGAACGAGACAGTAAACAAAGATGGTAATGCAACGAAAAGTGAGGAAGAAAGAGTCAAGTCCCTGAAATCGATGAACATAAGTTCTGTGAAATCGTAGACGAGAGAGAATAAAGACCATCCAACCTGGTCGAAATGTGAGTGAGGAAAGAATTTCGCACAGGTCAAACGGGAGGAAGTGATGAGATCGAGATCGTGTAGGTGTCACGACAAAAAAACACAGTCCACGCTGTAATGTGGCCGTGTAGGTAACACGGTAAAAAATTCCCAGTTCCACACTGTAAATGTGGTTGGTGTTAGGAAGGGCATCCAGCCGTAGAAAACCTGCCAGATAGTCCTATATGAGTGAGACACAGTCACCCGACCTACCTTGCCTCAAGTGGGACAACTCCCATCTAACCCATGCTAGCGTGGAAGATGGACGTTAAACAAAGATGATGATGATGATGATGATGATGATGATGATATGTTTTTTTCTAGCTCCCTCTCCCTGTCTTCCCCTTAGACCCCAATTCTCTCCTCTATCTACATACCTAGCTCTCTCTGCCATTTATTCTACGTACCTGAGACCTTACTCCAAAGTTCCAAACTCAATGAAGAAATCTAACAGCACCAGCAGCAACAGCAATACAATATTCCTCTTACTCAAGATGTATCACTCTGTGATCTGTCTTCATTACTAAACTAAATATACAGACATTTTAATGAATAATGAAGAATAATGAAGAGGAATGCCTGAGATGGTGATGGTGTAGGTGGGGTGGGGTTGTCTGGTGGTGTTATTGGTGTTGGTATTGTGGTGGTGTAGCTGGTGGTGGTGCTGGTGGTGGGGGCTGGTGGTGGTGGTGGTGGTGGGGCTGGTGCTGGTGGTGGGGCTGGTGGTGGTGGTGCTGGTGGTGGGGCTGGTGCTGGTGTTGGTGGTGGTGCTGGTGGTGGGGCTGGTGGTGGGGCTGGTGGTGGGGCTGATGCTGGTGGTGGTGGTGGGGCTGGTGGTGGTGGTGGTGTGGATGGTGATGGTGTTGGTGATGGGGCTGGTGCTGGTGTTGGTGCTGGTGTTGGTGGTGGGGCTGGTGGTGGGGCTGGTGGTGGGGCTGGGGCTGGTGTTGATGGTGAGGCTGGTGGTGGTGGTGGTGGTGGTGTGGATGGTGATGGTACTGGTGATGGTGTTGGTGATGAGGCTGGTGCTGGTGTTGGTGCTGGTGTTGGTGGTGATGTTGGTAGTGGGGCTGGTGGTGGTGGTGGTGTGGATGGTGATGGTGTTGGTGATGGGGCTGGTGCTGGTGTTGGTGGTGATGTTGGTGCTCACTGTGATAGTGGTGGTGCTGGTGGTGTGGCTTGTGCTGGTGATGGGGCTGGTGTTGGTGTTGTGGTGGTGTGACTGGTGCTGGTCCTGGAGGTAGGGCTGGTGTTGTGGTGGTGATGGGGCTGGTGTTGTGGTGGTGGTGGTGTTATTGGTGTTGGTGTTGTGGTGGTGTGGCTGGTGCTGGTCCTGGAGGTAGGGCTGGTGTTGTGGTGGTGATGGGGCTGGTGGTGTTGGTATGGCTGGTGCTGGTGGTGGCGTTGATGCTCACTGTGATGGTGGTGGTGGTGGTGCTGGTGCTTGTGATGGAGGTGGAGAGAACAGAGGCTGATGATGATGAGGAGGAGGAGGAGGAGGGGGTGGAGGAGAGGAGGTAGATGATGAGGTAAGGGGCTGATGATGAGGAGGAGGAGGAGGGGGAGGGGGTGGAGGAGAGGAGGTAGATGATGAGGTAAGGGGCTGATGATGATGATGATGAGGAGGAGGAGGGGGGAGGGGATGGAGGAGTGGAAGTAGATGATGAGGTGAGGGGCTGATGATGATGATGATGAGCAGCAGGTGGAGGAGGGGGAAATAGAGGAAGTAGAAGACATTAGCAATGGAAATTATACAAAGAACAATGGTCAAAGTTTTTGTGTATTATTATTTTTTTAAACGCACAGAGTTACGGCCCTTTCCATTCTGTGTTCAAATCCTGCCGAGGTTAACTTTGCCTTTCATCCTTACAGGGTCGATAAAATAAAGTACCAGTAATGTACTGAGGTAATTGCTGGCCTTGTGCCAAAAGTAGAAACAATTATTATTTTTTTAAACGAAAGAAAAAACTGAAAAAAAAATACAACGAAAAGATAGAAACGAGCAAGAAACCAGATTTAAAGAAATTCTGGGGTTTATTTATTCATTTTCCATTGTTTCAGATTTTTAAATAATGACAGAACTTTCCTGTTTTTATTTCTGTTTTTTTTTCTTCTGTTTTTTGTTGTTGTTGTTTTGTTGGGAGGGGAGGGAGGGGGGGTGTCAGTAGTAATAAAAAAAAAACCCAGAAATTAGAAAGAAAGTATAAAACCCAATCTTAATATTCAACTGAGTTACCTTCTCGTTAATCATTCTCTATAGGTGTGCCTTTTATAAAATGGCTGCTGTACATATATATATATATACATGTGTGTGTGTATATATACATATATATATATACATATATATATATATATATATATATATATATATATATACATATATATATACATATATATGTACATATGTATACATATATATATATATATATATATATATATATATATACATATATATATACATATATATGTACATATGTATACATATATATATATATATATATACACATATATATACATATATATGTACATATGTATACATATATATATATATACATATATATATACATATATATATATGTATATATACACACACACATATATATATATATATATATGTATATGTATATATATACACACACATGTATATATATGTGTGTGTGTATATATATACATCAATATAGAGAAAACAACCAAGTTTTTCATTGTGTCCATCTCGTCTGATTAATTTTGAACTATTAAAGCCGTCTCAGTTCTCAGATGAAATTTCACAATGTGAAGGTATATATACATATATATATATATATATATATATGTATATGTGTATATATATATATATATAAACATATATATAAACATATATATATATATATACACACATATATATATGTATATATATATATATATATATTTATACATACATACATATATATGTATGTATATATATATACATATGTATGTGTATGTATATATATGTGTGTATAAATACATATATGTATGTGTATCTATAGATGTGTGTGTGTGTATCTATATATGTGCATGTGTATGCATCATAAGTGTTTGGTTTCATGATTAAAACTTTGTAAGTATTCTTGCTATCTACACATAGTATTGGACTATATAACACACATATATACAACACATAGCATTAGTCTTTCTAGCTGACCTCTAAACACAGCCTATCACATTAATATCTATATAATGTGTCTCTCTTTGCTGTCAAAATATATACAGTGTCTATCTACTCAATATATAGTCTGTGTCTATTTATATAGTCAATATCTACATACATAATGTGTCTATCTATCTCAGGTTTCCCCAACATGGGTGATATCAAATGTTAGGCGATATCAGTGTATATTTAACCAGTCAGCATAAACACACAGTGTCTATATATATCCAGTCAACATAAACACAAAGTGTTTCTATATCCAGTCAACATCTACACACTGTCTTTATATTCAGTCAACATCTACACAGTGTCTATATATCCTGTCAACCTAAACACTCTGTGTCTATCTATCTAGTCAACATCTACACAGTGTCTATATATCCTGTCAACCTAAACACACTGTGTCTATCTATCTAGTCAACATATAGTGTCTATATATCTTGTCAACCTAAACACACTATGTCTATCTATCCAGTCAACATAAACACGCTGTGTCTATGTATCCAGTCAACATAAACACACTGTGTCTATCTATCCAGTCAACATAAGCACACTGTGTCTGTCTATCCAGTCAACATCTACACACTGTGTCTATATATCCAGTCAACATATACTTACTGTATCTATATATCCAGTCAACATCTACACACTGTGTCTATATATCCAGTCAGTCAACATATACTTACTCTATCTATATATCCAGTCAACATATACACACTGTGTCTATATATCCTGTCAACCTGAACACACTGTGTCTCTTTATCCAATCAACATATACACACTGTGTCTATCTATCTAGTCAATGTATACAAACTATATTTATTTTATACAGTCAATATCGGTGTAATGTCTATTTAGTCAACATAATAAATAAAACAACCACGTTTTGTTATTAAACTGCTGATTGTTTAGAACATTACTTAACAACAAAACAATGTTTGCATAAAATTATGATTGAAGGTTTTAATTATCATCATCATCATCATCATTTTACATCCGCTTTTCCCTGCTTGCAATGGTGGGATGGGTCCTATTCAGCACAGTATCTCTCCATTCATCACGGTCTTTCGTCATCTCCTCCATGAGCTTCAGCAATATGAGGTCAGCTCTCACCACCTCTGCCCATGATTTTCATGGTCTTCCTCTACTGTGTCTTCCCTTCTACTGGGATATACATATGAAAACAATAAAACCATCAGTTTTGTATTATAGTACCAGGAAGGGGTTTCCAGATTTTAATATATATATAAACACTATAAACCCCTCTTAAAACCAGGGTTTTTTTTAGCTAGGTTGGTATCAAAAAGGTTAATCTGCAGTTCAACCCATTTTTATAAGAATTTTTATTATTCTTGTCATAACTGTGCAATATTTTAAGGGATGGTAGGTGAAAATAGGAAAATAGTGATATCCCAGAATTCTTAACTCTGCAAAATCTTTTTCTCCAGTTCTATTTAAATATAAATGATAGCAAAGCAAAATAAATTTTGTGTTTAGCTTTCATATTCTTGATACATTTATTTTACTTCAAAGAAATATAGTCCAGGTTCTTAGAACTTCTAGAAAGTTTTCTTCTTGTATTCCGCAGCAGAAAAGAATAAACAAACAAACAAATTCTAAAACTAATAAATAAATAAATAAACCAAAAAATAACGACAGATAAACGAAAAATAAACAAAAATAGAATAAAAAAGAAATGAAGAAAAACTATACAAATCTATGTCAAAGAATATTTTCATACACACAAACACACACACACATATATATATATATATATATATATATATATATATATATATATATATATATACATACATACATGCATGCATACATACATACATACATACATACATACATACATACATACATACATACATACATACATACATACATATGTATATATAAATATGTGTTTATATATTATTATATATTTGCATACACATATATATATTTGCATATACATATATATATATATATATTATAAAGTGAAATAATATATATATATACATATATATATATACATACATATATACATACATATGTATATATATACACACATACATATATATATACACATACATACATATATATATACACACATGCATATATGCACACATACATACATATATATATATAAATTTATATACAAAAAATATCTGTGAATGTATTTGAACAAAATACAGTGATGACTTGAAGATTGAGAATATTCTCCGAAATATTTCGCTAGAAACTGCAGGCAGACTGACATAAGGTCAAAGAGAAGAGACAGCCAATGAAGTATGCTATGATGAAGTGAATTACCACACTTGTTTCATATTCTTTTTCTATAAAATAAGAAAAGAAAGAGAGAAGACAGATTAATATGACTGATAATGCATCATAGATTATACACCAAATTCTAACCATTGAATACGAACCAATATCAAAGAAAAACCAATGACATTCTATGAAAGTCAATGAAATTCAATGAAATTCATCAATAATAAATAAATAAATAGATAAATTCTCATCCTCAACTCCTCTCTATTCCTATCATCTGCTACAATGTTGGACTGATTTTGTAAATAACCTATTACATTTCACTTACATAGTGAGTTAGTGTATTTTATATTTATGCTTTTATTATAGTTGTGGTGTAGTGCATTTCTCATTTGGTTCAATATATATATATGTATATATGTGTGTGTATATATATATATATTTGTGTGTGTGTATTTACATATATTACCCTTGCAAGCAGGGAAAAAGCAGACGTAAAATGAAATGAATGATGAAATGATATATATATGTATGAGTATTTATATATATATATATATATATATATATATATATATATGTATTTATATATTTGTGTGTATATGTATATATATATATATATTTGTATATGTACATATATATATATTTGTATATGTACATATATATAAATTTGTATATATATATTTATAAATGTATATATATATTTATGAATATATTTATTTATATATTCATGTATATATATATATATATATATATCAGGATTAAACTAGTATTAAACTAGTTAGACCATTATTCAGTAGAGTACTCAATACTTGGGATAGTAGAGTGTGACTATATTATAAAGCCCGACAGTTGAACTCTTGCCGTTTCAACAGCTAGTTCCAGACTTCATATATATAGATTATATATATAGCAGGGAAAATGGACATTAAATGGTGATGATGATGATGACAACATATATATATATATATTATTTAGATATAAAGTACCAGTAATACACTGGGTAATTGCTCGCCTTGTGCCAAAAAGTAGAAACAATTATTTAGATATGGTATTCAATACAGTAGTAGAGAATATACATATTTAGTCCATACACAAATGGTTTCTACAAGTCTCGGACTATTTCCACAGTGTGTGTGTGTGCAGAGAGAGAGAGTTACCTATTTAAATATATATGCCTGCATAAATGCATTTATTCTCATGCATACACACATATATATATATGGTTGGGTCATTGGCGACTAAACTGGCAACCCCACCAAGGTTTCTTGGTGAGGAGGGTGACTTTGGACATCCTGCAGGACTAAAAACAAAACCTGTCAAAGGGCAAAGGAGCTCTTAAGAGTAAATGGCCATCCAAAATCACGGGGAGAGATGACCCCTTAGCCTTTGTCAAGGCAGAATTCTAGGAGAAGGAAAACTCTGATATAACACCTGCAACCCTGATGGTATCCAATGATGTTGACTTGTTCTACTTTTTGGTAAATATCATCTTGGTTAAGAGAGTGGGACTGGCTTTGTGCAGTGCCTTTTCTCACTATAAAAACTTCACGGCACAGGCATTGCTTTATATCTGGAGATCTCTCTGCACTTGTCGTCACATGGTACCATGGGTCCAGCACTATGTCAATAATTGTCACAAGTGTAGTGTTTGTACCAGAGTTTTCAGGTCGCTGGCTGGACTAAAAAGTCACATTTGTTCAGCGCATCGGTAGGGGTTCTCCTACATGGATATAAAGTAGTGGCCGTACTCGAAAACGAGTTGGCAGCCACCATATATATATATATATATGTATATATATATGAGAGAGAGAAAGATGTCGTGTAGAAAGATATACATATAAATATATACACATACATTTATATACACATACATTTATAAACATGCATATTATATATACATACATGCACATACACACACAAACACACATATGTACATACACATACATACATACATACATACATACATACATACATACATACATACATACATACATACATACATACATACATACATATATATATACAGACATTACTTTATACCTGTAAGCTTAGAAAGACAAAAGGTTTATCATCTGCGATAGTTATAAAGAAATTATTATAAACATATTACCACTGTGTAGTTAACAGCAAGAAACCATGCAATATGTATGACGCCATGTTGTTAATCTTAATAAATTAGTTAGCAACTGTGAAGTTAATATCTTTCATCTTAACCCTCTAGCATTTACGTTACTCTATATTTATTATTGTATTTTTGTAGTGAAAGGCTTTACATTGCATAACAATCTTACATAATATTGACTCTATGAGATTTTGATGTTATTTATTTTGAGAACAATACCTTAACAACATTATGGGCAGCCAGTTATGGCCGATTTGAACTGAAAGAGGTGAGAGAATTTTGGCCGGATATGGTCACTTTGAATATCAAAGGGTTAACATAAATATGAGCAGCTGGTTATGGCTGGTTGGAACAGAAAGAGGTGAGAGAATTCAGGCCAGATATGGCTGGTTTAAATGTCAAAGAGTTAGCATAAATATGAGCAGCCAGTTATGGCCGGTTTGAACAGAAAGGTGTGAGAGAATTCTGGCCAGATATGGCTGGTTTAAATGTTAAAGGGTTAACATAAACATGAGCAGCTGGTTACAGCCAGTTTGAACAGAAAGGTGTGAGAGAATTCTGGCCAGATATGGCTGGTTTAAATGTTAAAGGGTTAACATAAATGTGAGCAGCTGGTTACAGCCAGGTTGAACAGAAAGGTGTGAGAGAATTCTGGCTAGATACGGCCAGTTTAAATTCTATAGGGATAAAGTAGTTTGTTTAATTATTATATTTCTTTGCTTTGTTAATGTTTCTTGAGATGGAGGCTATAGAAATAATATTGTGAACAAAGATCAATAAGAAAGGAATATTTTAGTGGAGATGATGATGATGATAGTAGGCAGGGATTCTTTCTTCTATTTCGTCATTGGAAGTTTCTGGAAAACATAGGGAGAAAGACAAAGATTGATATCATGGCCGTGGCTGTCAGATTTAGGGGCTCATTTTGTAACCACATGGTTTTGGGTTCAGTCATATTTAACTTTGCCTTTCACCTATTTAACCCTTTAGCATTTACATTACTCTATATATACTATTGTATTTTCATGGTAAAGGTTTTACCTCAAATAATATTGAATCTATGAGATTTTGATATTATTTATTTTGAGAACAATACCTTAACATCAGTATGAGTGGCTGGTTGCAGCTGGTTTGAACAGAAAGAAGTGAGAGTATTTTGGCCAGATATGGCTGGTTTAAATACTGTAGGGTTAAGGTCAATAAAAAAAGTACCAGTCTAATACTGGGGTTGTTTCTTCCTCTATATCTCTTTCTCACTTCCTCTCTGCCACTCTGTGTCCGTCTCTGGAAGAAATCTGCTGTAATCAGACCTGGAGAGGAGAGGGGTTCCGCCAGAATTTAAAATGCCCTAGAAATGCTGTATGTCAATATGGCACCCCAACGACTCTTTCAGGAGTTACAAGTCCATACATAGATACATACATTCATATATCATACATACGCACACACATACACAGTGTAAAGTGGTAGTGCTGATATCATTACAAAAACACCCAGTCCACCCAGTCAAGTGACACTACACTTGATATTCAGGCTCCGTACACACGCAGGCATATATCTGTGTGTATATCATTTATACATTATTCTATGTACTAAGGGTGGTGGATAGGCAGTATCGGTAGAGAGTCGGACGCCATGCTTTGCAGCATAGAGTTACGGCTCTTTATGATCTGAGTTCAAATCCCGCCGAGGTTAACTTTGCCTTTCATCCTTATGGGGTCGATAAAATAAAGTACCAGTCATGCACTGGGGTCGATTTAATCGACTTTCCCCTCCCCCCCCCCAAATTACTGGCCTTGTGCCCATATAAGAAACCATTATTCTATGTACTATGGGTGGTGGATTGACAGTATTGGTAGAGGGCCGGACGCCATGCTTTCCAGCATAGTTCCGTCCTGAGTTCAAATCTCACCGCAGTTAACTTTGCCTTTCATCCTTACGAGGTCAATAAAATGAAGTACCAGTAATGTACTGTGATAATTGCTGGCCTTGTACCAAAAGTAGAAACAATTATTCTATGTACTATATATGCATCTTTGATGAATTGTAGTGCACCTGAGCACTGTACACAATAATTTCATTATTATTATTATTATTATTATAATTATTATTATTATTATTATTATTATAGTAATCCTACCAGAATAAAAGGTTCCTAGTCCACACTATGCAGTAGATGTCTTTAGGAATGACATCCAAAGAAAATGGATGTTAAAGGATGAAAATGATGATAGACAGTAAAGTGTCTTTTTGTTTGTTGTTTTCCATTATAAATCTGGTAATAAAAGGGTTAAAATGTGTGAATGTCATGATAGATATCTGATTATTCCATGTAGCAAACAGACAGAGTCATTTAGCTAGCTCTCTGTAACAACATTAAAATACAATTTTCTCCTGTGTTAAACGAATTGGAGAGAAATAATTTTGCCTGTGGATGTAATCGACAATAGACCAGTCACTTTCACACTTTGTGCAACATGGTATATTTTATCGATATAGGTTAACTGATGCATTATAGAATTATATGTTCTGACCAGATTTTTACCGAAAAATAGAGAGAGGGGGGAGGAGAGGGAGGTGTGAGAGAAGGAAAGGTGGAGAGAGAGATATTGTTAGTCTTTACGACAAAGAAACCAACAGGGCCATAATAGAAATTCGACTATGTTTACCAAACATACACACACACACACAGACAGATACACTAATGGATCTTCTGTTGGTTTTCCACATTGAGTATGTATATATATATATCATCATTTCATCATCATTTCATTTTACGTCCACTTTTCCCTGCTTGCAAGGGTGGGAAGGGAACTGCTTCTGGCTTGATTTCTACAGCTGGATGCCCTTCCTAACACCAACCTCATTTACAGTGAGTGCTGGGTGCTTTTTTCCCGTGGCACCTCCACGTCCACTTTACAGTGAGGGCTGGGTGCTTTTTTGCCGTGGCACCTCCACAACCACTTTGCAGTGGAATGATATGGACCCCAGTCCCTATCATCTCATTTCTACAGCTGAGTAAACTGGAGCAATGTGAAATAAAGTGTCTTGCTCAAGGAAACAACACATCACCCGGTCTGAGAATTGAACTCACAACCTTTCGATTGTAAGGCCAATGCTCTAACCACTAAGCCATGTGCCTCCATCTATATGTGCCTCCATATATATATATAGGCCATACTAACTATATATCACAATAGATCTTACATCATTTTCTCAGAAGTATGTCAATAATATACACAGACACACACACACAGATACACATACATATTTCACAGATACATACACACACACACACGCACACTCACTCACACACATACATACACATACACACACAGACACACACAAAAACACATACCCACATACAGATACATACATACATACACACCCACTCCCACACATACACAGACGCACATACACTCACACACATACACAGACGCACATAAACTCACACACATACATACACATACACACTCACACACATACCACAGACACAAAAAACACATACACACAGGCACACACACATTCACACTGACACAGACACACAAAGCAACAGAGACCGACAATAATACTGTGAAAAAAGCCAGCAGCGGAAATCTCCATAATTACTCTGGTGACTTCGCCATTAAATGAAATAGTTTATGACATGTAAGAAATATATTAATCATCGTAGTTTTAATTTGTCCAATTTCAATAAAATTCAATCAATCCAGTGGAATAGTGATCGTTTGCATGCAATCGTCTCTGTGAAACACACACACACACACACACACACACACACACACACACACATACACAGAAACACAGACATGCAGAAACACACACACACACATACACTGAAACACAGACATGCAGAAACACACACACACACACACAGAGAAACACACACACACACACACAGAAACACACATTCACAGAAACACACACACACAGAAACACACACTCACACAGAAACACACACTCACACAGAAACACACACTCACAGAAACACACAGAAACACACACACACACACAGAAACACACACACTCACAGAAACACACACACGCAGAAACACACACACACACACACACAGAAACACACACTCACACAGAAACACACACACACACACACAGAAACACACACACACAGAAACACACACACACACAGTCTCTATTGATGGAGTAACAGGATTTCATTTCCAATGAAACATCCAACTAATTGATAGACACCTTCTATCACATATCTTCATGGATGTTGTTGTTGTGGTTTATTGTTGTTGTTTGTTGTTGTTGGTTTTTTTTCTGACAGTGATGGTGGTTGTGGTGGTGGCTTTTGAGGGGGGCTGACTGTGTTAGTGATAATTTCTGTGTGACACCTATTGTTGAAACCTGCTACCAGAAACCAACCAGAATCATGTCTCACAGTGAACATACATAACCTAATGGTGATGGTGTTCAACTGAAGATCATAAAGTCGTGGGTTTAATTCCTGGACAAAGTTAGCAATATTGTATTCTTGTGCAAGATGCTTCTTTTCATGCTGCTTTTCATGCTAGGCCCCTATCATTAACCCCTTAGAAAATATCTATAAATAGGAATAATTAAAAGTTTTTTTTTATTATTTTAATAAAATACCAGTGTATGGAATTAGCCCTTCAGCATTTACATTACTCTATATATACTATTATATTTTCATGACATTTACAATACTCCATATATACTGTATACTATTATATTTTCTTGTTAAAGAATAAATATCTCGCATAATATAGAATCTATGAGATTTTGATATTATTTATTTTGAGAACAATACTTTAACATAAGTATGAGTGGCCAGTTACAGCCAGTTTGAACAGAAAGAGGTGAGAGAATTCTGGCTGGGTACGGCTGGTTTAACCCTTTAACATTTACTTTACTCTATATATACTATTATATTTTCATGGTAAAGGCTTTACCTCACATAATTATCTTGCATAATATTGAATCTACGAGATTTTGATATTATTTATTTTGAGAACAATACCTTAACATAAGTATGAGTGGCCAGTTATATATATATATATGTATGTAAAAGGTAAACAGAAGTAACAAAAATAACAAAACAGCACAGTACATGGAAGAAATATATTAGTTTAATGCTTGAAGTAGCAGGAAAGGGGTCTTAACGTTTCGGACACAAGTCTATGATCAGAAGATACAGTTAGAAATAGAAGATAAATAGAAAGAAAATAGTTAGAAGGAGAAGAATTGGGGCGAAATGAGGGAAAAAGGGAGGAGAAAAAACACTCACGTATATTCAGTCAGCCATTTTAGAATACACACATGCAAAAGTCTTCTGCAGTTTCGATCTATGAATTTCTACTACTAAGACTATAGTAGAAGACACTTTCCTAAGGTGCTGCCATGGTGTGGTGTGTAACTGAACACAAGAACACGTGACTGTGATGTGCACTCATTAATCACACAGCCATGTCTATATAGAGTAATTTACTGAACAATATAGACCCAGTGATATCTGGATGTCTGAATGGTTATTTATCTCTGATCATGTTCCACTAAGATGTGTCTCATGATAATTTAATCTGAGAGGAACTGCTAAGTAAAAAAAATACAAAATATCTGCCATTCTTTGACTAGAAGAAGAATTAGAGATTGATTGCATTTTCTAACAATTTGCCTGTCTGTGTTTAGAGAATTATAACAGTATGGTAGGAAGACATAACACAAAATCTATGACCTTGTATCATCATCATCATCATCACCGTTTTACGTCCGTTCTTCCATACTAGCATGGTTATATATATATATATAGAGAGAGAGAGATAAACATATGTATATATATATATATATATATATATACATGTGTATGTGTATATATATATACACATATATTTATATATATATATATATGTACATATATATATAGACATATGTGTGTATATATATATATATATGTATATATATATATAATATATACAGTGTGTGTGTACTATATAACTGTTTTCTATTTATGAATGTTCCGACCGAGATAGATAGATATACAGATAGATAGCTAGACAGACTGATTGATTGACAGATAGATATATTTCTTTATTTGCCACAAGGGCGCACAAGAAAAGGGGACAATACAAAGACACATGCCGGGGATTTTACATACAGTCATGTAAAAAAAAATATATAAAACAAACAATTATAACAATCGAAATCCCCAAAAGGGGGAGACGCCACAAATGGGTTGTTTAATACCCCGTCGATAGAACAACCCTCAACTTCAGGAGCGTGTTGTGCAAGTGCTCCTTACTTCCTTTTGCTCTCTTCCTCAACCTACAAGCTTATATACAGAGAAAGCCCAATCACTCGGGCCATTTTCGCTTCATTCACCCACCTTTCAGTAAATTTACTAGGGTGCAGTGCCTCTCTCTCCACTCTGATTCTTCTTCTAAAGGGATACTTAAAGAAGGGAATCAATTGTTGCCCAGGTAGAAAGACATCTGTCCTCAGTCCTCTCAATCTCGTCCACCATATAACCTCTTTCACCATAACCACTGTACAGAGGAAAACCGCCTCTCTTTCATTTTTGAAAGAGGCTGGCGGTTTGATCCTTACTATGGACTCGGCAGTCAACTGGATTTGTCCCATACGCGACAGCAGTTGTTCTGCATAGTTCCACAGGTCGGTTACACCCGGGCAGTGTACAATTGCATGCAAGACGGTTTCAATGTCCTGCTCGCATCTTGGACACGTCCTCTTGGAAGGGTCCCTGCCGGGGCATCCGTGCCTGTCGATCTTATCTCAAATGGGTAGAGCTCCTCGGTAGCCCTGGCTGCGATTGTGATTGTCCGGTCGGGGCATAAATGGCCACCAGTCTGAAGGCTCCACCTCCAATACTGTTCATGTCTAGGACTACCAGTCTACCCTCTGGGTCCAAGTGTACTTGTTGTACTTCGAGATCCAGGTTTTTCCGAAACATGACAGTCACTCCCCCTCCACCTCCCGGCTGACAGAGAGATGCGTAGATCTCAAAGTCATTGAAGATGGGGGTTAGTTGCTGCCTGTTGTGGATCCTGGACTCGGTGATGGCTATTACATCTATAACGTGTGACCTAAGGTCGTTTAAAAGTTGGCCCTGTTTCTAGGGCATCCCTAGGCCACGCACATTCACGTTGGTGGAGAAGAGTTGGCAAAAAGGACAAAAGGTGCACTTACCTTTTCGTTTCCTAGAGATCAGGTTGTTCAATCTCCATTTCAGTTCTGGTGGGGGTGTTGAGTGGGGTGGGAAAACATTTCAACAGGACACGGTTTATTGGGTTTTGGCAAGGGTTGCCAACATCCTGTGAAAACTTTTCTTTCAATGTCTGATAGGTCTCTATCGAAATCCTTATTAGTTTTAGGTGTGGTTGAGAGTCTGCTTTTACAAAAGTTTTCCCCTCAGTTTCTACTTTGGGGTCTTGGGAGATGACCTCCATTAGGTTTTTGTTGTTTGTGTTAATGTATGTGTATTGTTTTTTTTTGTTTTTTATTTATAGATAGATAGACAGATCGAATTAACATGGAGGTTTAACCCTTTAGCATTTAAACTGGCCATATCCGGCTAGTATTCTTTCACCTCTTTCTGTTCAAACCAGCCATAACTGACTGCTCATACTAACGTTAAGGTATTGTTCTCAAAATCTCGTAGATTCGATATTATGTGAAATAATTATGTATGATAAAGCCTTTACTGTGAAAATACAATAGTATGTATAGAGTAATGTAATGCTGAAGAGTTAATGTGACAAACTTTCATCTTGTTACCACACGTGGAAAGATTCAATTAGCCCTTTAGCTCTGAACAATAAATCACTGTATCACTATTAGATTAGATATCGATCAGCCCCTCCCCCCCCATCTCTTCTTAAATCAATCACCTCTATGCCCACTTCTTACATACTAACAATTATTGCCCTGTTTTTTAACTAACTTTCCCTTCTCCCTAGAAAAAAAGGATACAAATTAACTCTTTTTAAACTAAACCACCTAAAGCTGCCCTTGGTTCTAAGACACAAAACTGCTTATCTTAAAGTGTTTATGTTTATCTAAAACCTTCCACCTTAATTTTATGTAAGAACCTTTGTTAGGCTACGTTCCAAACCATCTGAAGCTGCCCTTGATTCTAAGACAGAACACGAACACTTTAGCGTTCAAAACACCCAAAACTATTTCCCCTTTATTTGTTCAAACCGGCCAAAACCGGCCATCACTCTCCAACAGGTTCGTGGTCGTGCCCTTGGCAGTGGAGACTTCTGATGTCCTTGGCCCTAGGGCTACCTCCCTATTCAACACCATAGGCGCTGAGCTGGCCAGTCGCAGGTGTGAGCCTCGCAAGTTGGAATGACTCTTCCAGCGCATCTCCCTTACCATCCTCCGAGGAAACGCCTTCTCCATTCTGTCCGCCAGGGCTGTGGGAAGGCCAGCATGTGGGACCCCATTTGCTCACCATACGGATTAAGACATATAACCTCTTTTTTTTTTTTTAATCTATTTATCATATATAAATGAGATCGAGATCGTGTAGGTGTCACGACAAAAAACACAGTCCACGCTGTAATGTGGCCGTGTAGGTAACACGGTAAAAAGTTCCCAGTTCCACACTGTAAATGTGGTTGGTGTTAGGAAGGGCATCCAGCCATAGAAAACCTGCCAGATAGTCCTATATGAGTGAGACACGGTCACCCGACCAACCTTGCCTCAAGTGGGACAACTCCCGTCTAACCCATGCTAGCGTGGAAAACGGACGTTAAACGAAGATGATGATGATGATGATGAATAAAATATTTGCATCCACTTTAATGAACCATTGACATGACACTCACACTAAAATATCGTTCTAAAAATAAACAAATCCGTCATCAAAATCTCGTCAATTCGAGATATTGCAAGATAAGGGTCTTACCGCGAAAATTAACACTTAATATAGTGAAACAACTTGAAACAACTCGTGTTTTTTTAACGTTGAAAGTATAACAGATTTTATGTGTGCATCTACATGGCTTGTGAAAGTAGCGATACCAACTTTGAAGGTTTTACACACGATGACATTCAAAATGAACAATAAACAACAGAAAATATAGGTGATTTATCTTCAAATGAATCAGATGTATATATATATATATATCTCTGAATTTTCATCCGACTATCATTGTTGTTTTGAAAGTGAAAGCGAAGGAGATCTCTAGGACGCCATTGAAAATATTACAACAACGTGGTTGAAAAACACGACACCAATACATGTTCCCAATTTTATTCAAAATACTGGTCCACAACACACATTGCCTCCTGATGCTAAATCACTGGATTATTTCTTTTTGTCACAAACTTTCTTTGAAGTTGTGGCAGAAGAGATTAATCGATATGCCCAACAACAGATTTCAAATCGAGGAAAACTTGATCTGTTTGGCGACCAACAGATGCTGCGGAAATGCAAGCATTTTTTACCATAAATATTATGTTCGGTATGAAACAATTTCCAAGACTGGAATTACTGGAACACTGATATAAGGTTTAGTGACCCTTATATATCAAGTATTATGCCGAAAACAAGGTATTTAAAATTAAACCAGTATTTGCACCTGGTTGATACTTCAAATGCCCCTATTAATTAATTTCACCTGCCCATAAAAGTCAAATCTAACTAAAAAAGTCAGCTAAAAGTATATAATTGTAAATTATTGATATTTAAACATCTACTGACAAATAAAATTGATAATCTTCTTGAGTATGATTAACTGAAAGTAATGTGAATAGATAAACATGACATTTGACAAATTAATGTAAATGCTAAAGTGTTTGTTTATCTTACAACCTTTCACCATAATTCTATGTAAGAACCTTTGTTAAGTTATGTTCCAAAAGCCAACTTAATAATGAAAAAAGTTAGCTAAATTATTAAACCCTTCCAAATTTTAGATTATTTTTAAAATTATTTGAAAATCCCAAAGCAGTATCTTTCATTATAAATATGTTAATGAAATGGTTCAAATTTTAGACATTCACACCCTTAACGCATTTCTCAGGGAGATTCAATGTACAACAAAGCTAACTCTTTGAATTATAGGTACAATTCCTTTTTTTTCTCCAGTTGAGTGGACTAAAACAACATTAACCCTTTAGCATTTACATTACTCTGTATATACTGTTGTATTTTCACGGTAACAGCTTTATCTCACATAATATCGAATCTATGAGATCTTGATATTATTTATTTTGAGAACAATACCTTAACATAAGTATGAGTGGCTAGTTACAGACGGTTTGAACAGAAAAAAGGTGGGAGAATTCTGGCCGGATATGGCCGACTTAAATGCTGAAGGGTTAAAAATAGTGTCTTGCTCATGTACATAATACAGTCCCAGGAATTGAACTCGCATACTTTCAATACTTCAGCTGAATTTAATTATTCATTAATTTCAAATAAAACACTATATTTTTATAGCATTTTTTTGGTGTGTGTGTGGAGGGAGTTTATTTGTTGTTGTTTGTGTTGTTGTTGCTGTTTTTAATGTAATTACCAAAGACCACAAGCGGGCATTATTTATTGAAAACTAATATTTTTAGCTGATTTTTCCTACAGTAATGAAGTCGGTAACTTAGTAACTGCTGAAAAATAGTCGATATAAATGAAACAAAAACGTTGAAATGCATAAAAGAAAATACATACATATATTCTTTTTAGTGTTTGACCTAATAATGACTTTTTGCTCTGTGTCGGCAATTTGCTAAATATAATATAAAAGAGAGCGAACACAATATGAAATGCAAGGGTGT
The DNA here is from genome assembly GCA_964016885.1 of Eledone cirrhosa. Taxonomy (NCBI): domain Eukaryota; kingdom Metazoa; phylum Mollusca; class Cephalopoda; order Octopoda; family Eledonidae; genus Eledone; species Eledone cirrhosa. The sequence goes on from OZ024748.1 coordinate 17,952,114, forward strand.
TTCCATTTTGTTTTAGCATTTATTGTTTCTTTTATGTTTTATTTTTAGTAGTTAATAATAATTTGCTAAACCATGCCAAAGGTGGAAATATTTCTGTCGAAAAAAAAGCAAGCTACTATTAATTACTAGTCTTGAAGATGGCTTAAACGTTTACTGTGGTATTAAAATGTTACAGGAATCTACACAAAAATGGACGTATGTGTGTGTGTGTGTGCATATGTGTGTGTATGTGTTTATAAGTCTGTGTATGTGTGCATATGTGTGTACGTCTGCATATGTCTGTGTATGTGTGCATATGTGTGTACAAGTGCATAAGTCTGTGTATGTGTGTGTGTGTACGTGTACATATGTGTGTGTACGTGTGCATAAGTCTGTATATGTGTGGCTTAGTGGTTAGGGTGTTCGGCTCTCGATCATTACATCAACAGTTCAATTCCTGAGAGAGTGTTGTTTCTTTTGAGCAAGGCTTTTTATTTTAAATTGCTCCACTCCACTCAGAAGCCGCATGGTCTAATGGTTAGGGTGTTGGACTTATAATCACAATGGCGTCGGTTCAATTCCTGGACAGGGTGTTGCATTGTATTCTTGAGCAAAACACTTTATTTCATGCTGCTCCAGTACACTCATCTGAGAGTGAGTACTAGCAGTAACTGGGGAGTTAATGCTGCGACAGACTGGCATACTGTCCAGGGGGAATCGTGTACTCTCATTAATTTAATGCCAAGAAAACCAGGGATAAGCTCTGTCTTAATGAACTTTCGGCTTAGAACAGACAGTCCACTCAGGTAGCAAAAGTGGGTGGTACCTGTAATTCAAACGGCCAGCCTTATTATACGGTGTCTCACATTTAATCTCCGTGAGAATTATGTTAAGGGTGCATGTTTCTGTGGAATGCTCAGCCACTTGCATGTTAATTTCATGAGGCGGCTATTTTGTTGTTTTGAACAATGGAAACATGTGCCATCAGAATCAACAGAGCTCCAACACACGCATACACATGCATATGTGTGTGTGTGTGTGTGTGTGTGTGACTGTTCACACATGTGTATGTGTGCATATGAATATGTTATGATGTACACTTGACTTGGATTAAAGGAAGAAAGAGTGGCACAAATCATCAGCTTGATGAGCCTCCAGATTT
>OZ024748.1:17958254-17960754 GCA_964016885.1 Eledone cirrhosa
AAAAGTATTTACTTTTTTTTTCTTTAAACCTAACATATACCTCCGAGGTCACTTTTACTACAAAAACCAACCTAAATGCCACCCCACACACAATCACATGCCACCACTCCATTTCGTTGTTATTCATGCAACATGAATAAAAACACATCACCATTTATTCTCATTTACCATTATTTCATTATTATTATTTTTATTGTTATTATTATTATTATTTCTTTGCTTCTAATGGTGGAGATATATTACAGTGTTAGCTGTTCACTACCAGGGAACTGAGCTAACATCCCTCACTTTCAAGTGCCCTCTGAAGTATTTGAGCTGTTCCAAGCAATGTTGTTTGTTTTTTTTTTGTAAGTGTTCCATACATATTGCAATCCCTATTTGTTTAATGCACTTCTCAAGATCTTTGAGTTGAGTAATGGTCTAAACCAGTTTCAAACTGAATCCATCCTGGTTTATGTGTGTATATATATATATAGGCATAGCACACACATAAGTGATCGTGTAGGTGTCACAACAAAAAGCACCCTGTCCACACTGTCAAGTGGTCATGTAGGACACACGGTAAAAAATCACCCAGTCCAAACTGTAAATGTGGTTGGCATAAGGAAGGGCATCCAGCCAGAAACAGTTCTATATGAACGAGACACAGTCACCCGACCAATCTTGCCTCAAGTAGGACAAACCCATCTAACCCATGCTAGTGTGGAAGATAGACGTTAAACGATGATGACGGCAGCAGCAGCGTCATCGTTGTCGTAGTAGTAGTAGTGGTATTAATATTAATAATGATAAATACAATGAGTTTCAGAAGATCCCATTTAGGGTGAAAGCAAAAAATCTTTGCTTAAACTTTAATCTGTAATATATATATATATATATATATATATATATATATATATATATATATATATATATATATATATAAATGTAAAAACGAAAACAGTTCAAAACAAAATGAAAGATCGATGTATTCTTCCCGAACTGGTCTGTTATATATATATATATATATATATAACAGACCAGTTAGGGAAGAATACATCGATCTTTCATTTTGCTTTGAACTGTTTTCATTTTTACATTTGACAAGAGGGTAATAACCCTGAAATATTGTGTTGAAATATAATGGCTAAAAAACAAACATTACTTTGTTTTGTTTTATTTGACATTGTTTGTCCTTTATATATTTCTACTGTATTGTACCATCTTTATACCAGATAATTTTTCAACAAGGAACTTTCTGGAATGTGTTTTTTATATTTAGGAAGGGCATTTAACCGTAGAAAACCTGCCAGATAGTCCTATATGAGTGAGACACGGTCACCCGACTAATCTTGCCTCAAATGGGACAATTCCTATCTAACCCATGTTAGCGTGGAAGATTGACGTTAAACGATGATGATGGTGTTATCTACCTTCCCCTGTCACCCACCTTAATACTAGGTGGGTGGCGGGGGGGGGGGGGGGAGACATATTTGAAGAGAGTGTTATTGTTTTATTTCCATTTCATTGAATTCAAGGTAGCTACCTTCTCATCATGTGGCCACAAAAGGTGAAGATAAATGCAACAACGGGGGGAGAGATGCATTCATCGCTGTCATTATCATTGTATGGTCATCATCATCATCATCATCATCATCATTGTTGTTGTCATCATCATCATCACCATAATCATCATCATCATCATTGTTGTTGGCATCATCATCATCGTCGTCGTCACCATCATTGCCTTTCTCGTCATCCCCATCATCATCATTACCTTCACCATCATCATCATCGTCATCATTACCATCACCACCACTATCGTCGTCATCATCCCTATCATTATCATCGTCGTCATCATCATCATCATCCTCAGCAGCCATCACCATCATCATCATTATCATCATCATCATCACCATCATCCTCAGCAGCCATCACCATCAGCATCATTATCATCATCATCATCACCATCATCCTCAGCAGCCATCACCATCATCATCATTATCATCATCATCATCATCATCGTCGTCGTTGTCATCATCACCATCATCCTCAGCAGCCATTACCATCTTCATCATTATCATCATCATCATCATCATTGTCGTTGTCATCATCACCATCATCCTCAGCAGCCATCACCATCATCATCATTATCATCATCATCATCATCATTGTCGTTGTCATCATCACCATCATCCTCAGCAGCCATCACCATCATCATCATTATCATCATCATCATCATCATTGTTGTTGTCATCATCACCATCATCCTCAGCAGCCATCACCATCATCATCATCATCATTTAACATCCATTTCCCTCTGACAGCAAGAGGTGAACAAGTAAGTGTTCACAAGCCAAACCATTTCTTAATTAGACATGATGAGGGGGTTGCGTCTCATTTACATAATGTTCCTGCATTCTACAAATTGGTACATCTCAGCTCTGCCCCCACCCCACTCCTCCATGGACAAGATGGGGGAAAGCATTGCCTCAGAGAAAATCTTGCCAGCAATACCTGC
>OZ024748.1:17963254-17965754 GCA_964016885.1 Eledone cirrhosa
AGTGTGGCCTCCAACATACCCCGGATATTCTTCGAAGCCTTAGAGAAGAACTTCCCACCCAACCATAGGTATAGAAAAATTCTTAATAGGAACAATATAAAAATATCCTTCTCTACTACTCCTAACCTAGCAGACATCATAGGAACAACGAACCACAGTAAGATCACCAAGACACAGCACCTCGACGCAGACGCACCTACACCTGACAATAACTGTATCGGCCTTAACAACTCCCTGACAGCATCCAATAGTGTTGGCAACGGAATCCGCAGACGCAACCAGAATGACCGCGAAGTGACTGGGGAGCATGCAAAACATGGCATGCGGAATAACAATTGCACCATCCCGCGTGCTGTGGGTTGTAATTGTGCTAATGACAGCTGCGGTAGCACAGCTAACAACGTAGGCAGCAACAATGATAGCCTTATCGTGGGAAATAGATGGAACAGCGACAGAAATTGCAACTGCCGCGACAGAGGACGGTGCCCCCTTAGAGGATACTGCTTGACCGATAGGGTTATATATAGATGCACTATTACTAGCCACAATAGCGTTAAACATTATATAGGGGCCACCTCCGGCCCGTTCAAAATTAGGTTTCGAACACATCTCCACTCTTTCACAAATAGAAAACTAAGGCACTCCACCTCGCTCGCGGACTACATCACATCACTAAAGGACTTAAACATTAGCTTCTCCACGCACTGGGAGATTGTCGACAGGGCTGCACCGTACAACTTCAAGAGGAAATGCGATCTTTGCCTCATGGAGCTCTACCACATCATAACTGCACCCCACGAGCTCATCAACAGCAGAGCTGAAACAGCGATAAGTTGTACACATCGCTTAAAAATATCCTTCTTTAGATGGGTTAAGAATGGAGAGTGAAATAACACACTGGATCTCCCTGCAACAAGTCTTAACACCCCGGCGGGCAGGCGCAGCAAAACAACACCCAGAAAACGATCCCTGCATACCAAAAATTATCCGGGAAAGACTGCCCTAACACCGGCCAAAGTTACCTCCCTTGACCTGCTGCAAAATCAAAACAAGATATTTTTGCGAACAATGAATCTTGATGTCGATTTAACCCCCAAATCTCTTTCCAAACTATATAAGGAGCACTTGTGACTGTTTATGCCCTTGAGAAGCCCAACTGGGCGAAACGTACGTAGGTGATATTTTCAATAAACATGTTTTAACGGTCTATTCTCCGATTTTTCACTTTCCCACGTATATATATATATATATATATATATATATATATATATATATATATATATATATTATAATCATAATATGTTAAGGACTGAAATACTTGCTTGGGGGAGGGGTTTTTCTCTGAAGACCCTCTGTTGTCCAGTTCTCCTGATAGTTTTGCTATGCGTGTTTTGCTACATGCTATCATCATCATCGTTTACCGTCTATTTTCCATGCTAGCATGGGTAAGACAGGTTGTCTTGTTCGAGGCAAGTTGGATCAGGTGTCTGTGTCTTGCTTATATAGAATTGTTTCTCATTGGTTTCTACAGCTGGATGCCCTTCCTAACGCCAACCACATTTACCATGTAGATTGGGTGCTTTTTGTCATGACATCTACATGGCCACTTTACAATGTGGACAGGGTGGTCTTTGTCATGACATCTACATGGCCACTTTACAATGTGGACAGGGTGCTTTTTGTCATGACATCTACATGGCCACTTTACAATGTAGACAGGGTGGTCTTTGTCATGACATCTACATGGCCACTTTACAATGTGGACAGGGTGCTTTTTGTCATGACATCTACATGGCCACTTTACAATGTGGACAGGGTGCTTTTTGTCATGACATCTAGACCACTTTATAGTGTGAACTGGGTGATTTTTTTCATGATACTAACATGACTACTTTACAGTGTGGACTGGGCGCTTTTTGTCATGACATTTACATGATCTGTTTACAGTGTGGACTGGGTGCTTTTTTTCGTGATACCAACATAATTACTTTACAGTGTCGACTGGCCGCTTTTTATCATATCACCTACATGACCTCTTTACAGTGTGGGCTATACCGTTTAATTTTCTTTTCACAGGCATCACCTTAAACTAATATTTAAGTTAGATCTCGTCAACAGAATATCTTTATTGATCTCATCACTGACTAATCGAATCAATAGTTTATGTCTTTCAATCAATATTTCACAATTACCTTTCATCAGTAATGCTCCAGTTTTTTGTTGCTTTTTTTTTTCTAGATTCTTCCTTTTAACAACTTTCCCTTTGGCCACCATTTTGGATTTGGGTTTGTTTTGTTTTTTTAACTATTTACTTTGCTTCATTCAAGGTTATTGTTTTTCTTAAGTTTACTGCCAAATTTATTTATAGCTTTATTTATTTATAGGCCCAATGTTTATATAGTGCCAAGAATTTCGGATCCTGGCCTACATTGGCTGGAGAGATAGAATGACAGATGAGAAGATGGCAAAAGGGACATCTGAATATCATAAGTTATAGTGA
>OZ024748.1:17995754-17998254 GCA_964016885.1 Eledone cirrhosa
CCACGCTAGCATTTGGTTTGGTTTGGTTTGGTTTCAGTCTTTCTGGTTCTGTAAAAGAATTTGGAGAAGAGAGACATGGAACTAAACTTAAACTTGATTTTGGGGTAGGTTTTCATTTATATTACCAAAACTTTTTCAAAGTGCCACCAAAATTCTTGAAGGACTTTAAATTGGTTTCACAGTGATTAGCTCGGTTATAAAATTTAGGGAAAAAAAAAGAATTAATAAAAAAAATATAGCTCTTCATAATAATAATAATAATAATAATAATGGTGATGCTGATGACAATGTGATGAAGATAATGACAATGATGTTAATGATGATTGTCATAATAATAATGCATTTTTTAAATCTCAAAATGAAAAAAATATTCAAATAGAATTTTTTTATTTTTAATGGGGAAAAAAACAGGAAAAGAAAATACGAAACTAAGAGTAGGAATAGAAACAAAGAAAATTATATTTTTAAAAGTATATTTATTTATTTATTTATTTGTATGTTTGTTTTGATTCCTTCTCTTCCAATTAATTTTGTCTCTTGATTTCTTTGAATTAATTATCTCAAGAATCAATGAAGTCACACTGAAGAGACTTCAATCTATTGATGCTGATCAATAATTTTATATGCATCTCTTCAGCTTCTATGAAATAAAAAAGAGGGTTGAATTAGAATGTATGGGGGGGTGATAAACTTCACAATTTGCCAGCCACTAAATCTCTCATTAAATCATGATTCAGTGCTGAGCACATGATTATGAAGTCATGAGTTCAATTCCTAGACTGGGCAGTCTTTATTCTGTCTCGAGCCCAGAGGCTTGAAATATTAAAATGGTTTCAATGGTTTTGTGAATTCAAATGTTTATGGTACCTTTATTAGTGGACAGATTGTTGAGTAAGTTTGCAGTAAATTAAGGGCTTTAATTTTTAACATATGCAGTCATAGTTCTGTTTACAATATTTCAAGAATGTCTTGAAATATTAAAATGGTTTCAATAGGTTTGTTAATTCAAATGTTTATGATACCTTTACTAGTGGACAGATTGTGTAAATTAGCAGTAAACTAAAGGCTTTAATTTTTAACATGATGCAGTCATAGTTCTGTTTACAATATTTCAAGAATGTCCTGAAATATTAAAATGGTTTCAATAGGTTTGTTAATTCAAATGTTTGTGGTATCTTTACTAGTGGATAGATTGTTCTAAAAATTTGCAGTAAACTACAATAAAGACTTCAATTTTAAAAGTGGTGTAGTCATAGTACTGCCTTACATTTTTCAAACATTCCTTACTAATGTTGTTTCATGAGGTACAGGACTTTAAGAGTGAATTATTACAATATAATTTTTTTAATCTGTAAACTGAAGAGTTACTTTATTTCAGACAACATCAATACATCTTAAATTTTTCTAGATATCTTCTGTTTTCAGAAAACCTTTTCCTTTCACCATTTTATTTTTTCCATTGATATTGTCTTTTGGCAGTGGTTTGAAATTGAATCCTTCACCTGCAATACAACATCATCATCATTTAAAAAAATATAGTATAACTATCATCATTATCATCATCACTACTGCCACCACATCAGCATCATCATCATCATCATTACTGCCATACATCATCATCATCATCACTACTGCTATCACATCATCATCATCATCATCATCATCATCATCATCATCATCCATGTGTCATCCTCATCATCTATCATCCTTGTCCTCATCATCGTCATCTATCATCTATCATCATCACTACTGCCACCATATTATCATCATCATCATCATCACTATCATCATCTTCATCATCTTCATCATCATCATCATCATCATCATCATCATCATCATCATCATCTTCATCATCTTCATCATCATCATCATCATCATCCTTATATTAAGTATCCTCAGCCTCATTGTCCTTCATTAGTGTTGTTGGTGGTGGTGGTGGTGGTGATAGTGGTGGTGATTGTTGTTGTCATTGTTGTTGTGGTGATGGTAGTAGTGGTGGTGTTGGTGGTAGTGACGGAAGTGGTGGTGATGGTAGTAGTGGTGGTTGTGGTGGAAGGGGTGGTGATGGTAGTAGTGGTGGTTGTGGTGGTGATGGTAGTGGTGTTGGTGGTAGTGACGGAAGTGGTGGTGATGGTAGTAGTAGTGGTTGTGGTGGTGATAGTGGTGTTGGTGGTAGTGATTGAAGTGGTGGTGATGGTAGTAGTGGTGGTTGTGGTGGAAGTGGTGGTGATGGTAGTGGTGTTGGTGGTAGTGATTGAAGTGGTGGTGATGATAGTAGTAGTGGTTGTGGTGGTGATAGTGGTGTTGGTGGTAGTGATTGAAGTGGTGGTGATGGTAGTAGTGGTGGTTGTGGTGGAAGTGGTGGTGATGGTAGTGGTGTTGGTGGTAGTGACGGAAGTGGTGGTGATGGTAGTAGTGGTGGTTGTGGTGGTGATAGTGGTGTTGGTGGTAGTGACGGAAGTGGTGGTGATGGTAGTAGTGGTGGTGGTGGAAGTGGTGG
>OZ024748.1:18008254-18033254 GCA_964016885.1 Eledone cirrhosa
GGTTGAGCTGGTTTCAACCAATTAATCCAAGATAGAAGGTTGAGCTGGTTTCAACCAATTAATCCAAGATAGAAGGTTGAGTTGGTTTCAACCAGTTAATCCAAGTTAGAAGGTTGAGTTGGTTTCAACCAATTAATCCAAGTTAGAAGGTTGAGTTGGTTTCAACCAGTTAATCCAAGTTAGAAGGTTGAGTTGGTTTCAACCAGTTAATCCAAGTTAGAAGGTTGAGTTGGTTTCAACCTGTTAATCCAAGATAGAAGGTTGAGTTGGTTTCAACCAATTAATCCAAGATAGAAGGTTGAGTTGGTTTCAACCAGTTAATCCAAGTTAGAAGGTTGAGTTGGTTTCAACCAGTTAATCCAAGTTAGAAGGTTGAGTTGGTTTCAACCAGTTAATCCAAGTTAGAAGGTTGAGTTGGTTTCAACCAATTAATCCAAGATAGAAGGTTGAGCTGGTTTCAACCAATTAATCCAAGATAGATGGTTGAGCTGGTTTCAACCAATTAATCCAAGATAGAAGGTTGAGTTGGTTTCAACCAATTAATCCAAGATAGAAGGTTGAGCTGGTTTCAACCAATTAATCCAAGATAGAAGGTTGAGCTGGTTTCAACCAATTAATCCAAGATAGATGGTTGAGTTGGTTTCAACCAATTAATCCAAGATAGAAGGTTGAGTTGGTTTCAACCAATTAATCCAAGATAGACGGTTGAGCTGGTTTCAACCAATTAATCCAAGATAGAAGGTTGAGTTGGTTTCAACCAATTAATCCAAGATAGAAGGTTGAGCTGGTTTCAACCAATTAATCCAAGATAGAAGGTTGAGCTGGTTTCAACCAATTAATCCAAGATAGAAGGTTGAGCTGGTTTCAACCAATTAATCCAAGATAGAAGGTTGAGCTGGTTTCAACCAATTAATCCAAGATAGAAGGTTGAGCTGGTTTCAACCAATTAATCCAAGATAGAAGGTTGAGCTGGTTTCAACCAATTAATCCAAGATAGACGGTTGAGCTGGTTTCAACCAATTAATCCAAGATAGACGGTTGAGCTGGTTTTAACCAATTAATCCAAGATAGAAGGTTGAGTTGGTTTCAACCAGTTAATCCAAGTTAGATGGTTGAGCTGTATTGAACCCAGCTCAACCTCCAATCCAGAATTAGCTGGCTGGAGCCAATGGAAACTGTATGGCCATGCTAGGACATCACCTTCAAAGATTTTACTTCAAGAGTCATATCATCTTTGGATGATATTGTGTTTTTGTTTGATTTTGTTTTGTTTGGGGGGATTATTTTTGTTTTTCTTTTTTAGTTACAACCAGAAATGAGTCTAACAAAAGAATGGTTGTAATCATGCATGGCTTTCCTGGCACCCATGGTTGAGGAATGTTTTAAAACTGCCATATATATATATTATATATATGATTGTGTGTATGTGTGTGTGAATGTGTGTGTATATATACACACACTGATAGAAAGTGAGGCAGACAGAAATTGATAGACATGGTTTTGTGTCAAAAGTAGAAATAATTATTATATACAGATATGGTTGAAAATAGCTTTGTCATTCATTTTGTGTCTGTTTCTGTTTCCTCCTCCTCTCTACCCATCTCACTCTACCCCTATCTGACGAGTGTGTGTGTGTGCGTATGTGTGCATGTCCTATTCAATTAGTGTGTGTATATGTCTCTATTTGGCTATTGTGTGTGTGTCCTATTTGGCTATTGTGTGTGTGTCCTATTTGGCTAATGTGTGTGTGTGTGTGTGTGTGTATTTCTTCCTCTCCTACCCCTATCTGTCTGTTGCATGTGTGTGTGTGTGTGTTTCCTCCTCTCCCACCTCACTCCACCCCTATCTGTCTATTGTGTGAGTGTGTGTCCTCCGCTTTCCCCCCACCTCATTCCACCCCTATTTGTCTAGAGTGTGTATGTTTGTGTGTGTTTGTCTGGAAGCGTGTCGTCCCCTCTCCCCACCCAATTACACCCCTATCTGTATATTTGTGTGTGTGTGTGTGTGTATGTTTGTGTGTGTTTATCCGGAAGCGTGTCGTCCCCTCTCCCCACCCAATTCCACCCCTATCTGTCTATTTGTGTGTGTATGTGTGTGTATGTTTGTGTGTGTTTGTCTGGAAGCGTGTCGTCCCCTCTCCCCACCCAATTACACCCCTATCTGTATATTTGTGTGTGTGTGTGTGTGTGTATATGTGTTTGTCTGAGAGGGTGTCCTCCCCTCTCCCCACACCAATTCCACCCCTATCTGTCTATTGTGTGAACCAGCAGATGAGATGAAACCAATCAGAATCTCTATTGAAGAAAGTTAAATAGAAAACAGTTGGAAAACAAATATGGTAGATGTAGAGTGTTAAATATAAAATGGCTGAACACACAACATCTGAGACTGTTTGGAGTGGAGTGTGAGTATGAGTATTTTTGAGTGAGAGTGTAGAGAGAAATAGGAGGGGAAGAGGAGAAAAGAGAGATATGAAGAAGAAGGAGGAGGAGAGGGAGTGAGTGAGAGGAAGGAGATAGATAGACAAATAGACAGACAAATGGACGGACAGATAGACAGGCAGGTAGACATGCAGAGAGACAGATGTACAGACAGGCAGGTAGATAAGTGGATGGATGGATGGATAGATAGATAGATAGATATGGCAAAAGGTACCCAGCACACACTGTAAATGTGGTTGACGCTAGGAAGGGCATCCAGCCAGGGAAAACCAGCCAGAAACAGTCCTATATGAGCGAGACACGGTCACCCGACCCAACTTGCCTCTAAATGGGATAAACCCGTCTAGCCCATGCTAGCTTGGAAAATGGACGTTAAACGATGATGATGATGATGATATATAGATATATAGATATGTTTCTTTATTAGCCACAGGGGCACAAAAGAAGGGGACAAATACAAAGGGGGAAGTTTACATACAATAAAAACGTGTAAAATGCTATCACAAATGTAATTTAAAAATTAATCAATTTTCCCCAATAGGGGGAGACATTTCATATGGGTAACACATACCCTTGAAAAAATGTGCAACCCTCATCTCCAGGAGTACGAAGAGTTTGTACCCCTTTCCTCTCTTCCTCCTTTTCCTCAACCTACAGGCTGATATAGAGAAAAGGCCCATTCACTCGGGCCATTCTCGCCACTTTCGCCCACCTTTCATAAAACTTGCTGGGGTACAGCACCTCTCTCTCCATCCTGATTCTTCTTCCAAAGTGGTATTTGAAAGATAGATAGATAGATAGATAGATAGATCAATAGATCGGCAGAGACATGCAGGTAGGGTAGGTGGGTGGGTGGGTGGGGTGAAAGATTGATACATCATCATTTTAAAATCCATCTTTTCCCAAAATGACTTGTGCCATATGGACACACACAAACTGTAAGCATACACCCACATACATACACACGCATACACACATATCAACAAACATGCCCCCCACACACATATACACACAGACAGATTAACAAACACACTCATATACACAAACACACAAGCATGACACACGGATCAAGAAACCTGCCCCCTCCCTCCATATACACACACACACATACATGCAAAATGCACTCACACACACACACACACACACATATACACACAGACAGATTAACAAACACACTCATATACACAAACACACAAGCATGACACACGGATCAAGAAACCTGCCCCCTCCCTCCATATACACACAAACACATACATGCAAAATGCACTCACACACACACATATACACACAGACAGATTAACAAACACACTCATATACACAAACACACAAGCATGACACACGGATCAAGAAACCTGCCCCCTCCCTCCATATACACACACACACATACATGCAAAATGCACTGATCAAGAAACATGCTCCACACACACAAACCCACATTCACACACAGACACACACTCACACAAACATACCCATACTCGCACACACGTGCACTCAAACACACTCACACAAACCCACATACACACAACACACACTCACTTACACTCACACACACACACATACACACACTCACACACATTCACATACACAAATAGACCCACACTCATAACTCACACAAACATACACCCACACTCACACACAAGCTCACATTCACATACACAAACAGACCCACACGAAAACAACACACACACACACACACACGCACACACATTCACACTCACATACACACTGACACACCACATCTGTTTCCAAACAACTGGCAAAAAAAAACAAAAGTATAGAATTATTTCTGTTTTGGTTTCTGTTTTTCTGGTTTGTTTATCTGTTTTTTTTTTTTATGAATCAAAATCAATCAGAAAGAAAACAGTAAATATATGAAGAAACACAGGTGTAGGTATAGCTGTGTGGTAGTGGTTGTGGTGGTGGTGGCAATTGTTGTTGTTGTTGTTGTTGTTGTTGTTGTTGTTGTTGTTGTTGACAGTTGCAATGTTGTTGTTTTCTGTTATCACCATCATATATATATATATTTATATATAACATATGGTTGTGTTTGTATGTGTATATATATAAGTGTGAACCTAATATAATTGTTTCTACTTTAGGCACAAGGCCAGCAATTACCCAGTGCATTACTGGTACTTTATTTTATCGACCCCGTAAGGATGAAAGGCAAAGTCAACCTCGGCGGGATTTGAACTCAGATCGTAAAGGGATGTAACTATGCTGGAAAGCATGGCGTCCGACTCTCTACCGATACTGCCAATCCAATTGTGTAAAAATTGTATTGTTTGTTTTCATTTATTAACTATATATATATATATATTTATATATATATATATATATATATATATAGTGGTAAAGAGCCAGGAGGATATAATCCAGAGTATGTAGAGATCTCAGTCGAGAGGACGAGTTTGGTATAGAGTTAGTTCCACAACTAAATTAGCAAACTATACTTGAGGACATGCGTTTCACCGAGTGGATTTTCAACTTGTGTAGAGCTGTAGTGAAAATGGAAGTGTATATAAGGTGACTCAATTTTGTGTGATGGATGGCGATATTTTGGTGATAAGGGAGATAGCTGAAATTAGACAGATGCTAGGGAGACAATTTTCATTTCAGTTAGTTCATTCCAGGTAAGAATTAAGGTTATCCTGGTTCTTTCAAGTTACGTGAAAGGTACATCACAGCCTGGGCAGCGATTAACAAATTCTGCTCTTGTGTTAAAGCAAGTACTATTATGTAAACTCTGCAAAATATTCACTCTTTCATCAGTACACAGCTTACGGGACTTTTCCTCATTTCCGTATGGCCTGGATCAGACCAGAACTTTCCATTGAATGGAATAATTCACGTCTGCATCTTTGAGTGACCATATGTGGCTTGCCAGCTTCGTGGACGATTGCTTATCAGAGTGTCTGAAGGTCATCTGATGGCTATGGAAGCCCTCTGACATGCCTACATTTGTTTTGACCTCCTGCTGTTAATTTGGTCGAGTGAATGTAACTTCAGCGTCATAGACTACTGTGGGTATATTACACCGTTGTTGAAGAGAGCGTGCTTCTGTCTTTCTGCAAGAGCACCCAGCTGGGATTGAGCTCTTGGGGTTGGTGGTTATGTGGGCTTTCATATTTTTAACACAGGAATATCTGAGTATCACCCTGGGTCTATAGAAGATATGTCTGTATTTATGTTGTATCAGGAAGTGTTTGTCTAGGATTGCCAAGAATTTCCTACCTACATTGGTTCTAACACTTCCGTTTTCATCACAGCCATACATGGGTTGAAAATCCACTCGATGAAACACGTGTCCTCAAGTATGGTTTGCTAATTTGTTATGGAACTAACTCTCTCTTGCCCTCTCTCTCTCTCTCTCTCTCTATATATATATATATATATATATATATATATATATATATATATATATATTTGTGTGTGTGTATGTATGTATGTGTGTGTGTATACGTATGTATATGTATATATATATATATATATATATATATAGATATATATATATAGATATATGTATCATCATTTTATTTCATTTTACGTCCGCTTATCCCTGCTTTCAAGGGTGGGATGGGAACTGATTCTGGCTTGATTTCTACAGCTGGATGCCCTTCCTAACACCAACCTCATTTATAGTGAGTGCTAGGTACTTTTTTGCCGTGGCGCCTACACGACCACTTTACAGTGGAATGATAGGGACCCCAGCTGAGTAAACTGGAGCAATGTAAAATAAAGTGTCTTGCTCAAGGAAACAACACATCACCCGGTCTGAGAATTGAACTCACAACCTTTCGATTACATATATATATATATATATATATATATATATACATATACACACATATATAGATTGTCTGTACTACGAAACAGTTTTTTGAAGATATATTCTCTTTGTTTCTTATCTGCTTATATTTATCTTTAGCTTGTATGTATATGTGGAGGGTATATATATATGTGAGATGGGTGTATATATGTGTGTGTCTGTATATGTGTGGGGTGTATATAAGTGTGTTTATGTGATTGTGTGATGGGTGTATATATGTATATGTGTGTGTCTGTATGTATATGTGTGGGGTGTGTATAAGTGTGTGTATATATGTGTGGGTAGTAGATGTGTATATATATAAACCAGTATAACAATATCTTGAAATATATGTGTGTGTATATATAAATATATTTAGATAAATGCACACATGAGCACCTACATCTACACATTAGCACACACATAGACAAACATATTTATATATATATATATATGCATATACACCCACCCACATATACACACACACACATATATATATATGCCCCCCCACACATATACATACAAACACACAGTTATATGGGTGAACTTACAGTAACTTCAAGTTACACTCCAAGCATATATATATATATATATATATATACACATACACACATACACACACACACACACATATATATATATATATATATCATCATCATCATCATCATTTTACGTCCGCTTGCTTATCCCTGCTTTCAAGGGTGGGACGGGAACTGATTCTGGCTTGATTTCTACAACTGGATGCCCTTCCTAACACCAACCTCATTTACAGTGAGTGCTGGGTGCTTTTTTGCCGTGGTACCTTAACGACCACTTTGCAGTGGAATGATAGGGACCCCAGTCCCTATCATCTCATTTCTACAGCTGAGTAAACTGGAGCAATGTGAAATAAAGTGCCTTGCTCAAGGAAACAACACATCACTCGGTCTGAGAATTGAACTCACAACCTTTCGATTGCAAGGCCAATGCTCTAACCACTAAGCCATGTGCCTCCATCAATATATATATATATATATATATATATATATATATATATATATATACACACACACACACACACACACACACACACACACACACACACACATATATATATTGATGGAGGCACATGGCTTAGTGGTTAGAGCATTGGCCTTGCAATCGAAAGGTTGTAAGTTCAATTCTCAGACCGGGTGATGTGTTGTTTCCTTGAACAAGACACTTTATTTCACATTGCTCCAGTTTACTGAGCTGTAGAAATGAGATGATAGGGACTGGGGTCCATATCATTCCACTGCAAAGTGGTCGTGCAGGTGCCACGGCAAAAAAGCACCCAGCACTCACTGTAAATGAGG
Organism: Eledone cirrhosa; assembly: GCA_964016885.1. Lineage (NCBI taxonomy): Eukaryota > Metazoa > Mollusca > Cephalopoda > Octopoda > Eledonidae > Eledone > Eledone cirrhosa. The sequence continues at coordinate 18,015,838 of OZ024748.1, forward strand.
TTGGTGTTAGGAAGGGCATCCAGCTGTAGAAATCAAGCCAGCATAAGCGGACGTAAAATGAAATGATGAATGATGATATATATATATATATATATATATATATATATATATATATATATATATAGCGAGAGAGAGATGTAAAATCCCGATTGCGTGTGCATGTGTGTGTATATATATTTAAATGTACCTATAAACCAGTATAACTATGTTGATATATATATGTGTGTGTATATCTGTCTATTTGTTTCTTTGGTGTTGTTGTTTTCATTGTTATCGATGTTGTTATTGCTGCTGTCGTTGTTGAAGCCATTTTCATTGTTATTGCTGTCATTATTGTTGTTATTGTTGTTGTTGTTGTTGTTACTGTTCATATTATTATTGTTTTTGTTGTTGTTGTTGATGTCATCGTTTTTATCATTGCTATTGTTGTTGTTGATGTCATTGTTTTAATCATTGCTATTGTCATTGTTGTTGTTGTTGTTGTTGTTGTTGTTGTTGTCATTGCTGTTCATATTGTTGTTGTTGATGTCACTGTTTTATGTCATTGTTTTTATTGTTGTGTCATTGTTATTGTTGTTGCATCTGTCATCGAAGTTTTCTTTTCACTTGAAGAGGTGAGATATTTGCATTTTTCATCACATTCCATCGACAGAAAGAAATGCAACGGATTCAAGTCCTTCCGGCTTCCTGGTTTGCTTTTCTTTACAAACGTGTGATGCTACAGGAAAACAAAGAAGCACCCAACCTCCATCACCATCACCACCAAAAAAAAAACACCAAAATAAAATTTTAAATAATAAATAAATGAATAAATAAACAAATTAGTAAAGGTGCAAGCTTGTCTGTGTGGTTAAGATGTTCATTTCAGAACCTTCTAGATGTGTGTGTGTGTGTTCAAGCCTACTGTACAGTATTTTAGGCATGTGTTTCTCTACTGTAGCCTAAAGTTGAGTAAAGCCTTATGAATGGAATTTTGTACATGGAAACTGCAGAAGCCTGTTGTATGTGTCTAGTCTATGTGTGTATATAATGTGAAGAACCCCTAGCCTTTGTCAGGGCATTCTTCTAAGAGAAGGCAACTCAGGAAACTGGGATAACTCCGACATAAAACCTGCAGCTCAGTAGTTACCAATGATGTTGATCTTTTCTTCTTTTCAGGTTATAGCTACTGTCGCTCAGAGAGTGGGAGTGGCTCAATGCAGAGTCTTTCCTCACTTAAAAGTAAAATCTTCACGCACAGACATTGCACGATAGAATTAATTAATAATTTAATAATGAGGGGCAGCCATCATATATATATATATATATATATATATATATATATATATGAGAGTATTGAAGTTTGCTTGAAGCATTGTGGAATAATAAGGTAAATTTCTTTAAGTCGTTTGGAAGCCTCGACAATGCAGATGGGTAAATCTCCGGGTAACAAGATCCAATGGTGGAGAGAGAGATGTAAGTGGGTGTACGTTGAGATGCGTGGTGTGTAGAGGAATGAAGGAAAGAGCGTAAAGGATAAAAATAAAAATAACAACACGAGCGAGAGTTACCTTGGGAGAGATTTAATTGTCCCTATATATTTCGGATTCACATCCATCAACTGGGGGGTTTTTATATGGCATACATGACTTTTAGCGGTCGCAATAATGAAAGTAAATTTATTTTCATTTTCGAACGTCATGTTTTCATTTTGTGTGTGTGTTTAAACGAAACATGCTGGCGACGAAATTTCTTCTTTGCGCGGCACCATGTGTTCTCTATGAGCTGTGTGTGCACATCAGGGTCCGCAAGATCTACAAAGTTCCGTTCGTGCACCACAACATCATGAACGTAAATCCCACCTTCAATTTCCTCCATTTCCGAATAGGAAGCCCAACCATCGGAGATGATGCGACTGCCTGGCAAAATCCCTGCTGAATGATGGGGAAGAGAGTGTCACAGCTTCGATTTGGGACTTCTACAAGACAGCAGCGTCCAGAATGGCGGACTCACCATTCTGCAAGCCTCATTACAAGATTACTTCGGTATTGAGTTCTCTTCTCTAAACCGTCAACTACACACACACACACACACATACATATATATATATATATATATATATATATATAATCAGTTAAAACGACAGAGGCTCTGATTTTGTCTTTAATCTCAGTAACTAATTTAGATCTAAACACACACACAAAATGTAAACACGACGTTCGAAAATGAAAATAAATTTACTTTCATTTTTCAGACCGCTAAAAGTCATGTATGTCTATATATATATGAGTTTTTTACATTCATTTAATTTATTAATTTATTGATATTTTATTTGAGTGACCCGAATCTTCCTGGTCGTTCTTTTTCGGCTGCACGGGTGATTTTAGGCATGATCTCTATGTGTTGGTAATTTAACGATGGTTATAGCTCTGATTTATCCAAATTATTGAGCCCTCTGCCACACATGTCGGATATTGTTTATCGTGATTTCGTGGGCTGATATTCCGATTCTCGATTATTCTACTATATATATATATATATATATATATATATATATATACACAAGGGCATTGTTTCATAGGGCTACCAGGAGACAAGTCCACCCCCACCCCCAACTTTTTCAAACGTCTATGTTCTCTTTTTTGTTTATTTGATATAATAAATTCTTTTTGTGCTTATTTTTTTTATATCTGAACTTCATTTGAATATATAAAATTTAATTAGCGTAAAATTTTACTTATGTGATAGGGTCCGAGAAAGGCACCATAACATGCTCCTTTAAGAATCAACAAATGTTGGTTTGTCCCCCTCACATTTTTAAGGCAAACGGGACCCCTGTATATATATATATATATATATATATATATATATATATATATATATATATATATATTAAGTGTAATGAATTCTTTTACAATAAAATTAGCTCAAAGAAAGAAATATTTCTGAGCCGTGTATAAACTAATATATATGATGAAACACAAATACCAACATATCTGTATTTATATTGCAAAAGAGAATTTAGCCAGAATGAAGTATACTAATTATAATATTCCAGTTTGTCCAAATCGATTTAAAATAATAAATCAACAAAGACGAACTGTATTGCCATATATATATATATATATGTGTGTATGTGTGTCTCTGCTTCTTGTTTCCTCGAACTATATATATATATATAGTTAAAGAATGAAGAGTAACATGGTTGGCTGTATAAATAAGGGCTTTATTTAAAGTACAGCCTCTAACTGGATTACCTATAACGATAACTTGTTATCCCATATATATATATATATATATATATATATATATATATAAAATAAAGTTAAATAAAAAGTCAAATGTTTAAAATTTAGCTTCGTTTATTACTGCTATATATATTTCAGTGACAGCCATCTTTGGCTGTGACCTCTTCAGGCAGTCCTAATTAGTGTAGTATAGACAAGTACATATGTTGTTGAGGTGTATAATTTTGTCAATACTCTGATATGCCCAGTTCCTGGTTGGGTTGTTATTTCACTGAGGAACTGGAATATATATATATATATATATATATATATGTGTGTGTGTGTGTGTAAAATAAACGATGCTGCTGATATATTGTTTTTTTTTTTCTCTCTCTCTCTCCCACTTGTTGTTAATACAGTTTCAGAACTTATGTTTGGCCCTTTCTTTTTCCTTTGGTTACTACCAAACTTTCATGTTCAGCTGCCTTCGTCTTTTCCCCTTTCTCTATCGGTATGTCTTAATTTCTTTAGTTCTTGTTTTTTTTTGTCGGTCTCTTTGTTATCGTCCATTGTGTTTTTTTATTAACGCACTGTGGTGAAATGTGCTGTTCTTTAATGCATTCGAAACACCAGTGATCCACAGAAGGCAACAGATGAACAGGAATTGTCCTTGTGTTTGTGTTTTCTCTCAAGTTTTCTAAATGATATTTATTGGTAACCACACAGCCCCGTTCTCACTTTTTTAATTCATATATATATATGTATGTGTGTGTGTGTGTTTTCTTTTATGGCAAGGTACAAAAATAAAAATAAACCTCACAACCCATTACCACTATACATACAAACTTGTTGCTTGAAATACACCAACGCAGTATATATATATATATATATATATATATATATATATATATATATATATATGGAATACTGTTGGCTTCTTACTACAATACTTTCTATACCTTTCATTTATTTATATATATATATATATATATAATAACATCTCGACAACTACACTTCATAAAATAAATTGAAGTGAAAGCAACTGGTGCGTGTGTTTCTTATTGGCAACATGACCCTCCCAAAGTATAACAATATATATATATATATATATAGAGAGAGAGAGAGAGGGGGGGAGGATGCATACACAATTGTGTGTGTGTGTGTGTGTATATATATATATATATATATATATATATAGCCCTTGCCTTTCCCTTCCTTTTCCATTTTTAAACATTTATGTAAGGGTGGCAGATGACGTCGTCAGACAAATTTACTTTGCGACATTTGTTCCGACTCTTTACATTCTGAGTTCAAATCCCACCCAAGGTTTGTAATGTTATTTATTGAAGTGTTTGGTTGATTTGAAATTTGAAATATTAGAATCCAAACACAGATTCACTACAATGATAATAGTGTTCAAAAATTCTGTAATTAACTGTATCTGTTGTTGATGCAGCTGTGCCAACCTCTAAAAACCTAAACAGGGAGTACTGTGAACAGGGAGAAATGGGGTAAAATAGGGAGATTTTACATAATGAAAGCTATACCCATTTTCACAAGAGAAGATATCTCTTACCCACCCCCAAAGAGTTGACAGGTTTGTTAATGACATAGCTACTCTCTAGACCAGAGGTTCTGAAACTTTCTGGGCCACCCATGCCAAACCACCCACCCCACCCCACCTCCACAACTAGCTCAACACATCCAGCACCACCACCCCTCCCACTACTCTCCCACATACTAGAAAATGATTCTTTTTTTCTTTTATTTTATTTTATTTTATTTTATTTTATTTTATTTTATTTTATTTTATTTTATTTTATTTTATTTTATTTTATTTTATTTTATTTTATTTTATTTTATTTTATTTTATTTTATTTTATTTTATTTTATTTTATTTTATTTTATTTTATTTTATTTTCTTTTCTTTTCTTTTCTTTTCTTTTCTTTTCTTTTCTTTTCTTTTCTTTTCTTTTCTTTTGTATTTTACTTTTTTCTTACAATAAATTCATGAGGAATGATTTGAAGAAAAGTTGAGAACATTACATATGTATATGTATGTATATATATATATATATATATGTATATTTGTGTATATATATGTATATATATATATATATTTGTGTATATATATATGTATATATATATATTTGTGTGTATATATATGTATACAGATATATGTATACAGATATATATATATATATATATATAAATATATATTTATATATATATATACATATATATATATATATATATATATATATACAGATATATATATATATATAAATATATATATATATATAAATTATATATATATATATATATATATATATATATATATATATATATATATATGTCTACAAATTTATATATATATATACAAACACATACACACATGCACATATATATATATACACATACACACACATGTATATATATATATATATATATATATATATATATATATATATATATATACCTACACACACACACTCATACATACTAATTTCTATGTACATTTGAATGTATAAATTAGTTACCAAGTATGACCTCAGTTTTCTGCTACTGTTGATGCTGATGATACTACTGATGGCGCATCCCATGTCCCACCCAACCCATCTACTTCCCCATCTGCCCCCCTGACCCCCCCCCCCCTCCACACACACACACAGAAAAGAAGATGGTAAGAAGGTGGAAGTGGAGAGAGAGAAGAAGAAAGAAAAAGTTTTAAAATGACAGTAAAAAAAACCTTCCCCACCCACATATACACAGAAATCAGTTGGCTGGCAGTTACCCGCCAACCCACCCCTACAAAAAAATAATTTGAAACTGTTTTGCATTACATTGATTTATGAAATCTTTGAGAGAGATGAAAGAACTTAGTGAATTTAATATCTTTTATTTTCTGATTGCAATGATAACAACAAAAACTAAATAGAAGTCAACAAGGAAAAACAAGGGCAAAAAAATGGTATGAGTGCTCAATAACAACAATAACAATAATAATAATGATTTCTGATTTTAGGCACCTGGCCAACAATTTTTTGGGGAAAGTAAAGTCAATTAAATTGACCGCAGTGCATTACTGGTGCTATATTTTATAGACCCCATAAGGATGAAAGGTAAAAATAACCTAGGTGGGATTTGAGTTTAGAACGTAAAGGGCCATAACTCTACGGCACTAAGCATGTCTGACACCTTACCGATTCTGCCAATCCACTACCCTTACTAATGATAATAATAATGATTTCTACTATAGGCACAAGCCCAGTAATTTCATTAAATCAACCCCAGTACGTTACTGGTGCTTTATTTTATCAACCCCGTAAGGATGAAAGGCAAAGTTAACCTCAGCGGGAATTGGACTCAGACCATAAAGGACCGTAACTCTATGCTGCAAAGCATGGTGTCCGACTCTCTACCAATACTGTCAATCCACTGCCCTTACTAATGATAATTGTTTCTACTTTAGGCACAAGGCCAGCAATTACCCAGTGCATTACTGGTACTTTATTTTATCGACCCCGTAAGGATGAAAGGCAAAGTCAACCTCGGCGGGATTTGAACTCAGATCGTAAAGGGACGTAACTATGCTGGAAAGCATGGCGTCCGACCCTCTACTGATACTGCCAATCCACCGCCCATACTAATGATAATGATAATAATAGTAATAAAAAAATTGTACTGACTGATACTGCCCATGTCCTGAAAAGGACATTAACAATTTTAAAACTTTGCAAGGACATTTACTGTTGTTTGTGCCCTTGTGGCATCATTTGTGTGACAATTGATTGTAAAATGTGTGTATATCAAATTGTACCTCAGGTGCCAGATTGACACTCGGCATGATTTGGGAAAGAAGCAGAATTCAAAGGAAGTTTCAGATAATAATAATAATAGTAATAATAATAATAATGGCACCTATGCAAAGTAAACAATCTACCACATTCTGAGAAGTGGTATGAGCATAAGCCAGAGTCGGTGATAGAAAACGATCAGGTGAAGGTGCTGTGGGATTTTAGGATACAGACGGACAAGAAACTGGAACGCAATAGACCTGGCCTGGTGGTTTTAGACAAGGAAAAAAGATTGTGCCTGATTGTGGATGTAGCCGGCCCATTCGACACGAGAGTGCAAGAGAAGGAGAGGAAGAAAATTAACCGATACCAGGACTTAAAGTGGGAGGTAAAAAGGATTTGGAACTGTCATGAGGTCAGGCGCACTAGGTACTATCTCAAAGAGTTTCCAAGGATGGTTAAAGAAAATTGGTCCCGCCCCGCTTTTTGGAACACTTCAAAAGGCATGCTTGCTGGAAACAGCAAGAACCCTCCGATACGTCCTGAATATCTGAGGCTGCAGGTAGTGGCTTGATATTCATTTCAACAAACTTTCTAGTTAAATAACATCAATGACTGAGACTCAGAGAACAATAATAATAATAATAATTGTTTCTATTTTAGGCACAAGGCCAGCAATTACCCAGTACATTACTGGTACTTTATTTTATCGACCCCGTAAGGATGAAAGGCAAAGTTAACCTCGGCGGGATTTGAACTCAGATCATAAAGGGACGTAACTCTATGCTTCATAATAATAATTGTTTCTACTTTTGGCACAAGGCCAGCAATTACCCAGTACATTACTGGTACTTTATTTTATCGACCCCGTAAGGATGAAAGGCAAAGTTAACCTTGGTGGGATTTGAACTCAGACCGTAAAGGGACGTAACTATGCTAGAAAGCATGGCGTCCAACCCTCTACAGATACTGCCAATAATAATAATCTGCCCTAGGTGTTGGGATGACACTCAGCAGGAAATAGAAACAAAATTGAAGGAAGAGGAAAAACACAAACAACAATAACAACAACAATAATAATAAGAAGAAGAATTATATAAAGAATGCAACAGAGCTATTACTGTTGGAAATGGGAAAGTCAGATTTGGTTAATATTGACTATTGCAAAGACAAAGTCCAATAGAAAAGCGAGAAAAATGTTGAAGCTGTAAAGGAATCGCTGGAAAATAAAATACATTGACAATATCTGAGGGACAATATCTGAGGGACACCATTGTCCCTGGCCATTGTCCGCAGGAATGCTTTTGTAGTCTTGCCCACGGGGTGCAGCCCTATTACCACCACACACTAAGCCCAGAGCCCAATCACCTTCACCTCCCCTCTCCCCATTCTTCTGTGGCCCTTGCCATTCCCTTCCTTTTCAATGTTTTTTTTTTATATTTTCTTATTTTATATTCCATTCTTCTCAATCTAAATTTTTTTTTTCTTTTCTGGTTAAATTGTATTTACATGATATTTTTTACATAGAATAAAAAATTTCCTTAGATGGAATTGATGTGAAAAAGTGGTAGTTATTGATGCAGAAGAGCAAACTAAAAATAGAAAGAAAAGGCTTGGTCTATGATGTTTAGTAGCAGTCACAGAGAATTATATTAAAATATAGGGTTGGCCACATAGCCAAAATGGAGGTGTGTGGCCTAGTGATAAAAGCATTGAAATTACATTCTTAACCTTTAGCATGCTGAATGTTTTTATGAATTTCTTTCCTTGACACTGCATTATGTATTAAGGGGAGATCACTCTATTGGCGACATAAAGCTCTTAGAGCGCACTGAAGGTTAATATTGTGGGTTGTGTGTTGTGTTCTTGAGCAAAACACTTCATTTTACATTGCTCCAGTATACTCAGCTGAAAAGGAGTACCAGCAGTATCTGGGGGGTTTAACTCTGTAGTGGACTGGTGTCATGTCCAGGGGGGGAATTTTGTACTCTCAGTAACTTAATGCCATGGACACTGAGACAAGCCCCAGCCTGATTAGCCACCGGGTTTGAGACAAGCTTTAAACCTGTGATGGACTGGTGTTCTGTTCAGGGAGCAGACTTGTGTACTCTCAGTCACTTCATGCCACGGAAACTGGGTTAAGCAACAGCCCGATTAGCCTTCGGGCTTGAGACGGACTTTAGAAATTAGCCAGACAGCGTAAAGTGACAAATGTAGAATGTGTGGGGGGAAAAGGTGAGACTGTGTGGCACATCAACATGAATGTAAAACATCATCACCATCATCACTCGTCGACTACTGTCGAGATGATGGATCTCACTCTCATGCCCCAGAATCCCCTGTCCCCCATTGCTGCCCCAGGTCCTGTCTGCTGATTCACGTATCCCTAGAGATAACATCAGGGAATGACAGCTTCCTACTCCTACATACAAACAGGTGTCATGATAATGTAGCTAGGATCGTTGATTGGGAGTTGTGTAGAAAGTATTGTCTTGAGAGGACAGGTAAATGGTATGAACCCAAACCAGGTCTTGTGGAGAATAATCATACCCTCAGAAACACACAGACATATACACGCATATACACATACCCACAGAGACACATAAATATACCCATACTTACACACATGCACACACACCCCTCAGAGACACAAACACACCCATAGACATGCACACAGACACATTAACACATCCATACTCACACACAGACATAAACACACACACATATACACATACCCACAGACACATTAACACATCCATACTCACACACAGACACATTAACACACCCATACTCTCACACAGACAAACACACACACACATATATACACGTACTCACACACACACTTACAGACACACATAAATGCACCCATACTCACACACACAGAGACATAAACACACATATACACATACCCACACACATAAACACATACCCTCCACATACACCCACACACACATATATATATACATATACATACCCACACAGTGACATATACCCACACAGTGACATATACCCACACAGAACATATACCCACACAGAGACATATAACCACACAGTGACATATACCCACACACAGTGACATATACCCACGCACAGTGACATATACCCATACAGTGACATATACCCACACACAGTGACATATACCCACGCACAGTGACATATACCCATACAGTGACATATACCCACACACAGTGACATATACCCACACAGTGACATATACCCACACAGAGACATATACCCACACAGTGACATATACCCACACAGTGACATATACCCACACAGTGACATATACCCAACAGTGACATATACCCACACACAGACATATACCCACACAGAAACATATACCCACACAGTGACATATACCCACACAGTGACATATACCCACACAGTGACATATACCCACACACAGACATATACTCACACAGTGACATATACCCACACAGTGACATATACCCACACACAGACATATACTCACACAGTGACATATACCCACACACAGACATATACCCACACAGTGACATATACCCACACAGAGACATATACCCACACACCGACATATACCCACACAGAGACATATACCCACACACAGACATATACCCACACACAGACATATACCCACACAGAGACATATACCCACACAGTGACATATACCCACAGAAACATATACCCAACAGTGACATATACCCACACAGTGACATACACCCACACAGAGACATATACCCACACAGAGACATATACCCACACAGTGACATATACCCAACAGTGACATATACCCACACAGTGACATATACCCACACACAGTGACATATACCCACACAGTGACATATACACACACAGAGACATATACCCACACAGTGACATATACCCACACACAGAGACATATACCCACACAGTGACATATACCCACACACAGACATATACTCACACAGTGACATATACCCACACACAGACATATACCCACACAGTGACATATACCAACAGTGACATATACCCACACAGTGGCATACACCCACACAGTGACATATACCCACACTGTGACATATACCCACACAGTGACATATACCCACACAGTGACATATACCCACACAGTGACATATACCCACAGTGGCATATACCCACACAGAGACATATACCCACACAGTGACATATACCCACACAGTGACATATACCCACACACAGACATATACCCACACACAGTGACATATACCCACACAGTGACATATACCCAACAGTGACATATACCCACACAGTGACATATACCCACAAGGTGACATATACCCACTCAGACATATACCCACACAGTGATATATACCCACAGTGACATATACTCAACAGTGACATATACCCACACAGAGACATATACCAACACAGTGACATATACCCACACAGAGACATATACCAACACAGTGACATATACCCACACAGTGACATATACCCACACAGTGACATATACCCACATACAGTGACATATACCCACACAGTGACATATACCCACTCAGACATATACCCACACAGTGACATATACCCACACAGACATATACCCACACAGAGACATATACCCAACAGTGAAATATACCCACACACAGACATATACCCACACAGAGACATATACCCACACACAGTGACATATACCCACACAGAGACATATACCCACACACAGTGACCCACACCACTATAGTCTTTTGTTCAGTGTTTGTAGAACTCCATTATCCAATACAATACAAGGGCAGTGGATTGGCAGTATCAGTAGAGGGTCAGACGCCATGTTTGCAGCATAGAGTAACGGCCCTTTATGTTCTGAGTTCAAATCCCGCCGAGGTTAACTTTGCCTTTCACCCTTGCATGGTCGATTTAATCGACTTTCCTCTCCCCCAAAATTACTGGCCTTGTGCCTTTATAAGAAACCATTATTAAGGTCGGTGGATTGGCAGTATTGGTAGAGCGTCGGACACCATGCTTTGCAGCATAGAGTTACGGCCCTTTACGTTTTGAGTTCAAATTCCGCTGAGGTTAACTTCGACTTTCATCCTGACGGGGTCGATAAAATAAAGCACCAGTAATGCACTGGGGTCAATTTAATCGACTTTCCCGTCCCCTTCAAATTGCTGGTCTTATGCATTTATAAGAAACTATTATTTAATTCAATACATGTCCTTCCTTATTCTTTTATGATGTTAGAATATGATACGATGTGATTTAGTTGATAATTATGGCAGATCAAGACAGAAATAGCTCCTTTGTTGGCTCATGAAACTTCATTACAGCTGAATGCATTGAATGCATTAATTAGTCAAAAATAACATTTTCGATATTCCCCTAGAGAAATATTCTTTGCTGTTGTAACTGTGAAGATGGAATGAAAATAAGGTGAATGTATTCACGCTGAAGAATCGCTTATAGCTAAGGAATTAGATAGAATTTGATACATACTCAAATATTTTATACAGTGTTTCTATAATGTCCTTTTTATGCTTTCATATTTCTGATAGAAATATCACTTTTTGTTATCATTTCACAATTTCACAAGCGAATTCACTATCGGTTTGACTCCATGACACTTTTCTGAAATATCTCTATTAATTTGAATATGTTGCTCCCCCTGGTGGTAAATGCTTGAAGGCTCATATATTTGCCAGTGTCATTTGCTACAATTTATCTGGTTGGCTGCCGACATTTTGAACTGATTTAACCATTCCTATAAATTTTCCTCAGAATATTCTGACCGCTAAAGACATATTTTTTAAAATCTTTTATCTTTCCATCAAATTCTGTTTTTTTTCCTATATGCATTACATAAGTTCATATATTTTGTGTATTATTAACATCTTTTATATTTTAAATTACACTTAAGTCAGTTATTTGGTAGTAGGATCAGGATCGGTAGAGCGTCAGACAACCATATGCTTTGTAGCATATAGTTATATCCCTTACATTCTGAGTTCAAATCCTGTCAAGGTTAGCTTTGCTTTTCACCCTTACAGGGTTGATAAAATAAATACCAGTAACACACTGGGGTTGATTTAATCAACTTTCGCCTCCCCTTCAAATTTCTGGCCCTGTGCCTAAATCAGAAGCCATTATTATTATTATTATTATGAAGGGCCAAAAACCAGGTTTTGCAGCATAGAGTTATGGGTCCTTTACGTTCAGAGTTCAAATTCCCCCCAAGGTTAACATTGCCTTTCATTCTTATGGGGTCGATTTAATCGACTTTCTCCTCCTGGCCTTTCAAATTACTGGCCTTGTGCCTAAAACAGAAATCATTATTCTTATTATTGTGATGGTGGATTGGCAGTATCGGTAGAGGTTCGGACACCTTGCTTAGTGGTAAAGAGTTACGGCCCTTTACGTTCTGAGTTCAATTCCCGCCAAGGTTAGCTTTGCCTTTCCCCCTTACAGGGTCGATAAAATAAAGTACCAGTAATGTACTGGGGTTGATTTAATTGACTTGTCCCTCTCCTTCAAATTTCTGGCCTTGTGCCTAAAACAGAAACAATTTTTGTTGATGTTGTTGTTGTTGTCATCATCATTATTATTATTACTATCATTGCCATCATTAACTCCAAATAGGCAATACTAAGTGTGTTAATCATGTATCGAAGTGACAGTAATTTATTGATTCTGCTGATTGTGGAGAGATGTGGAGAGGAGATAAGTTATTATAATATCTTCACTTCATAAATATCTAAATATCACCACATTAAAATGATATCCCCACTTTTATAGTAATATCAATATTACATATAAGTCATAGAGAGAGAGAATTCATTGCCATAACATTGATATATCATATATATACACACACACACACTCTCTCTCTCTCAATATATATACATATATATATATTTCTCTATCTCTCGATCTAATATACAGTACTAAGTTGACTAATAGACATACAGGTCCTAACATCTCATCCATCAATATATATATGTATATATATATACATATATGTGTGTGTGTGTATATATGTATATGTTGGGTCTCTCTTGAGTGCTACTGGTAACATGTAACTCAGTACAACCTCTCGCTTGGTCGGGTCATCAGCGACTAAACAGGCAACCCCACCAAGTTTACTTGGTGGGGTTGCCTAAGAGAAGGCAACTCAGGAAACTGTTCTTTTCCACACCAACTTGTTTTTGTGAGTTATTAATAAATTGATGTGAAGCCCAACAAATGTTATAATAAATTGATGTGAAGCCCAACAAATGTTATAATAAATTGATGTGAAGCCCAACAAATGTTATAATAAATTGATGTGAAGCCCAACAAATGTTATATTAAATTGATGTGAAGCCCAACAAATATTATAATAAATTGAAGTGAAAGCAGCTGGTGCGTGTGTTTTTATTAGCAGCCTGACCCTCCCAAAGTATAATAATATCTGTTTCAACATGTTTTCAGATAAGAAATCTTGCAAAACAAATACAAAAATGAAGAATATATATATATAAGATACTCAATACATAAGTAGAGTAACGAGAGCGTTTTAATATAGAAAAGGTTTGTACAGGACTAGAACTGTTTCATTCTAGTCCTGTAGAAGCCTTTCCTATATATATATATATATATATATATATATATATATATATATATATATATATATATATATATATCATCATCATCATTTAACGTCCATCTTCCATACTAGCATGGATTAGACGGTTTTGTTCCATCTGATGCGGAGAATGGTCGGGAGACCGTCTCTTGCTCGTACGGAAGTGTCTCTGGCAGGGATTGTTTTACATCCTTCATTGCATGGATTGGTGACACACGTTTCGCTATTGATCAGCTCAAGGTTCGATCTGTATCGATCTGACCTGACTCAAGAATCAAAAGCTCATCGGACCTCTGTTGTAGTAATATATTAAAATTCATTATATATATATATATATATATATATATATATATAATGTTATTCAAAATATTAATAAATGAGAAATATTATCATAACCAAAATATATATTTTATTATACATATTTAAAAGGTACAATGGTGTTTCAGTACGTTTTCATCAGATAAAATATATAAGAGATTGGATATGTGACATACCGCTAAGATCTTGAACCTTCAATCCCTGTATTGCCACTACAGGGATTGAAGGTTCAAGATCTTAGCGGTATGTCACATATCCAATCTCTTATATATTTTATCTGATGAAAATGTACTGAAACACCATTGTACCTTTTAAATATGTATAATAAAATATATATTTTGGTTATGATAATATTTTGAATAATATTATAGATACTCCAGATAAATACTTGTCGAGTGCTTCTAATCTATTGTAAAATTGAATTCGTTGAATACTCAACAAACTATATAAACTTTTGTTTTTATATATATATATATGTACAAAGTGAAACCTACAGTCAGTAGGCACCTCTTAACCAAATATACACCCCAATCCACTACCCCTACCCTATCCTCCCACTCCCACCAACACCACCCTCTCTCTATAAAGTTGGTACCACAACACCCAGTCCAAATAAATGAGATAATGAGATCGAGATCATGTAGGTGTCACGAGAAAAAACACACAGTCCATGCTGTAATGTGGCCATGTAGGTGACACGGTAAAAAGTTCCCAGTTCCATACTGTAAATGTGGTTGGTGTTAGGAAGGGCATCCAGCCGTAGAAAACCTGCCAGATAGTCCTATATGAGTGAGACACGGTCACCCGACCAACCTTGCCTCAAGTGGGACAACTCCCGTCTAACCCATGCTAGCGTGGTAAATGGACGTTAAACGAAGATGATGATGATGATGATGATGATGATATGTATAGCTATATGTTTAAATCTTTTTCTGCATGTGTTTCAGGATTCAGTTTCATTCTGTAGCAGCTTGAGCAAGTATCTTTTAAAATAGCCTCAGGTTTACCAATATATTGTCTGTGGAATTTGGTATTTACCCAAACACACAGAGAAATAGAAAGAAATACTAAAAATGATGGGATGAGATTTTATGTATATATTAGTGTGCATGTATGAATATATATATATATATATAGTTGTGTGTGTGTGTAAATATATTGGTGTATATATATATATATATATACACCATATATATATATCCGTCCCACCCTTGCAAGCAGGGAAAAGCGGACGTAAAATGATAATGATGATGATGATATATATATAGTTGTGCATGTGTAAATATATTGGTGTAGATCTGTGAATATATATATATATAGGGTGTGAGTATCAATGCAATTTGAATATATATATATATTTGTAGGGTTATTTGACAAAATACATATATATAGATAGATAAATAATTTGCTGCTGTCCTCTTCTCAGTAAATATAAAATTCAACAATGATTCTGTGGAGTTGTGCCAATAAGTTGCTTATTTTCTTTTCTCCTATCCATCTATCTATCTCTCTCTATATATATATATACTTTTCAATATTAATGCCAATGTGTGTATATGTATATATGTATATATGTATATACATATATATATATATATATATATATATATATATATATATATATATATATATATATATATATGTATACATATATATACGTATACATATATATACGTATACATATATATGTATACATATATATGTATATATATATATGTATACATATATATATATATCTGTATACATATATATATATACATATATATATGTGTGTATACATATATATATGTGTATACATATATATATATATATATATATATATATATACATATATATATATATATATATATACATATATATATATATATATGTATACATATATATATACATATATATATATATATACATATATATATATATACATATATATATAAATATATATATATATATATGTGTATACATATATATATATGTGTATACATATATATATATATATATACATATATATATATATATATACATATATATATATATATATATAGATATATATATGTATACATATATATATATATATGTATGCATGTTTGTTTGTTTGTGTGTATATATATATATATATACATATATATATATATATATATATATATATATATATATACATATATATATATATATATATATATATATATATATATATATATATATGTATACATATATATATATATATATGTATGCATGTTTGTTTGTGTGTATATATATATATATATATATATATATGTGTGTCTTTCTTCAACAACAGATTTCCCAAAAGAAGGTAAAATAGGAATAAGGTATAGAGAATATTCTAATTAAATCCGTGACAAAAACGAGAAAAAAACGGTGTGTAAATATTCATAGTAGTTTCATCATTATAGATATACAATGTAGGGTATATAATCTATATATATTATATTGAATATATATATGATATTTATATATATAATATATATATATATATATATATATATATATATATATATATATATATATATATATATATATATATAT
>OZ024748.1:18040754-18043254 GCA_964016885.1 Eledone cirrhosa
TTATAGCTGCTAATATTCAACACTGATTTCAATTATAATTATGATTTAATATGTTATGGTGACGATAAATTTTCATATGACCTAGCTGGAAGTAAATCTCTTGGTGTCTTGTCTAGACATTCAAAGACAAAGATCGGGTTTGAATTTGAGCCAGAATTATTCGATTATGAAATTAGGATTGCTGGCCTTGTGCCTAAATTAGAAACTCTTTTTCTGTCTTCTTTTTCTTCTCCTTCGTCTTTTTCTTCTTTTTCTTCTTTTTCTTCTTTTTCTTCTTTTTCTTCTTTTTCTTCTTTTTCTTCTTTTTCTTCTTTTTCTTCTTTTTCTTCTTTTTCTTCTTTTTCTTGTCATTTCTTTTTTTTCTTCTTTTTCTGATTTCTTCTTCTTCTTCTTGTCATCATCATAACAACACATCCACTATGATATTATTGTTGTTGTTGTTGTTGTTATTGTTGGATTGTCAGAATTGGTGGAGCATCGGACACCATGTTTTGCAGCATAGAGTTTCAGACCTTTATCTTCTGAGTTCAAATCCCTCCGAGGGTTAACTTTGCCTTTCATCCTTACGGAGCCGATAAAATAAAGTACCAGTAATGCACTGGGATAATTGCTGGCCTTGTGCCAAAAGTAGAAACATTATTATTATTATTATTATCATTACTATTATTGTTTTTCACAGTAAATTGAGTCACTACTGGACCTTCTAGTGTGTATGTGCAGGGGTTAACAGGTGGACTTTTGGAGGAGGGCAGTTTGTGATTTGAGATCTATTTTGCATGACACCATCAGAGTTTTTAGTGGAGGGGGAGGAGGAGAGAACAAGAGGAGGGGAGGAGGAAGGAGGAGGAAGAAGAGGCAGAAAAGAGTGGAGGATGAAAAAGAAAAAGGAGGGGGGGGGGAAGAAGAAAGAGGAGGAAGAAGACAAAGTAGAGAGGGGGAGGAGGAAGAAGACAAAGTAGAGAGAGGGGAGACAAAGTAGTGAGGGGGAGGAGAAGGAGGAAGACAAAGTAGAGAAGGGGAGGATGAAGAAGACAAAGTAGTGAGGGAGAGGAGGAAGAAGACAAAGTAGAGGGCGGGGGGACAAAGTAGTGAAGGGGGGGACAAAGTAGAGAAGGGGAGGAGGAAGAAGACAAAGTAGGAGGGGGAGGAGGAAGAAGACAAAGTAGAGAGGGGGAGGAGGAAGAAGATAAAGTAGAGAGGCGAAGAAAGAGGAGGAGATTCTAAAGAATTTAAAATCAGAATCAGAAAGATATGCCAATATTTATCTAAAGCGACTTTTTATCTGTCAAATATTCTAAGTAAATCAAAGATAAACAGGAAAAGAGTTTTGCCATTAATCTGACAGGTAAATTTACAGAATATTTGCCAAACTATGACAAAACTATGAAATAAGTAGGCCGGGCAAAAAACAAACAAACAAACAAACAATATCATCATTTCATTTTACGTCCACTTTTCCCTGCTTGCAAGGGTGGGACGGGAACTGATTCTGGCTTGATTTCTACAGCTGGATGCCCTTCCTAACACCAACCTCATTTACAGTGAGTGCTGGGTGCTTTTTTTTTTTTTGCCGTGGCACCTCCACGACCACTTTGCAGTGGAATGATAGGGACCCCAGTCCCTATCATCTCATTTCTACAGCTGAGTAAACTGGAGCAATGTGAAATAAAGTGTCTTGCTCAAGGAAACAACACATCACCCGGTCTGAGAATTGAACTCACAACCTTTCGATTGCAAGGCCAATGTTCTAACCACTAAGCCATGTGCCTATATGTATGTATATATATATATATATATATATATATATATATGTATGTATGTATGTATGTATGTATGTATATATATGTATGTATGTATGTGTAACTAGCGACTAAACTGGCAACCCCACCAAGGTTTCTTGGTGAGGAGGGTGACTTTGGACATCCTGCAGGACTAAAAACAAAACCTGTCAAAGGGCAAAGGAGCTCTTAAGAGTCAATGGCCATCCAAAATCACCGAGAGAGATGACCCCTTAGCCTTTGTCAAGACAGAATTCTAGGAGAAGGAAAACTCTGATATAACACCTGCAACCCTGATGGTATCCAATGATGTTGACTTGTTCTTCTTTTTGGTAAATATCATCTTGGTTAAGAGAGTGGGACTGGCTTTGTGCAGTGCCTTTGCTCACTATAAAAGCTTCACGGCACAGGCATTGCTTTATATCTGGAGATCTCTCTGCACTTGTCGTCACATGGTACCATGGGCCCAGCACTATGTGTCAATGGTTGTCACAAGTTTAGTGTTTGTACCAGAGTTTTCAAGTCACTGGCTGGACTAAAAAGTCACACTCGTTCAGCGCATCGGTAGGGGTTCTCCTACATGGATATAAACTAGTGGCCGTACTCGAAAACGAGTTGGCAGCCACCATGTATATGTATGTATGTATGTATGTATATATGTGTATATATATATGTATATATATATATATATATATGTATGTGTGTGTATATATATATATGTA
>OZ024748.1:18055754-18075754 GCA_964016885.1 Eledone cirrhosa
GGACAATAGACCAACAACAACAACAGCAACAACAGCAACAACAACAACCACAGGACAATACACCAGCAACAACAATAACAACAACAACAGGACAATATACCAACAACAACAGCAACAACAACAACCACATGACAATACACCAACAACAACAGCAACAACAACCACAGAATAATGCACCAACAACAACAGCAATGACAACAACAACAACCACAATACACAAACAACAATAACAACAACCATAGAACAGTACACCAACAACCACCACAATACACAAACAACAATAACAACAACCACAGGCCCTGCACCAACAACAACAACAACAACCATAATATACAAACAACAACAAAAATGATGGCTCTCCCAAACTTCTGCTTAAAAAAAAACTGTTCCCTCTTCTTTTCAACTTTTTTTTTTTCCATAAACACTTTTGGGGTTGTAGTTGTTGTTTTCTTGTTGAAGTCTTTTGGTGTTTTATTTACTTTTTGTTGTTGTTTGTTTGTTTGAGCCACTTAAAAATGTATTTAGAGTCTTCTGGGAGATTCATTGGGTTGTTCTGTTGGCTGAAATTTTGGTTAAACAATCAAGAAAAGACTGTAAACACCCCCTTTATAACCCCTTCAACCACCTCACCACATACCCTCCCTCCCCCCCATACACACATATACACATACACACAGACACACAAAATAAAATGGCAACTATCAACTATTATTCTATTGTTTGATTCTAGCTGAATATATGTGTGTGTGTGTGTATATATATATATATATATATATATATATATTACATATAAATGTGTGTATATGTGTGTGTGTGTATATATATATATATATATATATATATATATATATATATATATATATATATATATATATATATATATATAAATGTGTGTATATGTGTGTGCGTATATATACAGAAACTGTGTGACTTGGTTGTTTGGCATCAAAGAAATGCAAAAAAAGAATCCTCTTTCTCTCCCTGTATAATATATATATATATACATACACACACACTCACATACATATATACATATATAATATACACACACATACACATATGTATATATATTCTGATAGCACAGTATTCAAACAGTGATTGTCTCCACCTTTCTTTACCATATATATATATATATATATATATATATATATAGCATGGATGTTAAACGATGATTATGATATATAAAACACAAGTGAAAGGGGGAGGTAATCAGTGTCTGAATATTGTGCTATCAGAATATATTTATTTTAGAACTTAATTGAATAGCAATGAACCATACATGTTATTATTTGTGTAAAAATAATGTTTTGTTTCAAAGATTACACCAGTTGATCTTGCTACTTTCATATTGCAAAGAAATACATCGATATTGGTTGCTTTACTGTTTAATCTTCGATTACATTTTTGTTGTAATCTCTGTTGCTGTTGTTGTTATTATTGTAATTGTCTCTTTTTTTAGTTGCTAGATTCACTGACTTGTAAATGTATGACAGAAGACTTTGATGCTTTCATACATATATATATATAAATAGGCATACACACACACACATATATATATATATATATATATATATATATATATATATATATATATATATATATATATATATATGCATATATAGAGAGAGAGAGAGACAGAGATGGGGGAGACAGATAGATAGATGTGTACACATGGCTGCGAGGCTAAGGAATTTGCTTCACAACCATGTGGTTCTTGTGGTTCTGGGTTCAGTCTTGCTGATTGGCCCTTTGGTTGACCCATGCCTTGCAAGTAGAATTCAGTAGACAGGAATTGCAGAAGATATATATATATATATATATATATATATACATATATATATACAATATTAAATAAATGGAAAACTATATTTATAAAACCATATTTATTTCATTATATATATTTCGGGGATATCATATTAACAATATGCTATGCCTTCATCAGACAAAATACAATATAAACAGTTTTATAGATAAATATATTCAACATACCGTAATAAACATCAACTTCATTTGAAGAGGTTTACGCTAGCAGTGAAAATACAGAGAGAAAGAAAGAGAGAGAGAAAAGAGGGAAATAAGAAAGAAAGAAAGACAAAACAAAGAAAAGGAAGAAAAAGAAGAAAAAGAAAAAGAAGAAATGCATGGGACAAAATAGAGAGATGGAAAAATAGATAAAGCGAAGAGCTTCATGTAAAGAGACAGAAAGAGATATATATATAGAGAGAGAGAGGAAATAGAGATAGATACATATATATATATAGAAAATTAGGTAGTGGGAGGTCATTTTGAGTAAGTGTATCAATGATGCATTTATTTATTTATTTATTTATAGTTTTCCATTTATTTAATATTGTAAATATACTCCAAATATTTGTCGAGTGCTTTTATATCAGTTATAAATATTTACTAGTTGTAACCCAACAATTTTAAATATAACTTTACATGTATATATATATATATATATATATATATATATATATATATTAAAAAAGGAAAAGAATGACTTCACTTGTAGTTCTAAACAATTTAATTTAATTTTATATTATGATATTACAATTTGGTTTTGTAGATCTACAAAACCAAATTGTAAAATCATATAAAATTAAATTAAATTGTTTAGAATTACAAGTGAAGACATTATTTTCCTTTTTTTAAATATACCTAACTGCACCAAGGATTTTGCACATTTTCCAATATATATATATATATATATATATATATATATATAAGTAAAAATTAGCGAGAATCAAATTTCAGCTCAGGAATTAACGAAAAACACTTCCGAGTTGTGTGGCAAGCGCTCGATAATTCATATGAATTAGAGCTACAACTTACGTTAAAGGCCAAACACACAGAGATGGTGGTTAAACTAATCATCCGCGCACAGCGAAAAAACGACCGTCTAATTCGGGTCAAGCAGATATAAAAATATATATATATATATATGTGTGTGTGTGTGTATATGGATTAGGCCCTGTGAGTATGCTGGTGTAACTCTAGAGTAACAAGTCTCACTACTTACCCATTGTAAATGAATATTTAAACTCTACTTCGGTATTGAGTACTCTTTTCTCTCATCCATCAACTACATATGGATATATATATATACATATGTATACATGGGTTAGACTATATATATATATATATATATGTCATGTGATTTGGTGTGGATGGTGAGTGGACTGTGTAGTTGAAAATGCTGGCTTAGTAATTTTTTAAGTATTTTCAGAGCAAGAATTGTCAGAAACTAGATTTTTTTTTCCTCAGCTAAAATTATTTTATTTGGAAGAATAGGGCAGATAACTGGAAGATGGTGTAATAGTTGAGAATGGGGCTGTATTTTAGGGCTAGCCTAGCATGTTGAATGTCCAGGGGCTAGTTCTACCTATGGTCATATGATAGATTGCTGAACACTGCATCAATAAATGATTATTTGGTTCATTATACCAATCCAGACCAGGGACTTTTTCATTTCTGTTAGAGGAACCCCTCCCTGGTTGACCTCCACTGCTTTCTGTTTGGTTTTGGGCATGTCAGGGATGTAGCCATCTTGGTGAGGCTATTTAACCCATAGTTGGGGTGGATGGCCATTGACTCTGAGGAGTTCATCCACCCTTTTGTCATCTACTCTTGTTTTTATTTCTGTTCTGCTGGAGTTCAACTTACCCTCCTCACCAGACTAGGGTCTAGTTGGGGGAGCTGGTTTAATTGCTGACCATTCAGCCATGAAACGGGTTGTACTGGATTACATTGTACCAGTAGCAGGCAAAAGGCTAGCCTGACCAGATTAGGGTCTAGTGGGGAAGCCCAGTTGCTGCCCACTTAACCATGAAGCAGGCTGTACTGGGTTACATTGTACCAGTAGCAGGCAAAAGGCTAACCTGACCAGATTAGGGTCTAGTGGGGAAGTCCAGTTGCTGACCACTTAACCATGAAGCAGGCTGTACTGGGTTACATTGTACCAGTAGCAGGCAAAAGGCTAACCTGACCAGATTAGGGTCTAGTGGGGAAGTCCAGTTGCTGACCACTTAACCATGAAGCAGGCTGTACTGGGTTACATTGTACCAGTAGCAGGCAAAAGGCTAACCTGACCAGATTAGGGTCTAGTGGGGAAGCCCAGTTGCTGCCCACTTAACCATGAAGCAGGCTGTACTGGGTTACATTGTACCAGTAGCAGGCAAAAGGCTAGCCTGACCAGATTAGGGTCTAGTGGGGGAAGTCCAGTTGCTGACCACTTAACCATGAAGCAGGCTGTACTGGGTTACATTGTACCAGTAGCAGGCAAAAGGCTAGCCTGACCAGATTAGAGTCTAGTGGGGGAAGTCCAGTTGCTGACCACTTAACCATGAAGCAGGCTGTACTGGGTTACATTGTACCAGTAGCAGGCAAAAGGCTAACCTGACCAGATTAGGGTCTAGTGGGGAAGCCCAGTTGCTGCCCACTTAACCATGAAGCAGGCTGTACTGGGTTACATTGTACCAGTAGCAGGCAAAAGGCTAACCTGACCAGATTAGGGTCTAGTGGGGAAGCCCAGTTGCTGACCACTTAACCATGAAGCAGGCTGTACTGGGTTACATTGTACCAGTAGCAGGCAAAAGGCTAGCCTGACCAGATTAGAGTCTAGTGGGGAAGCCCAGTTGCTGACCACTTAACCATGAAGCAGGCTGTACTGGGTTACATTGTACCAGTAGCAGGCAAAAGGCTAACCTGACCAGATTAGGGTCTAGTGGGGAAGCCCAGTTGCTGACCACTTAACCATGAAGCAGGCTGTACTGGGTTACATTGTACCAGTAGCAGGCAAAAGGCTAGCCTGACCAGATTAGAGTCTAGTGGGGAAGCCCAGTTGCTGACCACTTAACCATGAAGCAGGCTGTACTGGGTTACATTGTACCAGTAGCAGGCAAAAGGCTAACCTGACCAGATTAGGGTCTAGTGGGGAAGCCCAGTTGCTGCCCACTTAACCATGAAGCAGGCTGTACTGGGTTACATAGTACCAGCAGCAGGCAGAAGCCTAATCTGACAAATATTGGTACATTATACCAATCTAAAATCATACCTTTAAGAAAAATCTCTATATATATGTATTAATCTATGAATGTTTGGTAAGGCCTTTTAGAAACAAACTTTGGAATAAATCATATCAGCTGATATTGATTGAGACTTCAAGAAGGTTCCAAAAGATTTCAGGAAATTTTGATGAGCTAAGACGATGGGATTTCTCTTGGATTCAAGGAAAAATCATTCTGAGATCCACTGTCAAAGTTAGTTAGATAAGATTACATTTGGATATTGTGGATTTTAAAGAAAGAAATATTAAAATTGGATAGGGTATTTGATTATCAAAGAGCAGCAGCTTATATTATGTGATAGATTAAGGCTATGACCAGCTAGAGTCCTATATCGTCCATCACACACTACGTTCTCACACAACACACACTTCCCCTCTCCTCTTCCATAATAATAACTGCAACATCAACAACCTCAACTACAATGACAGCAATAACTACAATAACAATATCTTATATCATTTTAGACAGTTTCCTCAAAACACAAATATATATATATATATATATATATATATATATATATATATATATATATATATATATATATATATATATATATACATATATACGTGTGTTGGACTTATGATCATAATATCATGGGTTCCATTCCTTGACTGGGTTGTGTGTTGTGTTTTTGAGCAAAAACACTTCATTTCATACATATATACATACACACATGCATACATACACACATACATACATACATATATTCACACACTCACATACATACATACACACATGCATATACACACATACTTACATATATACATACATACACATAATATACACATACTAAGACAGATTGCATGGTGATTAGAGAGTTGGATTTACAATCGTGAAGTTGCAAGTTCGATTCCTTGACCAGGTAATGTGTTATGTCCTTGAGCAAAACACTTTATCACACATTTCTCTTTCTGCCAAGAGTTTCAACTGGTAGATAGTATCTATCTATCTAAGGCGGGTAAAATTCCCGAGATCCATGGACGAGTTCTCTCCAGCGGTCTCTGTCCCTCATTATTGCTGCCATGTCCTGCGTTTCCAACAGACCAGTGTCTGTCCTTAGGGCATCAACATACGTTAACCTTGGTCTTCCTCTTATAGTGTGTCCATGTAGATAGTATTAGCAATTGAAAAGACCAATGGAAACATTGTTTCCTTCGTCCGATTTGATGAGTTCCATGCCACTTGGTAAGCAAATGGGGGGATCTGGGATCTTGTTGATCAATTTCTTTTATTAGGTATCTTTCTTTTTTCCCGTAACTCCTGATAGAGTCATAGGGGAGCCACATTGATATACAATGTTCCTTGGGCATTTTAAGCCCGGCGGGGCCCATCCTTCTCCAGGCCTGAGTACAGCAGATTTCTTCCAGAGAAGGATAGAGAGTGGTAGTGAGGATGGGAGAAAGAGATATAGAGGAATAATTGACCTCAGTACTAGATTGGTACTTTTTTTATCGACCTTGAAAGGATGAAAGGCAAAGTTGACCTTGGTGGGATTTGAACTCAGAGAGCAGGGAACCGGAACGAATACCATAAAGCATTCTGTCCAGCGTTCTAACAACTTCGCCACCTTTTATTAGGTATCTATGCTTCACTAAATATAAACAATTCTCTCTTTTTTTATTGTTATTCTCATCTGACCGATGGGTGAAGAAGTGCCAGGAAATGCCAGTTGAAGGAAGACGTGGTAGAGGGAGACCACGAAAAACATGGGCGGAGGTGGTGAGAACAGACCTCAGATCATTGAAGCTCACGGTGGAGATGACGAGGGACTGGGACAAGTGGAGAGATGCTGTGCTGAATAAGACCCGTCCCACCCTTGCAAGCAGGGAAAAGCGGGCGTAAAATGATGATGATGATGATGATGATCACTATATAACAATCTGGAGTTCAGGGAGTAGAGGTCGGAGAGTGGGGGTGAGAGTAATTACAACAGGGTGAAGGGGTTGTTGGTAGTAAAAAGGTTAGGAACCATTCACTGGTTTAGATGAAAATTATAGTAATCCCCTCATTGGTCACAGCTGTTTTGTTGTCATCGTTGTTGTTGTTGTCATTGTTGTTGTCGTTATTTGTTTTGATGATATTGCTATTGCTGTTGTTGTCATTGTTGTTGTTGTCATTGCTGCTGTTGTTGTCATTATCGTTGATTGGCAGTATCGGTAGAGGGTCGGACGCCATGCTTTGCAGCAAAGAGTTACGGCCCTTTATGGTCTGAGTTCAAATCCCGCCGAGGTTAACTTTGCCTTTCATCCTTAAGGGGTCAATAAAATAAAGTACCAGTAATACACTGGGATAATTGCTGGCCTTGTGCCAAAAGTAGAAACAATTATCGTTTTTTGTTGTTGTTGCTGTTGTTGTTGTTATTGTTGATATCATTGCTGTAATTGTTTTTGTTGATGATTGCTGTTGTTATTGTTGTTGCTATTGTTATTGTTGTTGTCTTTGTTGTTGTTGTTGTTGTTGTCACTGCTGTTGTTGTTGTTGTTATCATTGCTGTTGTTATTGTTGTTGTCATTGCTGTTGTTGTTGTCATTGCCATTGTCGTTGTTGCCATTGCAGTTGTTGTTGTTGTTGTTGTTATTTCTTTTGATGTTGTTATTGCTGCTGTTGTTGTTTCTTTTGATGTTTATTTTACTTATGTTTTGTTTCATTTTGTAGTTTTGTTTCACTGGAAGCTAACTAAAACCAAATAAAACCCCAACAATACAAAGACTACTACAAAGCCAGTGGCTGCTGATATCATAAATATATCTTCAATAGAACAAACAATAAAGTAAGTTATACTTGGAGACTTTTTAAATATTTTATAAAGTTTCTTTTATTTTTCTGCTTATTTTCTATTGTTGTTTGTATTTTTGATATTGTGATTTCAGAGTTTCCTGTATCTGTCTTTCAATCATTGTTTAAGCACAAGGGCGGTGGATTGGCAGTATCGGTAGAGGGTCGGACGCCATGCTGTGCAGCATAGAGTTATGGCCCTTTATGTTCTGAGTTCAAATCCCGCTGAGATTAACTTTGCCTTTCAACCTTACGGGGTCGATAAAATAAAGTACCAGTAAGGCACTGGAGTAATTGCTGGCCTTGTGCCTAAAGTAGAAACAATTGTTTAAATTTGTGATGGATTAGCAGTATTGGTAGCGTGTCAGACAGCATGCTGTGCAGCATAGAGTTATGGCCCTTTATGTTCTGAGTTCAAATCCTGCTGAGGTTAACTTTGCCTTTCATCCTTATGGGGTCGATAAAATAAAGTACCAGTAAGGCACTGGGGTAATTGCTGGCCTTGTGCCAAAAGTAGAAACAATTATTTAAACACTGGGATCAATTTAATCGACTTTTCCCCTTCCCTTCAACTTGTTGGCCTTGTGCCAAATATAGACACCATTATTTAAATTTGTGCTAAAAGACAAAATAGTAAAATGGTGGAATGGTTAAACAATGGAATGAGAGAATGAAAGAATGGCATAGTAGCCGGATTACAGGACGGTTTGAATGACAGAATGGGAGAATGGTAGAACGACAGATTAATATAGCAGTTGAATTACAGGATGGTTGAATGGTAGAACAACAGAACGACAGAATGGTAGAGCAACAGAATGGTAGAACAACAGAATGGCAGAATAGAACGACAGAATGGTAGAACTACAGAATGGTAGAATGACAATGGCAGAACAACAGAATGGTTGAACGACAGAATGGTAGAATGACAGAATAGCAGAATGGTAGAACGAGCAGTATGGTTAGAACAACAGAATGGTAGAATGACAGAATGGCAGAATGGTAGAACGACAGTATGGTAGAACAACAGAATGGTAGAACAACAGAATGGTAGAATGACAGAATGGTAGAAAGGGAAAATGATAGAATGATAGAATGCTGTTTCATTATAATCTGTTTAGTCATTAAAAAGGAGGATGTGTTAATTGCTGCCATTTTCTATGGTATCACACTGCTTTCTCTCACTCTCTCTCTTTCTGTCTCTCTTTCTCTCTCTCCCTCACTCTCTCTCTCCCCATCTTTTTCTTCCCATCTCTCTCTCTCCCTCTCTCTCTCTCTCTCCTCTCATCTCTCTCTCCCCATCTCTCTCTCCATCTCTCTCTCTCTCTCTCTCAATTTAATTCAAAGCTAAAGAATTAGAGCTCAGCAAATTGGCCATGAATGTTAAATCAACAGAAATGTCAAATCAGGTAAAATAGAGGAGAGGTGGGGGGGGAGAAAAAGAAGAAGAAGGGTGAAACAGTAGTAGTAATGGTGGGGGTGGCAGTGGCAGTGGTGGCTCTACCACGCCAACCACTACTACAAACACCATCAACAAAATCATCATCATCATCAACAACAACACCTTCAACAACACCACCACCACCATCACCAACATCAACAACATCATCATCACCATCAACACTACAACCACCATCAACAACAACATCATCACTACTACCACCAACACTACCATCAACAACACTACCAACAACCTCATCATCATCACCACCAACACCACCACCAACACCACCATCATCACCACCAAAACCACCAACACCACCAACACCACCAACACCACCAACACCACCAACGCCAACACCACCACCACCAAAACCACCAACACCACCAAAACCACCAACACCAACACCACCAACACCACCACCACCACCAACAGCACCACCACCAACACCACCAAAACGACCACCACCAACACCACCAACACCACCACCAACACCAACACCAACACCACCACTACCACCACCAACACCACCACTACCACCACCACCATCAACATCACCAACACCACCACCACCAAACTGTGTTCCCTTATTTTACATGTCATTCATTAGGTTGTTTGCCCAATTTAACCCTTAATCAAATTTCTCCCCTCTCCCACTCAGCCCCGTATTTCTTCCCCTAATGAAGATAAAAGTCTAAATAACTCAGAGAAAATGGCAAAACAGCTAGAAATCCTTCCAACGCCATCTTGGCCTGGATTTTAGAATTTGGGGTTTTTATGTTTTTTGTTTGTGTTTGTTTGTGTGTGTATATATGTTTGTTCGTGTGTGTATGTGTGTGTGTTTGTTTGTGTGTGTATATGTTTGTTTGTGCGTGTGTGTATGTGTGTGTTTGTGTGTGTGTATGTTTGTTTGTGTGTGTATATGTTTGTTTGTGTGTGTGTGTGTTTGTGTGTGTGTGTATGTTTGTTTGTGTGTGTATATGTTTGTTTGTGTGTGTATATGTTTGTGTGTGTATGTTTGTTTGTGTGTGTGTGTATATGTTTGTGTGTGTATGTTTGTTTGTGTGTGTGTTAGTGTGTGTGTGTGTGTTTGTGTGTATGTGTGTGTATGGCTGTGTCTGTGTGCATGTGTGTAAATGTTGGTTGTGTGTGTGTCTGTGTGCATGTGTGTATGTGTTGGTTGTGTTTGTGTCCTGTATGTGTCTGTGTGCATGTGTGTATGTGTTGGTTGTGTGTGTGTCTGTGGCTGTGTCTGTGTGCATGTGTGCATGTGTGTATGTGTTGGTTGTGTTTGTGTCCTATATGTGTCTGTGTGCATGTGTGTATGTGTTGGTTGTGTCTGTGTATGTGTCTGTGTGCATGTGTGTATGAGTTGGTTGTGTGTGTGTCTGTGCATGTGTGTATTTGTATCTCTGTATGAATGTGTACGTGTATATATGTTTGTGTGTTTGTATGCTTGTATGTAAGTTTGTGTGTGTATGTATATGTGTGCACATTTTAAAGCCATATATAGCAATCTAAACCCCTTTCTCCCAGTTGTGTGCCCCCCTCCCCCCTCCTCTCTGATGTAATAAAAGTTGGTCTTTGATAATGAAATACAGAATCTAATATTTGATATTTCTTTCTTTAAAATCCACAAAATCCCTTGCTTTAATCTGCTGGTGTTGAGGGACCTCCATCATGTTGCTGGTTCCAATGACAAGGGTTCCACTTGTTTGATTAATGGGACAGCCCAACATGCTCATCAAATTAATGTGTAAGTGGCTGAGCATTCTACAAATGTACATGTATTATTTAAAGTGAATCTCAGCGGAATTTGAACATTATGATCTGAGTTCAAATCCTTCCGAGGTTAACTTTGCCATTCATCCTTATGGCGTCGATAAAATAAAGTACCAGTAATACACTGGGGTAATTGCTGACCTTTAACCAAACGTAGACACAATTATTTAACCCTTTAGCATTTACATTATTCTATATTTACTCCATTCTGAGTTCAAATCCCGCCGAGGTTAACTTTGCCTTTCATCTTTACAGGGTCGATAAAATAAAGTACCAGTAATGCACTGGGTAATTGCTGGCCTTTAACCAAACGTAGACACAATTATTTAACCCTTTAGCATTTACATTATTCTATATTTACTCCGTTCTGAGTTCAAATCCCGCCGAGGTTAACTTTGCCTTTCATCCTTACGGGGTCGATAAAATAAAGTACCAGTAATGCACTGGGTAATTGTTGGCCTTGTGCCTAAAGTAGAAACAATTATTCTATATTTACTATTGTATTTTCCCAGTAAAGGCTTTATCTTACATAATAATCTCACATAATATTGAATCTATGAAATTTTGATGTTTAATTATTTTGAAAACAATACCTTAACATAAGTATGAGTGGCCAGTTACAACCAGTTTGAACAGAAAGAGGTGAGAGAGTTCTGGCCGGATACACCCGGTTTAAATGCTAAAGGGTTAAAGTGAATCCCACCTTGTCTAAAATCTATGGCAAACTCCCTCGAGCCTCTGCCCTTCTAAAATCCCGGAGAGCTCAATTTGCTGGCCACTGTCACCGTGCCAGCAATGAAATCATATCCGCTCTCTTGCTCTGGAACCCTGACTCCAGCCTGACTAGGAGTAGGAAGCTGTCATTCCCTGACGATATCTCTAGGGATACGGGAATCAGTAGACAGGACCTGGGGGCAGCGATGGGGGACAGGGGATTCTGGGGCATGAGAGTGAGATCCATCATCTCGACAGTAGTCGACGAATGATGATGATGATGAGATTCTGGCTAAGACAAGGATGGCTCTTTGAATCACAGGTATAACTCACTTTGTGCTTGTCTGTTAATTCTTTAGCATTTACATAACTCTATATTTACTATTGTATTTTTACAGTAAAGGCTTCACCTTACAAAATGATCTCACATAATATTGAATCTATGAGATTTTGATATTATTTATTTTGAGAACAATACCTTAACCCTTTAGCATTTACATTACTTTATATATACTATTATATTTTCACTGTAAACACTTTATTTCACATAATTATCTCACATAATATCGAATCTATGAGATTTTGATATTACTTATTTTGAGAACAATACCTTAACATAAGTATGAGCAGCAAGTTATGGCCAGTTTGAACAGAAAGAGATGAGAGAATTCTGGCTGGATATAGCCGGGTTAAATGGATTTGGGGGCAATGTGACATAAAGTGTCCTCTTGTGCAGTGACTCAACGTGCCACCAGGAATTAAACTTACAACCTTAATATGATTAGCTGAATACCTTTACCACCTCCAACATATCTTCACACACATGCACAGATATATGCATAGATGCATGCACACATATACAAACATACACATACACACACACACAAACATACACACACAAACAGACAGACATACACATACACACAAACACACACAAACATACACACACGCACAAGCATACACACAAACATACACACATAGACACACACACAAACATACACACACAAACAGACAGACATACACACGAACACACACAAACATACACACATGCACAAGCATACACACAAACATACACACATAGATACACACACAAACATACACACACAAACAGACAGACATACACACGAACACACACAAACATACACACACAAACAGACAGACATACACATACACACAAACACACACACACGCACAAGCATACACACAAACATACACACATAGACACACACACAAACATAAAATCACACATATAGACACACAAACACATACACATAAATATGCACACACACACACACACACACACACACAAACAAACATACACCCACATACACACAAACATACAGTGCCACATAAACACAGAGTGACGCTCACACAGACAAGCACACACACACACACAAACATATGCACCCACACAGAAATACACTCACATACATACATACCTTCACGCACAGATAGGCACACACACAAACATATACACCCACCCAGAAATACACACACACACACACACACACACATATACATACACCTTTACAAACAGATAGAGACACACACACAAAGATACACACACACACACACAAGCACACATAAACATATACACCTATCCAGAAATACACACATACATACCTTCTCACACAGATCGACACCTACACACACACACACACACACACACAATCATATACACCCACAGAAATATACACACACACACACACACACATATACATACACACAGTGATACACACACACACAAACATATACACCCACACAGACACACACACACACACACACACACATACACATATACACATATATATACATACACACAATGATACACACACACACACAAACATATACATATACACAGAAATACATATACACACACAGTGATACACACACACACACATATATATATATATACATATACACAGTGATACACACACATACACACAAACATATATATACATACATATACACAGTGATACACACACACACACACACACACACACACACACACACACAAACATACACACACACATATATATACATACATACAGTGATACACACACAAACATATTCACACACAGACACACACACATACATATATATATATAGATATATATACACTTCTACAAACAGATAGACACACATTTCCACCACAGTGAGAAAATTCAAAGAAAGGAAAGATATACAACATATATTACATGCTACAACAGAATGGCAGCAGAACAACAGCAAAACGCATGAGAACTGCAGCAGAATGCATGACAATACATGAGAAAGCCCGACTAAAGGCCAAAACACTTAACATTTTATAAAGACACAAACCACCTATTATTTATTGACATGAAATACATTTTAAAAGGAGAAATTCACCTTTTGATTTCGATAAATCTTGTGTAGCTGTTAAATATGTCTAAATATGTCTGCTTTTGTCAGTGAAATATTCATTCAGAAACTCATACAGCCAAAGGATCTTTTCTTTATTAGAAGCCTTTTATGTTTTACTCATATTCTTGTTAAGCTCACCATGCTGTCTCTGTCTCTGTCTCTTTCTCTCGTTCTCATTCTCTCTTTCTCTCGTTCTCATTCTCTCTTTCTCTCTTTCTCTCAATCTCATACTCTCTTTCTCTCAATCTCATTCTCTCTTTCTCTCAATCTCATTCTCTCTCTCTCACTCTCTCTCTCTCTTTCTCTCAATCTCATTCTCTCTCTCTCACTCTCTCTCTCTCTTTCTCTCGTTCTCATTCTCTCTCTCTCACTCTCTCTCTCTCTCTTTCTCTCGTTCTCATTCTCTCTCTCTCGTTCGCATTCTCTTTCTCTCGCTCCTTCTAAACCTCTTTCAAGTTTTTGTTAATCTAGCAATATTTTCCTTCTTTCTTTTACTCCTTCAAAGTTCTCTCATCATCATCGTCATCATAATCATCATCATCATCATCATCGTCAAGATCATCATCATCATCATCATCATAATCATCATCATGATCGTGATCACCATGATCATCATCATCATCATCATCATCATCATCATCATCATCATCATCATTGTCATCATTATCATCATTTTTATGTCTGCTTTTCCACACTTGCATGGGTTGGATGGGTCCTTTTCAGCACAGCATCTCTCCTCTCTCCACTTATGATCTTTTGTTCGTCATCTCTACTCTGTGTGTCAGTAAATGTGATCAGCTCTCACCACCTCTTCCCAAGTCTTCCTTGGTCTTCTTAAACTGCAGCTTCCTTCCACTAGGATTTCTTGGCACTCCTTCATCCATATTCATTATAAAGCTGGTCTTATTTTCCTTCGTTTTTGTCACTCTTTCAAAATTCATCTCATTCATTATTTATCTCTCCTATCTCAATGATACTCAACTGTAAACATAACTGAATTTGTTTAATTAGTGTAATACAGGGCCAGACTTTCACCTACTGAGATCCTAAATTATATGAAATTTGAGGCCCTTCTCTAA
Organism: Eledone cirrhosa; assembly: GCA_964016885.1. Classification (NCBI taxonomy): domain Eukaryota; kingdom Metazoa; phylum Mollusca; class Cephalopoda; order Octopoda; family Eledonidae; genus Eledone; species Eledone cirrhosa. The sequence goes on from OZ024748.1 coordinate 18,070,997, forward strand.
AAAGATTTTTGGTAAAAAAGAATAAAAAATAATGATAAAATAAAAATATATTTTTTAAATGAAGCCCCAAAAGTGAGTGGCCCTAAGCTATCGGTTATCTTGCTTATAGGTAAGTCCAATACTGACTGTAACCTGTAAATACGCACTTTTTTCCAAAAAGGCATATAAAAAAATCTTCCCTGCATCTAATACGCCCATATCGCCAATGGCTGGTTGAACATAGGATGAAGACAAACATGGTTAAAAATATTCAGTTTGTATTACTTTTAGTATTACTAATACAGTACAGTTTAGTTTGTATTACTATTAGTACTACTAATTATTCTTCTTGTCATGCCCACAAGAGTGTCAGTTACGAAGCTTGGCTAGATGTGGTTCTGAACACATTGCAGTCCTTTCTCATTAAACTCTGCCAAGTCCAATGCTGTGTAGGGGTGTTCCGGCAGGGGTCATATCAGGAGGTGTTTCGTAGTCTGTGGTTCGATGTTGCGGTCTCTCACAACATCACCATCTTTTAAATATCCCCAATTACTTATTCAGTAATACAATACAATTTATATAAGTAAACTGATGTTGAACTTATATAAGAGTTTCTGGAAAAACAATGAAATATTTTTTTTAATAAATTTATGAAGAAATGTTCTAAAATTCTTTCTTTTTTTTCTCAAAATGTCCTTATAAAACCAAGGGATGTCTTATACAAAGAGGCTTCCAATAGGCTAGCAAAAACAGTATATTTGAGACTGCGTGGTTTTAAAATGTTTCTTCTATACATAATGTAATATAAGATTTTGTCAAATGTGTCTATCTTGTTATTTAACTTATACATTATAATATTATCTGTATTTCTGAATTGAGTTCCCTGTTGCCTATTTCTTATATTTGGTGGTTAGTGGCTTCCAAAGTCTTCATTTGACTATGCAGATTCAAGAGAAATGGTCTCAAAACAGAATTCATTGTCATGTTGGTCAATAGAAATATAAGTGGTTTCAGTTTTCAATAATAATCTTTCAACCAGTCTTCTGCCAAGACAATTTCAATGTATACATGTGTGTGCGGAGTAAGTATGTGGTGTAGCTGATTATATATAATATACATGATCACTGTAAAGTGGTTGTATTGGTATCACAACAAAAAGCACCCAGCCCACACAGTAAAATGGTCATTACATTGCCACGATAAAAGGCACCCAGTCCACACAGTAAAGTGGTCATTACATTGCCACAATAAAAGGCACCCAGTCCACACAGTAAAGTGGTCATTACATTGCCACGATAAAAGGCACCCAGTCCACACAGTAAAATGGTCATTACATTGCCACGATAAAAGGCACCCAGTCCACACAGTAAAGTGGTCATTACATTGCCACGATAAAAGGCACCCAGTCCACACAGTAAAATGGTCATTACATTGCCACGATAAAAGGCACCCAGTCCACACAGTAAAGTGGTCATTACATTGCCACGATAAAAGGCACCCAGTCCACACAGTAAAGTGGTCATTACATTGCCACGATAAAAGGCACCCAGTCCACACAGTAAAGTGGTCATTACATTGCCACGATAAAAGGCACCCAGTCCACACAGTAAAGTGGTCATTACATTGCCACGATAAAAGGCACCCAGTCCACACAGTAAAGTGGTCATTACATTGCCACGATAAAAGGCACCCAGTCCACACAGTAAAATGGTCATTACATTGCCACGATAAAAGGCACCCAGTCCACACAGTAAAATGGTCATTACATTGCCACGATAAAAGGCACCCAGTCCACACAGTAAAGTGGTCATTACATTGCCACGATAAAAGGCACCCAGTCCACACAGTAAAGTGGTCATTACATTGCCACGATAAAAGGCACCCAGTCCACACAGTAAAGTGGTCATTACATTGCCACGATAAAAGGCACCCAGTCCACACAGTAAAGTGGTCATTACATTGCCACGATAAAAGGCACCCAGTCCACACAGTAAAGTGGTCATTACATTGCCACGATAAAAGGCACCCAGTCCACACAGTAAAATGGTCATTACATTGCCACGATAAAAGGCACCCAGTCCACACAGTAAAGTGGTCATTACATTGCCACGATAAAAGGCACCCAGTCCACACAGTAAAATGGTCATTACATTGCCACGATAAAAGGCACCCAGTCCACACAGTAAAGTGGTCATTACATTGCCACGATAAAAGGCACCCAGTCCACACAGTAAAGTGGTCATTACATTGCCACGATAAAAGGCACCCAGTCCACACAGTAAAGTGGTCATTACATTGCCACGATAAAAGGCACCCAGTCCACACAGTAAAGTGGTCATTACATTGCCACGATAAAAGGCACCCAGTCCACACAGTAAAGTGGTCATTACATTGCCACGATAAAAGGCACCCAGTCCACACAGTAAAGTGGTCATTACATTGCCACGATAAAAGGCACCCAGTCCACACAGTAAAGTGGTCATTACATTGCCACGATAAAAGGCACCCAGTCCACACAGTAAAGTGGTCATTACATTGCCACGATAAAAGGCACCCAGTCCACACAGTAAAGTGGTCATTACATTGCCACGATAAAAGGCACCCAGTCCACACAGTAAAGTGGTCATTACATTGCCACGATAAAAGGCACCCAGTCCACACAGTAAAATGGTCATTACATTGCCACGATAAAAGGCACCCAGTCCACACAGTAAAATGGTCATTACATTGCCACGATAAAAGGCACCCAGTCCACACAGTAAAGTGGTCATTTAGGTGTCATGACAAAAAGCGCCTTGTCCACACTGTAACGTGGTCATGTAGGAGTCACAAGAAAAAGCACCCATCACACACTGTAAATGTGATTGGTGTTAGGAAAGGCATCCAGCTGTAGAAACCAAGCCAGAAACAGTTCTGTGTGAACAAAACACGGCAACCTGACCTACCTTGCCTCAAATGGGACAATCCATCCAACCCATGCTAGCAAGGAAAATAGACGTTAAACAATGATAGTGATGATGATGATGATGATGATGATGATGATTTTAGAGAGCGGGATAGATAGATGTAAAGGATTTTCATCATATGGTAATGAATGATTGAAATTCAAACTGAGAATGAATGTATGCATGCATATATATATATATATATGTGTTTATGTATATATATATGAAATATTTATATATGTACATAAACATAGATTGTGTAAATGTATATATCTATCTATCTACCTACATATATATATATATATATATATATATATATATAAACATATATTTCATATATATATATATATATAAACATACATTTCATATATATATATATATATATAAACATACATTTCATATATATATATAAACATACATTTCATATATATATATACATACATTTCATATATATATCTAAACATACATTTCATATATATATATAAACATACATTTCATATATATATATATATATAAACATACATTTCATATATATATATATAAACATACATTTCATATATATATATATAAACATACATTTCATATATATATATATATATATATATATATATAAACATACATTTCATATATATAAACATACATTTCATATATATATATAAACATACATTTCATATATATATATAAACATACATTTCATATATATATATAAACATACATTTCATATATATATATATAAACATACATTTCATATATATATATATAAACATACATTTCGTATATATATATATAAACATACATTTCATATATATATATATAAACATACATTTCATATATATATATATATATATAAACATACATTTCATATATATATATATATATAAACATACATTTCATATATATATATATAAACATACATTTCATATATATATATATAAACATACATTTCATATATATATATATAAACATACATTTCATATATATATATATAAACATACATTTCATATATATATATATATAAACATACATTTCATATATATATATATATATAAACATACATTTCATATATATATATATATATATAAACATACATTTCATATATATATATATATATATAAACATACATTTCATATATATATAAACATACATTTCATATATATATATATATATAAACATACATTTCATATATATATATATATATATATATATATATATATATAAACATACATTTTATATATATATATATAAACATACATTTCATATATATATATATAAACATACATTTCATATATATATATATATATAAACATACATTTCATATATATATATATAAACATACATTTCATATATATATATATAAACATACATTTCATATATATATATATAAACATACATTTCATATATATATATATATAAACATACATTTCATATATATATATATATAAACATACATTTCATATATATATATATATATAAACATACATTTCATATATATATATATATATATATAAACATACATTTCATATATATATATAAACATACATTTCATATATATATATATAAACATACATTTCATATATATATATAAACATACATTTCATATATATATATATAAACATACATTTCATATATATATATATATATATAAACATACATTTCATATATATATATATAAACATACATTTCATATATATATATATATAAACATACATTTCATATATATATATATAAACATACATTTCATATATATATATATATATAAACATACATTTCATATATATATTTATATATATAAACATACATTTCATATATATATATATAAACATACATTTCATAT
>OZ024748.1:18085754-18108254 GCA_964016885.1 Eledone cirrhosa
CACCAACAACACCAACAAAAATAACAACAACATCAACAAAAACACTAACAAAAACACTAACAACAACACCAACAAAACCAACAACATCACCAATAAAAACACCATCAAAAACACCAACAAAAACACTAACAACAACAACACCAACAACATCACCAACAAAAACACCATCAAAAACACCAACAACAACACCACCAACAAAAACACCATCAAAAATACCATAAAAACAACCAATAAAAAAAGCAACGAAAACACCAATATAAACAACAAAAACACCAACAAAAACAACATAAACAACCAACAAAAAAGCAACAAAAATATAACAAACAAAACAAATCCTAATTGAACTCAAGGGAATTGATGATGATGGAGAATGCTACAATTGGAAAGTCTATCCATTTAAATGGAGAGATATGGAGCTATATTGATAAATCAGTAAGGAAACACTTATTAAATGATATTCTCATAGCTAACAACGATAATACAACAGACATCTGTGTTTATAGCAAATGAAACTGCAGAAACAATAAACATTTTAAAAAGAAACCAAGAAAACTATTCTGTACTGCCGACATATTAGAAGATAAATTTGTTAAAGTTCTCAAACCATTGTACATAACTCAGATCAAGTAACAATCTTTATATACACACACATATATATATATATGACTGAATTTTAACCATCTACTTAGTCAGGGTATGACATGCATCATCTTATTTTATCTGATGAGGATGTACTGTTGAAGATAACTCAGTACCTCTGAAATATGTATAATAAAATATACTTGATCACACGAATGTCTATTTTTGTTAATATTTTGAATTAATATATATATATATATATATATATATATATATATATATATATATATATATATATATGTATATATATATGTATATATATATATGTATATATATATATGTATATATACGTTATTCCGCGTTGAATCGGAGGTAACCACAGTAAGTAAGGTACTCAATACATTGCAGAGTATAAAAGTTTTAATATAGATGAGATTCTACAGGACTAGAACTGTTTCATTCTTTAGAAATCATCAGGAATCTAAAGAATGAAACAGTTCTAGTCCTGTAGAATCTCATCTATATTAAAACTATATATGTATATATATATATATGTATATGTATATATATATATATATATATACTTGTATATATATGTATATGTATATATATATATACTTGTATATATATATATATATATATATATATATACTTGTATATATATATATACAAGTATATATATATACATACATCTCCTCTCATCTCCCCACCTCTTCTCTCTTCACCAATTTCTCGAACAACCCCACCACTATATATATATATACATATATATATATATATATAATATATATATCTATATATATATATATATATTAGAAAGTGAGGTTTTTTTTTACAAAATGAAAAATAACCGAGGTGTCCTACACGAGTGGAAGTATAAAGAAAAAGGGATGAAATCGAAAATGCAACTGAAGTCTTATTTTTTAAAAAATATATATATTTATTTGGTTCCTTTACCGGTTTCGCAGTTCTTCTGCTTTTCAAAAGGTGAGTTGAGATGGAGGGTCTGTGGTTTTTCTCACATCTGATGTGAGAAAAACCACAGACCCTCCATCTCAACTCACCTTTTGAAAAGCAGAAGAACTGCGAAACCGGTAAAGGAACCAAATAAATATATATATTTTTTAAAAAATAAGACTTCAGTTGCATTTTCGATTTCATCCCTTTTTCTGTATATATATATATATATATATATATATATATAGATATTATATATATATATATATATATATATATATATATATATATATATATATAATACGATATTAACAAATGGAAACTATATTTATAAAACCATATTTATTTTATTATACATATTTCAAGGACACCACGTTAAATTATGGTCTGCTTTCATCAGACAAAATACAATATAGATCAGTTTTAATTTCGTTTCGTTATTTGTTTTTATCGTCTCCGTTGAACCGGTACGTACTCACACTCTATGCAAATTAGTCTGCCCACTACTAATTTTCATAGAAAAAGCATATAACGATATGTGCTTTTACGATTCTCCAGAAAGGCCGGTAGATAGGTAAATATTGCTGATGAGTTGTAACAACAACGAAACTAGTTCAATATTCCTTGTCTGGCTTTCTGGAGAATAGAGGAAAGGTGTTTCCTCAAAAACCAGTATGACTCTAAAAACCGGTTTGTCTGTGTGTTTACATACAGAATAGCTGGACACTCACGGTAAAGTGACCAGTGAAAAACTTGGTACATCTACATATGTATACGTGTGTGTATTCATATGCATACTAGTATTTCAGTATACATATGTGGATGTACATTTTTAACTTAATTGTTATATATATATATATATATATATATATACATATATACATACACTGGGTGTCCCAAAAAATTGCATACGCATATTTATTAGAATGCTGTTGAAATGTGTATACATTTTGGAGGACACCCTGTATATATATATATATATATATATATATATATATATATATATATATACACATACACACACTCATATAAGATGGCTGACTGAATATGCATGTGTGTTTTTTTTCCCCAATTTTTTCTCATTTTCTTTGTTATCATCACTCATCACTCTCCTCACTCTTTACTTTTTATTTATCTTCTATTTCTAACTCTATATTCTGATGAAGGACTATTGTCCGAAACGTTAAGACTCTCTTTCTGCTATATAAGCGTTAAACTAATATATTTCTTCCATGTACTGTGCTGTTTGTTTTGTTATTTCTGTTTACTTTTTACATACACACACATATATATATATATATGGTGTATATATATATATATATATATATATACACATATTTATATATATATATGAAAAGATTCAGGACCCTGGCAGCTAAGCTCCAGTTGTTTCGACAGCTAGATCTGAACTATATACATATTTCATGGAAACAACAAACAGAGGTACAAAAAGTCTTATTAGTTTCACACTTTATATGGAAAACTGTAAAGAAAGTTTGATGTGTTGGGCTTTAGCCCTTCTTCGGGAGTACAAAAATAGAGACAGGATCACAAAGGAGAGATACAGAAAATAAAAGTAGTCCAATGAAAGTAAAAACAAAAAACGAAAATAAAGAAAGTAAAAAAGACAAACCGTTAGGTAGTCTTGGTAATGATTTGAGAATACAAAGTAAAGTGTGTGTCGATATTATGTGAGTATATGTGTATGTTTATACATGTGTTTTTATAACATATCACAAACACCACCTCAAGGAATTATATATTTTTTCATCATTTTTTCCTTATTTTCTTCTTTTTTTCTTTATTTATTTTTTGGAGTTTAAGATATAAAGAAAATATAAATTCTGTCAAGACATTTTCACACCATTTATGAAGCTTGTATTAAACAGACTATTATTTTCCTATCCTCTCAATTTCTACCAATTCCTCAAACAACATGAAACACCGAAACAGCACCAAACTCAATCTATTGTAATAATACACAGAGAATTTCATCTTTAGATTTTATTTATTATCATCATTATTATTATTCATTCTGAGTTCAAATCTACCTCTTTCCGTTGAAAGAGGTAGATTTGAACTGGCTGTAACTGGTCGATCAAACTGATGTTAAGGTATTGTTCTCAAAATAAATACTTTCAAAATCTCATAGATTCGATATTATGTGAGATAATTATGTGAGGTAAAGCCTTTACCATGAAAATATAATAGTATTTATAGAGTAATGTGAATGCTAAAGGGTTCATGTAATTCCCAAAGGCAAATAATCATAAGACAATATATGAGAAAACTAAACCTTTGAATTATAAGCAAAATCCATCTGACTTTATAATGCAAGAGATTGAATATTTTAAAAACATGCCCCACACCCCACACCCACCCATAAGGAAATTCTCCAGCCAAATCGCCATGACACAATATGTAACAGGGTTGACCCCTAAGAATTACTGGTACAGTCTATATGATTTTTACAGTGTAAGTGGTTGAATATTCCAAAACATGTGTCTCCCCTTATCTCTTTAGCATTTAAACTGGCCATATCCGGCCAGAATCCTCTCACCTCCTTCTATTCAAACTGGTCATAAATAGCCACTCATACTGACATTAAGGTATTATTCTCAAAATAAATAATATCTTGCAGATTCGATATTATGTGAGGTAAAGGCTTTTCTGTGAAAATACAATAGAGTAATGTAAATGGTAAAGGGTTAATGTAATTCTCAGCCAACTCAGGATGATACAATATGTGACATGGTTGACCCCTAAGAATTACTGGTACACTCTATGTGACTTTACAATAAAACATGTGTGTCCCCTAAATGTAATTCACAGCCAACTCAGGATAAAACAAAATGTAACATGGTTGACCCCCTAAGAATTACTGGTACAGTCTATGTGACTTTACAGTAAAACATGTGTCCCCGGTTAATGTAATTCTCAGCCAACTCAGGATGACACAATATATGACAGGATTGGTCCCCTAAGAATTACTGGTACTGTCTATGTGATTTTACAATGTAAGTGGTTGAATATTCTAAAAACATGACCCCTGCCCCCTTAATGTAATTCTCAGCCAACTCAGGATGAGACAATATGATACAAGGTTGGCCCCCTAAAAATTACAGGTATCATTTATCTGACAGGCTTTCTTCCACACAGAATCCATCTACCCAATTACAATTCATGGGTCAACCCAGGGTCTATAGTTAAAAGACATTTTCCTAACGATGTGACACAGTAAGATTGAACCCAGGACCTTCTGATTGCAAAGTGAACTTCTTAACTTCTTATCCATGGTTGAGTCCACCAATATAAATTTATAACATTATGCGGAATCAATATATTTTCCTTGATAGACGATAATTATATTGTTTCAAAGATTAATTTATTGAATTGATAAGGATGGAGAAATATATGCGTAAGCTGTGCTAAATAATTATATTAATTAGTTTGTTAAAATATAATTACCAGTTCAGAGAGAATTTATCAGAAATCGATGATGGGGCTGGTATGGGAATGGTACAGAATGGTACAGAATGGTGTGGTTGATGGTAACATAGGATTTTATAGTGCAAAGGATTGGAACAACAAAAATTGTTTATGAACCAATCTATTGTTAAAGTGATAAGGTCAAGAGTTAGTATGACTCAATTAATGAAACTTTCACAGACTTCCCATGACCACCTTCAATTGTACTCTTGTTGCTATGGCTGCTATACACTATTTCTCATCCTTTTCCTTCCCTTTTTTTTTACTTTATAGCAAAAATTTCATTGAGTATTCCTCTTCCTTTTCTTTCTTTTCCTCCTCTCATTATTTCCCTTCCCTTCCCTTTTTTTACTTTCATAGAGTTTTCCTCCTCCTTTCCCCTTCTTTTCTCTTCCTTTTCCTCCTTCTTTCCCCCTTCTTTCCTCCTTCTTTTCCTCCTCAATTTCCTCCTTCTTTTCCTTTTCCTCCTCATCCTTTTCCTTCCCTTTTTTTTTTACTTTATAGCCAAACTTTCATAGAGTATTACCCCTCCTTTTCCTCCTCCTTCACCTCCTACTTTTCTTCCCCTTCCCTTTGTTTACTTTGTATCAAAAATCTCATTAAGTTTCCCTCTTCCTTTTCCTCTTCCTATTCCTCCCCTCCCTTTTTTTCTGTTTGTTTCTCTCTTATTTATTATTAACATCTTTAAAAAACAATACTTTCATCGTTGTACCTTGTAAATTGTCCTTAATCGGTAGAGCATTGGACAAAATGTTCTATGGTATTTAGTTATAACTTGCAGCATTTCTGAGTTCAAATCCTTCTGAAGTCAACTTTGTCTTTCACCCTTCCAAGGATCAGTAAAATAAAGTACCAGTTATGTACTAGGGTTGATATAATCGATTTTCTTCTCCTTCTCCCAAATTGTTGGCCTTATGTTAATGTTAAAAATAATTTGTGATTTGAACTCATAATACACAAAAACATAACAGAGACTGCAAACCATCTACCTTGTTACTTTTACCAGACAAGCACCCTAACCACTACGCCACCCACATGATTTCACTCACACTCTCTGGCTGTGGATGAGTAAATTTTAATTCTTGGATGTTTATGCAAATATATTATTAATGTTAGTTTCTGATTGGTTGGTTGTAACTCACATAAATATATTATTAATGCTAGTTTATGATTGGTTGGTTGTAACTCACGTAAATATATTATTAATGTTAGTTTCTGATTGGTTGTTTGTAACTCACGTAAATATATTATTAATGCTGGTTTCTGATTGGTTGTTTGTAACTCATTTAAATATATTATTAATGCTAGTTTCTGATTGGTTGGTTGTAACTCACATAAATATATTATTAATGCTAGTTTCTGATTGGTTGGCTGTAACTCATTTAAATATATTATTAATGGTAGTTTCTGATTGGTTGGTTGTAACTCACGTAAATATATTATTAATGCTAGTTTCTGATTGGTTGGTTGTAACTCACGTAAATATATTATTAATGCTAGTTTCTGATTAGTTGGATGGTTGTAACTCACATAAATATATTATTAATGCTAGTTTCTGATTGGTTGGTTGTAACTCACATAAATATATTATTAATGCTAGTTTCTGATTGGTTGGCTGTAACTCATTTAAATATATTATTAATGGTAGTTTCTGATTGGTTGGTTGTAACTCACGTAAATATATTATTAATGCTAGTTTCTGATTGGTTGGTTGTAACTCACGTAAATATATTATTAATGCTAGTTTCTGATTAGTTGGATGGTTGTAACTCACATAAATATATTATTAATGCTAGTTTCTGATTAGTTGGATGGTTGTAACTCACATAAATATATTATTAATGCTAGTTTCTGATTGGTTGGTTGTAACTCACGTAAATATATTATTAATGCTGGTTTCTGATTGGTTGGCTGTAACTCATTTAAATATATTATTAATGGTAGTTACTGATTGGTTGGTTGTAACTCACGTAAATATATTATTAATGCTGGTTTCTGATTGGTTGGCTGTAACTCATTTAAATATATTATTAATGGTAGTTTCTGATTGGTTGGCTGTAACTCACATAAAAATATTATTAATGCTGGTTTCTGATTGGTTGGCTGTAACATGTGTCTGTGTGTATATGTGTGTGTGTGTTATTTGATGAGGGTTTGTTAGGGCTGTACTTTTTTATTTATTTATTTATGTTTTCATTTATTCAAAGCCTGTGTTTTTTTTTGTTTTTTTTTGCATTTTTGTTGTTGTTCTGGTTGTAGATTTTTCTCTTGTTATTGTTGTTGTGTATGTTGTAGATTTTACTTGTGTCATGTCTATTGTGTTTGTGGTTGTTGTTGTTTGTTATTGCTTTGTTGTTGTGGTGGTGGTTGTTGTTACTTGTTCTTTTGTCTGTTGTTATCGTTGTTGTTGTTGTTGTTGTCATGCCTGTTGCTGTTATTGTTGTTGTTGTTGACATGCCTGTTGCTGTTATTGTTGTTGTTGTCATGTCTATTGTTATTGTTGTTGTTATGTCTGTTGCTATTGTTGTTGTTGCTATGTATGTTGCTATTGTCATTGTTGTTGCTGTTATCATGTCTATTGTTCTTGTTGTTGTCATTGTTGTTGTTGCTGTTGTCATGCCTATTGTTATTGTTGTTGTCATAGCTGTTGTTGTTGTTATGTCTGTTGTGTTTATTTCAACAACATTTGTCTCAATATTATTTCTAAAAGCTCAACTACTAAATTATTTCTAAATCCATTATTGACCAGGAAAGTTTGTTTTTCTTCCAGTAATTTCTGTGTTTGCTGTTGCTGCTGCTGCTGTTGTTGTTGTTGTTGTTGTTGTTGTTGTTGTTGTTGTTGTTGTTTCATCAATGACAGAAATTCTAGATTCTCTTCAATGTAATCTTTTACAAATTTCATTTTATTTTTATATATCAGTCTTTCTATCTCTCTCTCACTCCCTCTCTCTCTCTCTCTCTATATATATATATATATATATATATATATATATATATATATATATATATATATTCCTTCTGATGAACGACTTCGGACGTTTCTGTTGGAGTCGCCTGTTATAATGGAATAATTATATTGTGTTGTTTATTACATAATTAAATAGCTCTGTACAATACATAGAGCACTCTTCTTTCCTTTACCTTTTCCATGGAAATACTATATATATATATATATATATATAATATAGAAATGGCTACTACAGGACTAGAATTGTTTCATTCAAAGGAAATGATCAGGAATGAAACAGTTCTAGTCCTGCAGAAGCCATTTCTATATTAAATATTTATACTCTGCTATGTATTGAGTACCAATACTTACTGTGGTTACCCCTAATTTGAACCCAGGATACACAGTTGAGCCAACTTATACAGCTTCATATGCAAATGAGATTAATCACCTCATTTACACAGACGAGAAAACTGTATATTCTCGACTGTTTTCAAGTCCAGCAGTCGCAAGCGTGGGAGGGATCATTCTGATGAGATCCAGTTAAGTTCGAAATGCATCGACGATTGTCCCCCTTGCTTTTGCTGGACACCATCAGCGGGCATTAGCCCCCGCTGTTTTTTGCATAGCTACAGCTTTCTAAATGTTTAACTATAAACATACCGCGTTTCTTTAGAAATATGAAATTTCTATACATATCTGTATACAACTATGCCTGAAGCTAAATCCTAATTCTATTATTTATATATATGTATATATATATATAATAGATGTTATATTGATATTAATAATGGATATCAAAGACAGAGGCAATTTTGATATCAAAGAAGCCTATTGACTAAACTGTGTCATTATTAACTGAAAAAAACAAAAGCTATTCCTCGCATAGACATTTTTTATTTCTCTGGAACCAGCATGAATATTTCTTTGGCTCTTCCTCTTTATTTATTTTTTTATTTTTAAAATTCAGTTTAAAGTTTAATGACCTCTCCGATACTAATTTATTGTTTTTCTCCTCACGTCATCAATAGAATAAATGAATTTATTGATTTTACAAAAAAAAAATGTTTTTTTTTCTCTGAGCAGAAAAACAAAAACCACCAATTCAAGTTTTATTTTTATACCACTGCCCCACCCCGCAAAAATATATTCCTATTCATTTGTTTATATTAACAACAGATACATCAGCAACAACATCAACATCAACAATAATAATAATGATTTCTACTATAGGCATAAGGCCAGCAATTTTGTGGGGAGGGGAAAGTTGATTAAATTGACACCAGTGCGTCACTGGTACTTTATTTATTGACCCCATAAGGATGAAAGGCAAAGCTAACCTTGGCGGGATTTGAACTTAGAATGCAAAGGGCCATAACTCTATCGATACTCCCTATCCACCACCCTAACAACAATAATAATAATAATAAAGGTTTCAGATTTAAGCACAAGGCTAGCAATTTGGGGGGAGGGGAAAGTTGATTAAATCGACCCCAGTGCATTACTGGTACTTTATTTTATCGACCCTGTAATGATGAAAAGCAAAGTTAACCAATAATAATCATCATCATCAACATCGATTAACGTCCATCTTCTACGCTAACATGGGTTAGACGGGTCCCATTTAGAGGCAAGTTGGGTCAGGTGAACATGTCTCAACATATAGGGGTGTTTCTGGCTGGTGTTCTACGGTTGGATGCTCTTCTTAACGGCATCCACTTTACAGTGCGGACTTGGTGCTTTTTATCGTGTCTTTTACACGTCCACTTTACAGTGCGGACTTGGTGCTTTTTATCGTGTCTTTTACACATCCACTTTACAGTGCGGACTTGGTGCTTTTTATCATGTCTTTTACACGTCCACTTTACAGTGTGGGCTGGGTGCTTTTTATCATGTCTTTTACACGTCCACTTTACAGTGTGGGCTGGGTGCTTTTTATTATGTCTTTTACACGTCCACTTTACAGTGTGGGCTGGGTGCTTTTTATCATGTCTTTTACACGTCCACTTTACAGTGTGGGCTGGGTGCTTTTTATCATGTCTTTTACATGTCCACTTTACAGTGTGGGCTGGGTGCTTTTTATCATGTCTTTTACACGTCCACTTTACAGTGTGGGCTGGGTGCTTTTTATCGTGTCTTTTACACGTCCACTTTACAGTGTGGGCTGGCTGCTTTTTATCATGTCTTTTACACGTCCATAAATTCTATAAGTATCATATTTGTTCTTCAGACCTGTTAACTCTTCCTGTCTGACGGGGAGATCACCCAACCACTTTGGGATGGGTGAGAGATGTCTTCTCTTGCGATAATGGGTATAGCTTTCATTATGTAAAATCTCCCCATTTTGCCTCATTTCTCCCCATTTGGGGACACTTTTTTCCATGGTACTCCCCCGTTTGGGTTTTTAGAGGTTGACAGGTCTGATTCTTTAAATTTGCTGAGTCATACTAAAGCCTAATATCATTCCCTGCAGACATATTTATCTATGTTTTGTCCATCTCCATCTCCAGGGGTCTTTTACCCAATTTTCTCAACTATTATTTATAAAGATTAACTATTATTGTAACCATTTGTGTTGGGACATACATATTTCAGATTTTAAAATTTACTCAATGTTTCCTGAGTCAAAGACTTTTTTTACATGTTTTTTTTTGTTCGTCTTTTTTTTTTTTCTTTCTTGTTAGAAACTTTCTGTGAAAGAACGGCGCCACCATTGTAAAATACGGTAATTGCAGGATTTAAAAATTAATTTGTTTTGTTTTAGTTGAAAATAGAACCTTCTAAGAATTCTGGTGATTCTCTATGAGTTTTTAGTATTTTAATATCTCTTATATTCCGTGTAGAATATTAAGTAACTAATAAATCTTCCCCTAAACCTCAACAGCTGCCATCTTGCTGTAGCAGACAACACCACACCAACTACTACTACTACCACTACTATTACTATAGCAGACTACTACCACTACTACCACTATAGCAGACAACACCACACCAACTACTACCACTACTATTACTATAACAGACTACTACCACTACCACTATAGCAGACAACACCACACCAACCACCACCACCACTACTATAGCAGACAACACCACACCAACCACCACCACCACTACTATAGCAGACAACACCACACACCAACCACCACCACCACCACCACCACCACTATGGCAGACATCACTGCCACCAACATTACCATCATCATCACCACCACAACTACCATTATCATCACCATCACCTCCATCATCATCAACACCACTACCACAACTAGCATCACTATCACCACCACAACTCCCACTACCATTATCATCATTTCTATCACTAACTTCAACAATACCACCACCACAACCACAACCACCACCCCCACCACCACCACCACCACAACCACCACCACCACCACAACCACCACCACCAGCATTACTATCATCACCATTACCACCACAAGCATCACTATCACCACCACAACAACACCACCACCACTATACCACCACCACCACACCACCACCACCAACAACAACAACAACCACCACCAACAACAACCACCACACCACCATACCACCACCACACCACACCACAACTATACCACCTACACCACACCACTACCACCACTACCACCATACCACCACCACCACACCACCACAGCACCACAACACCACACCCCACCACCACATCACCACCACCACCACCACACCACACACTCCCCACACCACTACCATCACACCACACCACACTACCATACCACCACCACACCACACCACCACCACACCACACCACCACCACAGCACCACACCACCACAGCACCACACCACCACCACACTACCACCACCACACTACCCCCACCACCACCACACCACCACCATACCACCACCACCACACCACCACCACAACACCACCACCACCATACCACCACAGCACTACACCCCCACCACCACCACCACCACCACCACACCACCGCACCACCACCACACTACACCCCCACCACCACACCACCACCACACCACACCATACCACCACACTCCCACCACCACCACCGCACCACCACCACATCACCACCACCACACCACCACATCACCACCACACTACACCCCCACCACCACACCACAACACCACACCACCACACCATACCACCACACCACCACAGCACCACACTATCACCACCACACCACACCACCACCACTGTTCTAACTCACTATATTTAAATATTCACCTAACAACATCCGTTGTGAACTACCCACCAACAACTTCAGTTGTTTAACAATATTTTAAAGGAACAAATCAATAAAAAATATGTTTGATTATCACTGTGTAACATCTTTTGTTCCCCGTTTCTAAGTGTCATTTCCTGGTTTTTTATATCCCATTATTATTTTAAAAAATATTATTTAATCAGAAGTTTGGGTTTGTGGTAAGGAGTTTGATATTTCGAAATTTTCATATTTTTCAAGAAAAAACACATTTTTTTTTTATTTATCAGTTCATATAATTAAATCAACAGAGTATATATTTATTTTATTACACAAGCTTATCAAAAGCAAACAAGTAAAAACAAATAACACTTATAAAGCAACTTATACACGTCAGAAATGACTAGATTTCCTGGATTTGCGGTTGTAGTCCAGGTCGCATTCCCGCACTAGCCCCCAGATATAGTCCCCCATGATTTTTTCATTGTAGTGGCCCTGGTACCTCCGCTCTATCTCTTTCACATCTTGGTGGAATCGTTCGCTTTGTTCTTCTGAGTAGGCGCCCATATTGTCCTTGAATTTTTCCAGGTGAGTGTCCAGCATATGGAGTTTAAGCGACATCCTGCATCCCATGGAGCCAAAAGCCTTTATCAGATCCTGCACCAGTTGCTGGTAGTTTTCAGCTCTGTAGTTGCCCAGGAAGCCCTTAACAACTGGCTTGAAACAGTTCCATGCTGTTCTCTCAATCCTATTGAGCTTATTGGAGAACTCGGTAGACTCAAACACCTTCTTTATCTGAGGTCCAACAAAAATTCCACCTTTGATTTTGGCCTCAGATAACTTGGGAAAGAACTCAAGAAGGTACTTAAAAGTGGCTGATTCTTGGTTGAGAGCCTTCACAAACTGCTTCATCAACCCCAACTTAATGTGCAGTGGCGGCATGAGCACAATCCTAGGATCAACCAGTAGCTCCCACATGACGTTCCAAGTCCCAAATACAAATTCTGTTCGCTGCTCCCAGTTCTTTCTTTTGTAGTTGTCAGAGGTGGCTCTGCTGTCCCAAAGGCAGAGGAAGCATTGGAATTTGATAAAGCCTCCTTGGAGTCCAAGCAGAAAAGCCACCATCTTGAAGTCTCCAATAATTTCCCAATTGTACTGGTTGTATTGCAGAGCTTCCAAGAGGACTTTCACACTGTAGTTACCTTCAGGCAGACTGAATGAGCTAGGGGCAGTGTCGGGAACTTGTTTCCATTGTGAAGGAGAACAGCCTTCAAACTTGTGGTAGAGCTGTCTCTAAATAGCCGCCACTCCTTGGGCACAAACGGCACCCCAATAACGTCAAACAGTCCAAGCACGTCGTGGCAGAAGCAGAGGCCATCCCTAAGAGTGTAAAAGCCTGAGAAAGGTTTGTGTCGACTTCTCTGACTTGTCACCTGCACTTCCTCCTTGACCAAGTTCCACTACTTCATCCTGGAGACGAATAGCTCTGCATTGGACTTGGTCAGACCCATATCCCTGACCAAGTCATTGACTTCTTTTTGGTTTGGGAAGTGAGGAACTTTTTCTGGTACCCCAGTATCAATAAATCTCTTTAATCCACTTTTTAACAATTTTATACTTTATTGCACTTTTATAATTTTCGTTAGGTATTACTCTTTATTTTATAATTTTAATTTAACCTGAAACACATATTAAAAAAATCATTTAACATAAGCAAATTAAACTTACAACGTAAAATCCAGCATACAAATAATTCTAGTGAATAGCTTAGAATTTTTACAAACCCAAACTTTTAACTGTTTAATAGCACTTTTTTATTTATTTATTTGGGACCTAAGCAACACAAAAAAAAGTGATTACCAGCCAGGAACAGAGAAAAAAAATTTTTTGTTACACAGTGTTATCTATAATAATTGTTTCTACTTTTGGGACAAGGCCAGCAATTATATCAGTGTATTACTGGTACTAACTGCTGACTTAGGTTTTTTTTTTATTTCTTCTTCCATTAGCACAAGAGTCATTTTGTCGTCGTCATCATCATCATCATCATCATCACCACCACCATCATCATCGTCATTGTCGTTGTTGTCGTCATCATCATCATCGTTGTCATCATTACCATCATCATCATCACCGCCATCATCATCGTTGTTGTCATCATCATTGTCACCGTCATCATCATCATCATCATCATCATCGTTGTGGTTGTCATAATCATCAACATCATTATCATCATCACCGCGTTGTCATCATCATCATCATCATGATCACCATGATCGTCACCATCATCATCATCCTCGTCATCATCACTCTTGTCATCATCATCGTCATCATCATCATCAATATCATCACCACCATCATCATCATCATCAGTATCATCACCACCACCATCATCATCGTCGTCATCACCACCACCATCATCATCATCATCATCTTTTTCATTGTCGTTTTTGTCTGCTTTCCAAACTGGCATGGGTTGGACAGAGTAGCTTTGTGGCATAGAGTTACGTCCCTTTAATCTCTGAGTTCAAATCCCACCAAGGTTAGCTTTGCCTTTCATCCTTCCAGGGTCGATAAAATAAAGTACCAGTACCAGTAATACACTGGGATAATTGCTGGCCTTGTGCCAAAAGTAGAAACAATTATTATTAATTATAGGGCGATGGATTGGCAGTATCGGTAGAGGGTCGGACGCCATGCTTTCCAGCATAGTTACGGCCCTTTACGATCTGAGTTCAAATCCCGCCGAGGTTGACTTTGCCTTTCATCCTTACGGGGTCGATAAAATAAAGTACCAGTAATGCACTGGGTAATTGCTGGCCTTGTGCCAAAAGTAGAAACAATTATTAATATTTTTTGTTTTAGTTTTTTGTCCTATTATTCAGAATGTGTGATGCTGAAAAGATTAACTGATGACTGCTGGGAAAAGAAAAAAAAGATGGTTTGATAAAAAAAAAAAAACATCATTAAAAGAAGGGTAAAATAATTTAAGACAAAAAATGAAGAAATGTTTCGTAATCTTCCTTGGAAGAATGGCACAGTAACAATATAGGGGAGGGGAGGTGACAAAACTGTACTACTACTACTACTACTACTACTACTACTACTACTACTACCACTACTACTGCTACTACTACTACTACTACTACTACCACTACTACTGTTACTGCTGCTACTACTACTGCTGCTGCTACTACTACTGTTGCTGCTGCTACTACTGTTACTACTAGTATTACTACTCCACTACCACTACTATCACCACCATCACCACCAGCACAACAACAACACACCTTAACAACAACAGTGCTAATCTACTACCACCACCATCACCATCATCACCACCACTATCACCACCACCACTACCACCACCATCACAACCACTATCACCACCACCACTACCACCACCATCATCACCACCACTATCACAACCATCACAACAATAACAACAACAGTGTTAATCTACCCTGTGTAGTGAAACACCTCAGTAATGAAGTTTCTAACTAACCAATGAAATGTCTAGAAAGAAAAATAAAAAAATAATAAAGAAGGAAAGAAAAGAATAAAGAAAGAAAGGAATCAAGAAAGAAAGAAAAGAGATAAAAAGTTGTGAAATTTTATAAAATGTCTTTTATCCTGATCTGTTGTGTTATGCTCAATAACAGCAACAACGACAGCAGTAACAACAACAACAATAACAATAACAGCACCAACAGTAACACTAACATCAACAACAACAACAACACTAATATCAATAATAACAGCAACAGCGGTAAAAACAGCAACATCAACAATAACATCAGTAACAACAACAGCAATTTGGTCAACCTGAGGCTACAGTAGAAGATTCATTCACCTTGGTGGGATTTGAACTTAAAATGTAAAGAGCCAAAACAAATACTGCAAAGCATTTTGTCCAACACTAATATATATAAGGAAAAAAGATGAAATCGAAAATGCAACTGGAGTCTTATTTTTTTTAAAATATATATATTTATTTGGTTCTTTTACCGGTTTCGCAGTTCTTCTGCTTTTCAAAAGTAGAGTTGAGATGGAGGGTCTGTGATTTTCTCAGATGTGAGAAAAACCACAGACCCTCCATCTCAACTCTACTTTTGAAAAGCAGAAGAACTGCGAAACCGGTAAAGGAACCAAATAAATATATATATTTTTTTTAAATAAGACTCCAGTTGCATTTTCAATTTCATCTTTTTTCCTTATGCTTTCACTCGTGTAGGACACCTCGGTTATTTTTCATTTTGTAAAAAAATCTCACTTTCTAAGTTTGATGGTCTTTATTCTCTCTCGTTCACGATTTCACCGAACTTATATTCATAGAAATCTGGGACTAGACTCTTTCTTCCTCACTTTTCGTTGCATTACCATCTTTGATTGTTCACAGTCTCGCTCGTTCCCCTTATTTACGTGTCCCAACGACTTTCTTGTGATCAACAAGATGAAAGCTTCTTGAGGAATGGGAACCAAGCTCTACAACACCAAGAGATGTGTGTGAACTGCAAGGGAGACTATGTTGAAAAATGTACCTCATTTGGTCACATTCTCTGAGAGTATCTTAGTCAACCTAAAAAATTTTCAGCCCATTCTCATATATATAAATATATATGTTTATATATATGCTGAAGATATATGTTTTAGAAGAGATAAAATGTTTCTCTGCATGTCATAAGAGGCAATTAAAAAGGTATCCAGCTGTAAAACATTGTTGCCTGAAAACAATCCATGTAACCTATGCCATCATGGAAACAGGGAACATAAAAACAATGATGATGATAATATATATATAAATATATTATAGAAAACAAAGAATCAGTTCAGTGATGCATTGAAGCACAATTTATTAACTACGTATTACAATTGTTTCTCCGGCAAACAGCTTGAGGTGCGATCTATTTGTGGATCGAACCTGACTCTGGTTTCACAAGTTCCTCAGATATGTCTAGCAACTTCAAAACAAATCTTCCATCACTGATTCTTTGTTTTCTATAATATGCTCTGAAGGAGCATAGAGTGCTTAACAGCATACCACCTATGGACACATCTAAGCAATTTTTACAACAACAACAACAAAAAATAAATATATATATATATAACAATATTTATCATCATCATCATCATCATTTTACGTCTGCTTTTTCCCTGCTTGCAAGGGTGGGATGGGAACTGATTCTGGCTCGATTTCTACAGCTGGATGCCCTTCCTAACACCAACCTCATTTACAGTGAGTGCTGGGTGCTTTTTTGCTGTGGCACCTCCACGACCACTTTGCAGTGGAATGATATGGACCCCAGTCCCTATCATCTCATTTCTACAGCTGAGTAAACTGGAGCAATGTGAAATAAAGTGTCTTGCTCAAGGAAACAACACATCACCCGGTCTGAGAATTGAACTCACAACCTTTTGATTGCAAGGACAATGCTGTAACCACTAAGCCATGTGCCTTCTATATATAACAAAATTTAATATAGAAATGGCTTCTACAGGACTAGAACTGTTTCATTCGAAGGAAATCATCAGGAAAGCACATATATATATATATATATATAACAGATAATAGAGATTTATTTATTATTTATATATATATCATCATCACCATCGTTTAACGTCTATCTTCCACACTAGCATGGGTTGGACGGGAATTGTCCCACTTGAGGCAAGATTGGTTGGGTGACCGTGTCTCGCTCATATAGGATTATCTGGCAGGTTTTCTACGACTGGATGCCCTTCCTAACATCAACCACATTTACAGTGTGGACTGGGAGCTTTTTACTGTGTTACCTACACAACCTCATTACAGCGTGGACTGTGCGTTTTTTTGTCGTGACACCTACACAACCTCATTAGTTTGGACTGGATGTGATACCAACATAACTTTATAGGGAAAGGATGGTGTTGGTGGGAGTGGAATGATGGAGTAGGGTAGTGGGTTGGGGTGTATTTTATATATATATATATATACATGGCTTAGTGGTTAGAGTATTGGCCTTGCAATCGAAAGGTTGTGAGTTCAATTCTCAGACCGGGTGATGTGTTGTTTCCTTGAGCAAGACACTTTATTTCACATTGCTCCAGTTTACTCAGCTGTAGAAATGAGATGATAGGGACTGGGGTCCCTATTATTCCACTACAAAGTGGTCGTGGAGGTGCCACGGCAAAAAAGCACCCAGCACTCACTGTAAATGAGGTTGGTGTTAGGAAGGGCATCCAGCTGTAGAAATCAAGCCAGAATCAGTTCCCGTCCCACCCTTGCAAGCAGGGAAAAGCGGGCGTGAAATGAAATGATGATGAATGATGATACAGGTTGTCCCAAAAACATGTATACACACTTCAACAGCATTCTAATAAATATTGCCTGTACAGGTAATCAAAGTATGTATACATTTTTGGGGGACACCCTGTATATACATATATAACAGTAACCTATATTGGGTTAAGTAACGATACTGCTCGAGAAATGTGTTTTTATTGGCTGTTAGAGTCAGTCGGGCATCAAGTATCTCACAGTCTATTGGTCTAGCGAGTCATTGATTAAAACAACTAATTAGTAGAGATTGGAAAAACAAACCAACCAATTAATTATACTTCAACACTTTTATATATATATATATATATATATATATATATGTGTGTGTGTGTGTCTGTCTGTGTCTGTGTGTGTGTGTTATATATATTTATATATACATATAAATATATATATATGTGTATATATATGTATATACACACACACATGTATGTGTATATATATATATATAAATACAAACATACATGTATGTGTATATGTATGTCTAGTGATGTGGACTGGTATTAAATAAATAAACAAATATATATATTTATTTTATCAGATATTTTTCATTAGTATTAGTAAATATAAGAGTGAGGAGATCAAATGAGATGTTGGTACTTCAAATAGATGGAATCTTAACTGCACTGTCTGCTAGGGTTAATGAAGTACCACACCACACTACTACACATACCACACCACATCATACCACACACTACACCACATACTACACCATACCACACCACACTACCACATACCACACCATACCATATCACATACCACACCATACACCACACCATATCACACACCACACCACAACATACACCATACCACCACACATACAACACCACATACTACAGCACACACCATACCACATATCACACCATATCACATACCACAACATACCACATACCATACCACATACCACATATCATAACATACCATACCACATACAACATACCACAACATACCACACACCATACCACACCATACCATACCACATACCACACCATACCATCCCACATACCACACCATACACCATAACACACCATACCACACCATACCATACACCATACTACACCATACCACATACCACACCATACCATACCACATACCACATACCACACCATACCATACACCATACCACACCATACCACACGCCATACCACACACCACACCATACCACATACCACACCACATCATACCACATACCACACCATACCACATACCACACCATACCATACACCATACCACACCATACACCACACCATGCCACATACCATACCATACCACATACCACCATACCACATACCACACCATACCATACCACATACCACACCATACCACATACCACACCATACCATACACCATACCACACCATACACCACACCATACCACATACCATACCATACCACATACCACACCACACCATACCACATACCACACCATACCATACACCATACCACACCATACCACACCATACCATACACCATACTACAGACCATACCACACCATATTACACCACATACCACACCACACCACACCATACCACACCACACACCCTTGATATAGTATAGTAGTCAGTTGTACAACAACAGTAACAGCAACATTGATAATATTCATATTGTTATTGTTGTTGTTGTTAGTGGTGGTGGTGGTGGAGATGGTTGTGGTAGTGTTGGTGGTAGTGGTGATGGTGGTAGTGGTGATGGTAGTGCTACTAGTGATGGTGGTGAAGGTGGTGGTAGTGATGGTGTTGGTGGTGGTAGTGTTGGTGGTGGGGACGACAACAACAACAACAACAACAGCAGCAGCAGCAGCCATATAGCAAGTAAAAGAAAATCTAGAACTTATAACTGTAGCATCAATATCATCTACAACAACAACAACAACAGTTTTAGTAGTGATGACAACAACAAAGAAACGCCATAACAACGAAAACAACATCAACAATAACAACAACAATAATAATATCAAAAACAACAAGAAACACCACAACAACGAAAACAACAACAACAATAACAACAAAAATGAATAAAAGAATATATATATATATTCTTTTATTCATTTTTATTGTTATTGATATATATATATATATAAATAAAGATTGGAAAGAAATTATTTGAAACTGTAAATGAATATGAAAAGTAACGTCTGAAAGTTGAAATAGATATTGACAGACGTACGGACTGTAGAATATGGAATCACCATAAATTGGTTGTGATAAGCATATGAGTGCATGAGTTTGTAAAGTCTGATCCTGACTTTCGTAAACTGTCATAAGCTTCACTATTTCCTATCAATGCTGATCAATTTTTCTGTGTACAAAGTACTTACTTACGACTGACGAGCTGACAAGTAAAATGTTTCAGTATGTTAGTATGTTTGGTATGTTTGGTATGGTATGAAGATGAAGAGAAAAGGTAGTAGAAGGGGGAGGGAAGAGAAAATAATGCCTGACGAGGCAATGCAATGCAATGCAAGGAGGTGTAGAAGAGAAAAGATGGAGGTGAAATAGCTATAGAGAATATATAGACTAAAATGGAGCGGACGTCTTCTTCAGCTTTACTCTGGCAATAAACTATAAGTAAATGGTTGAAAGTTAAAGATTACTTCTTATATGAAAATGCAAATAGGTTTCTGAGATAACATTTCTGAAAAAAAAAATATAAATTTTTCAATGAATTCCTTGAAGGAAGTGTAGATAGATAACCATGAAAATGTTCAGCCATTTTTTTTTAACCTTTTGCGTCCATTTTCCTGAAATGTTTTTCTCCCGCAATATAATATCTAAGTAAATGTTTGAAAGTTGAAAGTTTGACATATGACTTATGATAAGACAATAGAATACAAGTTTATAAGTTAGTTTTATAGAAATTTTTCTATCAAATCATTTCAAGAAACAATATAGAAATATACTAGAGATAAAAATGTCAGACAGTTTGATTCTGTCTCTAACAATAAACCGGAAGTAAATAGTTGAAAATTAAAGATTATTTCTTATATGAAGGTGGCAATATGTTTCTGATATCACTTCTCTGAAATTTAGCAGCACATATTTTTGGAAAGAGTAATTCATTTATTAAGGTTTGAGGTTGTATATATGTATGTTATATATGTATGTGTATGTGGCTTTGTGGTTAGGGAACTCAGCTCATGATCGTAAGATTGTGAGTTCGATTCGTAATGGTTCACTGTGACCTTGAGCAAGACACTTTATTTCACATTGCTCTAGTTCACTCAGCTGGCAAATTGGGTTGTGCCTGTAATTTGAAGGGCCTGCCTTGTCATATTCTGTGTCACGCCGAATCTCCCTGATAACTACGTTAAGGGTATGCATGTTTGTGGAATACTCAACCACTTTACGTTACTTTCACGAGCAGGCTGTTCCGTTGATTGAATCAACTGGAACACTCGTTGTCGTAACCGACAGAGAACCTTCCATGAGATATGTATGTATGTAAGTATGTATGTTATATATATGTGTGTGTGTGCATGTATGTATGTAAGTATGTATGTTATATATATATGTGTGCATGTATGTATGTAAGTATGTATGTTATATATATATATGTGTGTGTGTGCATGTATGTATGTAAGTATGTATGTTATATATATATGTGTGCATGTATGTATGTAAGTATGTATGTGTGCATGTATGTATGTAAGTATGTATGTTATATATATGTGTGTGCATGTATGTATGTAAGTATGTATGTTATATATATAGGTATGTGTGTGTGTGCATGTATGTATGTAAGTATGTATGTTATATATATGTGTGTGCCTGTATGTATGTAAGTATGTATGTTATATATATATATGTATGTGTGCATGTATGTATGTAAGTATGTATGTTATATATATGTGTGTGCATGTATGTATGTAAGTATGTATGTTATATATATAGGTATGTGTGTGTGTGCATGTATGTATGTAAGTATGTATGTTATATATATATGTGTGTGCCTGTATGTATGTAAGTATGTATGTTATATATATATATGTGTGTGTGCATGTATGTATGTATGTTATATATATATGTGTG
>OZ024748.1:18113254-18125754 GCA_964016885.1 Eledone cirrhosa
TAAAGATAAATATGTTCCCTAAAATAAACTCCTGTCCACATCACCTTTACTCTGCAAAGTTGTGTTGGTATCACAAAATCATCCAGCCCTCACTGTAAAGTGGTCATGTAGGAGTCACCACAAAAAGCACCCAGCACACACTGTAAATGTGGTTGGTATAAGGAAGGGAATCCAGCTGTAGAAAGCAAGCCAGAAACAGTCCTAAGACATGGTCACCTGACCCAACTTACCTCTAAATGGGACAAACCCGTCTAACCCATGCTAGCATGGAAGATAGACGTTAATCAATGATGATGATGATGATGATGATGAATCATTTATTTTTCTCATTTCACCTCTAAGCTGGAGGACATCAAACCAGATAGAGACACACACATACATGACATGGAGTTCACTTTA
Source organism: Eledone cirrhosa (assembly GCA_964016885.1). Taxonomy (NCBI): domain Eukaryota; kingdom Metazoa; phylum Mollusca; class Cephalopoda; order Octopoda; family Eledonidae; genus Eledone; species Eledone cirrhosa. The sequence continues at coordinate 18,113,654 of OZ024748.1, forward strand.
TAAACCATCTAGTTTTAGGTTCAATCCCAGGGCTTGGCACCTTTAACTCTTTAGCATTTACATTACTCTATATATATTATTATATTTTCACGGTAAAGGCTTTACTTCACATAATTATCTCACATAAGATTGAATCTATAAGATTTTGATATTATTTATTTTGAGAACAATACCTTCATATCAGTATGAGCAGCTGGCTACAGCTGGTTTCAACACAAAGAGGTGAGAGAATTCTGGCCAGATATGGCCAGTTTAAATGCTAAAGGGTTAAGCAAGCACGTGTCTTCTACTAAGGCCTACAGTTGACCAATGGCATTGTAAATGGAATTTGATAAATGGAAACTGTTGCAATCCTGCATATATATATATTTCATCATCATCATTTAATGTCCATTTTTCTCCACTAGCATGGGTTCGACAAGTTAGATCAGGTGACCGTGTTACCAATATGAAACATGAGCACTTTACAGGGTGATATATATATATATCATCATCATCATCATCATTTTACATCCGCTTTTCCCTGCTTGCAAGTATGTGTGTGTGTGTGTGTGTATATATAGAGAGAGCAAGATATAGATAGGTAGATAGATCAATCTCTCTCTCTCTCTCTCCTCTCTCTCTCTCTCCTCTCTCTCTCTCTCATAATGATTCATTCATTTTTTATATTGTTCTTTGTGTGTTTTCTTTTGGTTTTGATTGTTTTTCATTTTGTTCTTAAAGAAGAAAATTCTCTCCACACCACCACAACATCACCACCCCACCACACCACCCCCACCACACCACCTTCCAACCACCCTCACCATACGACCACGGCATCACCACCCTACCATCCAACAACCACCATCCCACCACATCACCCCACCACAACCGCACACCCACATCACCACACCACCACTACCACATCACCACACCACTACACCACCATACCACCACTACACCATACCACCACACCACCACTACACCACCACCACACCACCACCATCCAACCACACCACCACCACATCACCATTATCCTATCACTACATCCCCACCACCATCACCACTACACCCCCACCATCACTACCATTACCATTCCCTCTAAGCTATAATTCAAAGTTATTCCTCATAAGAATTCTTATTGGAAAACTATATTGGAAATAATCTATTAGTAAGTTCTATATGTGCTATTGATTAAGGTAGAATTTGGTTGGCATCAGTTGTGTCTAATGGGAAGTCAAGATGGCTTCATGAGAATGGTGCTATGGCACCAATAAAAGACATGACTCCCTTCATGGACTAATTATTAACTTAATCTTACTGTCTTACTGTGTCTGACCAGCGTAGCCTAGAAGATGGGGTGAGGTGGGGTGGTGGTGAGGTGATGTGATGGTGATGGTGGGGAGGTGATGTGGGGAGGTGGCGGGGAGATGGGGAGGTGGTGAGGTGATGTGATGGTGATGGTGGGGAGGTGGTGTGGTGGGAGGTGGTGTGGTGGGGAGGTGGTGTGGTGGGGAGGTGGTGATGTGGGGAGGTGGCGGGGAGATGGGGAGGTGGTGAGGTGATGTGATGGTGATGGTGGGGAGGTGGTGTGGTGGGAAGATGATGTGGGGAGGTGGTGAGGTGATGTGATGGTGATGGTGGGGAGGTGGTGTGGTGGGGAGGTGGTGAGGTGATGTGATGGTGATGGTAGGGAGGTGGTGTGGTGGGGAGATGGTGGGGGTGATGTGATGGTGAGGTAGTAGCATGATGACAAGGGGAGGCAGTGAGTTGGCGAGGTGATGTGATGGTGAGGTGGTGAGATGGTGAAGCAATGTCTGTTGTGAGATAGTGAGGTGGCAGTAAGGCAAGGAGATGGTTGCATGGTTAGATGATAGCATGGTGTAGTAGTCACTTATAAATGGAGCATGTTCTAAATTTCTAATCAGATTTTTACAACTGTCGGAAAATATCTTAATTTAATTGTCTCTATTCTAACCACACAGAATGGGACAAAATACAATATAGCCAACAGCAGTGACAAAATACAATATAGCCAACAGCAGTGACAAAATACAATATAGCCAACAGCAGTGACAAAATACAATACAGTCAACAGCAATGACAAAATACAATACAGTCAACAGCAGTGACAAAATACAATATAGCTAACAGCAGTGACAAAATACAATACAGTCAACAGCAATGACAAAATACAATACAGTCAACAGCAGTGACAAAATACAATATAGCTAACAGCAGTGTCAAAATACAATACAGTCAACAGCAGTGACAAAATACAATACAGTCAACAGCAGTGTCAAAATACAATACAGTCAACAGCAGTGACAAAATCCAATACAGTCAACAGCAGTGTCAAAATACAATACAGTCAACAGCAGTGTCAAAATACAATACAGTCAACAGCAGTGACAAAATACAATACAGTCAACAGCAGTGTCAAAATACAATACAGTCAACAGCAGTGTCAAAATACAATACAGTCAACAGCAGTGACAAAATACAATACAGTCAACAGCAGTGTCAAAATACAATACAGTCAACAGCAGTGTCAAAATACAATACAGTCAACAGCAGTGACAAAATACAATACAGTCAACAGCAGTGTCAAAATACAATACAGTCAACAGCAGTGTCAAAATACAATACAGTCAACAGCAGTGACAAAATACAATACAGTCAACAGCAGTGTCAAAATACAATACAGTCAACAGCAGTGACAAAATACAATACAGTCAAAAGCAGTGTCAAAATACAATACAGTCAACAGCAGTGTCAAAATACAATACAGTCAACAGCAGTGTCAAAATACAATACAGTCAACAGCAGTGTCAAAATACAATACAGTGACCAGCAGTGACAAAATACAATACAGTCAACAGCAGTGACAAAATACAATACAGTCAACAACAGTGACAAAATACAATATAGCCAACAGCAGTGACAAAATACAATACAGTCAACAGCAGTGTCAAAATACAATACAGTCAACAGCAGTGACAAAATCTCTCACAAATTTCTTCCTTACTGTTAAAATATTCAGCCATTTGCATGTTAACTTCATATGTAGGCTGTTCTATTGATCAAATGACTGTGGTCACTGGTTGTTGGAACCAACAGATATAGAAAACATGTGACCGTATATAACAAGAACAAGATGGAGGTGATGTGGTGAGGTGATTATGTGGGATGGTAGATAGGGCCGTGTAGTCACATATAAAGGTACATTCTGAAGTTTTAGATTAGATATTTATTACTGTTGAGAAAATATCTAAATTTCATTGCACCTATCTAACCTCTTCATCATCATCATCATCATCATCATCATCCTTCTTTCAAATGAGTTGGTCTCAGGTTGTTGAAATCATTTAAAGAATAAATATATTAATTAATTAAATAAAAAGTGTTGGTGCCATGATGAAATTCCCCCAGTTCATATTTAAATTGGTAGTGTTGGTGCCATGTAAAATGTACCCAGTCTACACAGTAAAATGGTAGTGTTGGTGCCATAATAAAATGTACCCAGCCTACACTGTAAAGAGGTAGTGTTAGTGCCATAATAAAATGTACCCAGCCTACACAGTAAAATGGTAGTGTTGGTGCCATAATAAAATGTACCCAGCCTACACAGTAAGATGGTAGTGTTGGTGCCATAATAAAATGTACCCTACCTACACTGTAAAGAGGTAGTGTTGGTGCCATAATAAAATGTACCCAGCCTACACTGTAAAGAGGTAGTGTTGGTGCCATAATAAAATGTACCCAGCCCACACTGTAAAATGGTAGTGTTGGTGCCATGGTAAAATGTACCCAGCCTACACAGTAAAATGGTAGCGTTGGTGCCATGGTAAAATGTACCCAGCCTACACAGTAAAATGGTAGCGTTGGTGCCATGGTAAAATGTACCCAGCCTACACAGTAAAATGGTAGCGTTGGTGCCATGGTAAAATGTACCCAGCCTACACAGTAAAATGGTAGCGTTGGTGCCATGGTAAAATGTACCCAGCCCACACTGTAAATTGGTAGTGTTGGTGCCATGGTAAAAAAACACTCAGTCCACCTTGTCATGTGGTAGTGATGTTACCTCAAGAAAACAAACCCTGTACACACTATGAAGTGGTTGGCCTTAGGAATGGCATCCAGTCATAGAAAGCCTGCCAAAACGGAATATATGAAGAAGGCTCAGTTGTCTAACCATACATGTCAGGTCTCAGACCATGACAACCTGTCTAACACATGCAAGCAAGGAAAACACATAAAAAAGTGATGATGATGGTGATGGTGATGGTGATGATGAGGAGGAGGCGGCGGTGGAGGAGGAGAAGAAGAAGAAGAGGAGAATGGTGATGGGGATGAGGATGACGGCAATGATGATCGTGATGAGGTGGAAATTAAAAATGCTAAATAATTATATGTGTATGTGTGTGTGTGTGTGTGTATCATCATTATCATCATTTTACGTCGGCTTTTCCCCGCTTGCATGGGTTGGACGGGTCCTCTTCAGCACAGCATCTCTCCACTTGTCACAGTCCTTCATCATCTCCTCGGTGAGTTTCAGCAATCTGAGGTCTGCACTCACCACCTCCGCTCTCACCACCTCTGCTCTCACCACCTCCGCTTTCACCACCTCCGCTCTCACCACCTCCGCTCTCACCACCTCTGCTCTCACCACCTCTGCTCTCACCACCTCCGCTCTCACCACCTCCGCTCTCACCACCTCTGCTCTCACCACCTCCGCTCTCACCACCTCCGCTCTCACCACCTCCGCTCTCACCACCTCCGCTCTCACCACCTCCGCTCTCACCACCTCCGCTCTCACCACCTCTGCTCTCACCACCTCCGCTCTCACCACCTCCGCTCTCACCACCTCCGCTCTCACCACCTCCGCTCTCACCACCTCTGCTCTCACCACCTCCGCTCTCACCACCTCTGCTCTCACCACCTCCGCTCTCACCACCTCTGCTCTCACCACTTCCGCTCTCACCACTTCCGCTCTCACCACCTCCGCTCTCACCACCTCTGCTCTCACCACCTCCGCTCTCACCACCTCTGCTCTCACCACCTCCGCTCTCACCACCTCCGCTCTCACCACCTCCGCTCTCACCACCTCCGCTCTCACCACCTCTGCTCTCACCACCTCCGCTCTCACACACCTCCACTCTCACCACCTCCGCTCTCACCACCTCCGCTCTCACACACCTCCGCTCTCACACACCTCCGCTCTCACCACCTCCAGTCTCACCACCTCCAATCTCACCACCTCTGCTCTCACCACCTCTGCTCTCACACACCTCCGCTCTCACCACCTCTGCTCTCACCACCTCCGATCTCACCACCTCCGCTCTCACCACCTCTGCACTCACCACCTCCGCTCTCACCACCTCTGCTCTCACCACCTCCGCTCTCACCACCTCTGCACTCACCACCTCCGCTCTCACACACCTCCGCTCTCACACACCTCCGCTCTCACCACCTCCGCTCTCACCACCTCCGCTCTCACCACCTCTGCTCTCACCACCTCCGCTCTCACCACCTCTGCACTCACCACCTCCGCTCTCACACACCTCCGCTCTCACACACCTCCGCTCTCACCACCTCCAGTCTCACCACCTCCAATCTCACCACCTCTGCTCTCACCACCTCTGCTCTCACCACCTCCGCTCTCACCACCTCTGCTCTCACCACTTCCGCTCTCACCACCTCCGCTCTCACCACCTCTGCTCTCACCACCTCCGATCTCACCACCTCCGCTCTCACCACCTCTGCACTCACCACCTCCGCTCTCACACACCTCCGCTCTCACCACCTCTGCTCTCACCACCTCTGCTCTCACCACCTCTGCTCTCACCAGCTCCGCTCTCACCACCTCTGCACTCACCACTTCCGCTCTCACCACCTCTGCTCTCACCACCTCTGCTCTCACCAGCTCCGCTCTCACCACCTCTGCTCTCACCACCTCTGCTCTCACCACCTCTGATCTCACCACCTCCGCTCTCACCACCTCTCTCTCACCACCTCCGCTCTCACCACCTCTGCTCTCACCCCCTCCGCTCTCACCACCTCCGCTCTCACCACCTCCGCTCTCACCACCTCCGCTCTCACCACCTCCGCTCTCACCACCTCTGCACTCACCACTTCCGCTCTCACCACCTCTGCTCTCACCACCTCTGCTCTCACCAGCTCCGCTCTCACCACCTCTGCACTCACCACTTCCGCTCTCACCACCTCTGCTCTCACCACCTCCGCTCTCACCACCTCTGCACTCACCACCTCCGCTCTCACACACCTCCGCTCTCACCACCTCCGCTCTCACCACCTCCGCTCTCACCACCTCCGCTCTCACCACCTCCGCTCTCACCACCTCTGCACTCACCACTTCCGCTCTCACCACCTCTGCTCTCACCACCTCTGCTCTCACCAGCTCCGCTCTCACCACCTCTGCTCTCACCACCTCTGCTCTCACCACCTCTGATCTCACCACCTCCGCTCTCACCACCTCTCTCTCACCACCTCCGCTCTCACACACCTCCGCTCTCACCACCTCCGCTCGCACCACCTCCGCCCATGTTTTTCGTGGTCTACCCCTACTGCGTCTTCCTTCTACTGGGATGTGTGTATGTGCATATATATATGTGTGTGTGTGTGTGTGTGCATATATGTGCATGTGTGTGTACGTGTGTGCGTGTATGTACGTGTGTGTGTATGTATGCATGTGTGTGTGTGTATGCATGTGTGTGCATGTATGTTCATGTGTGTGTATGTATGTATGCATATATGTACTTGTGTATGTATGCATGTATGTACATGTGTGTATGTATGCATGTGTGTGTGTGTATGTATGCATGTATGTACATGTGTGTGTATGTATGTATGCATATATGTACATGTGTATGTATGCATGTATGTACATGTGTGTGTGTGTATGCATGCGTGGTGTGCATGTATGTACATGTGTGTGTATGTATGTATGTATGCATATATGTACATGTGTATGTATGCATGTATGTACATGTGTGTATGTATGCATGTGTGTGTGTGTATGTATGCATATATGTACTTGTGTATGTATGCATGTATGTACATGTGTGTGTGTGTATGCATGTGTGGTGTGCATGTATGTACATGTGTGTGTATGTATGTATGTATGCATATATGTCAGGTCACCAGTTGGAGCTACTGGTAACATGTATCCCAGTACAACCTGTCTCATGGTCAGGTTGTTGGCAACTAAACTGGCAACCCCACCAAGGTTTCTTGGTGAGGAGGGTGGCTTTGGACATCCTGTAGGACTAAAAACAAAACCTGTCAAAGGGCAAAGGAGCTCTTAAGAGTCAATGGCCATCCAAAATCACCGGGAGAGATGACCCCTTAGCCTTTGTCAAGGCAGAATTCTAGGAGAAGGAAAACTCTGATATAACACCTGCAACCCTGATGGTATCCAATGATGTTGACTTGTTCTTCTCTTTGGTAAATATCATCTTGGTTAAGAGATTGGGACTGGCTTTGTGCAGTGCCTTTGCTCACTATAAAAGCTTCACGGCACAGGCATTGCTTTATATCTGGAGATCTCTCTGCACTTGGCGTCACATGGTACCATGGGCCCAGCACTATGTGTCAATAATTGTCATAAGTGTAGTGTTTGTACCAGAGTTTTCAAGTCGCTGGCTGGACTAAAAAGTCACACTCGTTCAGCGCATCGGTAGGAGTTCTCCTACATGGATATAAAGTAGTGGCCGTACTCGAAAACGAGTTGGCAGCCACCATGCATATATGTACATGTGTGTATATGTATGCATATGTGTGTGTATGTATGTACATGCGTGTATGTATGTATGTATGCATGTATGTACATGTGTGTGTATGTATGCATGTATATGTACATTGGCGTGTATGTATGCACGTGTGTATGTGTGTATGCATGCGCGTGCATGTATGTACATGCGTGTGTATGTATGTACATGTGTGTGTATGTATGCATGGGTGTGTACGTGTGTGTATATGTATGCATGGGTGTGTACATGTGAGTGTATGTATGTGTGTGTACGCATGTGTGTGTACGCATGTGTGTGTACGCATGTGTGTGTACGCATGTGTGTGTATGTATGTGAGTGTGTGAGAGCAGGCATGTATGCGTGAGTGTGTGTATTTTTCATAATTTGTTTTCCTAGCTGTTTTTTGTTCTTATTTATCAAATTTTTCATTTATTTGTGATATTCTTTTCATTATAATCCAACCTTTGAAAGTTTCAATTCAATTTGTGATCCAAACAAACCAATTTTCTGATACATTACATATAAAATTTAATAATACAACAATATAAACAGCACAATGCAATATAAAAACAGTAATAAACAAAATACAAAACCAAAGTAAGCGATCATTGTCATCATCATCATCATCACCATCATCATCATCACAGCATCATCGTCATCATCATAATCACCGTCATCCTCACCATCCTCACCATCATCATCATCTTCATCATCACCATCATCATCATCATCATCATCATTATTATCATCATAATCAACATCATCATCAATACCATCATCATCGTCCTTATCACCGTCATCATCATCATCATCATCATCATCATCATCATCATCATAATCAACATTATCATCACCACCACCACCATCATCATCATCACCACCACCATCATTATCATCATCATCATCATCATCTCTCTCTCTATATATATATATATATTTTTTTTTTATATTTATTTAAAAATTTTTATTGTTGATGTTATATAATTTGTATTATCGTTGTTGTTGTTGTTGTTGTTGTGAGTGGTGGTGGCAGTAGTAGTAGTAGTAGTAGTAGTAGTAGTGGTGGTGGTGGTGGTTTAATAACAATATTAATACAACCACAATTATTATTATTATTATTATTATTATTATTATTATTATTATTATTATCCTGAAATGTTGCCAGGCACTCACTGCCCTCTACCAAGTGGGCAAAGCGATTAGTGGAACTTCCACTCTCGAGTTCTATAGAGGATTAGTGGTGGGCAAGTGTGATGACGCACTCAGAGAAGGTTTGGGCCTCGATGAAGTCGAACTGACCAGTCTGTACCGGAGGACTTTCGAGCCGGGGACGATGGAGAATTTCCAGAAATCCCTCGCTTGGCAGTGCTACCGGGGGGCACTGCCGGTTCGGGATAAACTCTACAGGCACGGAAGTGCTGTCAGACGGACCTGCCCAAGATGCGCACAGAGTGACGAAACCGTTCTGCACGCACTTGTCCAATGTCCGTGCATTACTGTCTTGTGCAGTTATGTCGAACAGCTACTGTCACGTGTGGAACGGATCCGACTATCGGCCGAGTCCACAGTGAAGATCGACCCGCCACCTTCCTTTGGTCAGGAAGAGCAGGACATTTTCCTCTGTCTGGTGGCCATTGCGAAAGAGGTTATACGGTGGACCAGATTGAAAGGACTGAAGACAGACACTTTTCTCTTCGGCCAATCCCTCATCAACTTCTTCAAGTTTCACCTGGAAAGGAAGGTGAGGGTGGAGAGAGAAGTGCTGCCCCCCCCCCCCCCAGTACATTTTCTAAAAGGTGGATGAATGTGGCGAGAATGGCCCGTGTGAATGGGCCTACTCTGACCATGCGCCTATAGGCTAGCTAACTTGAGGAGAGAGGTGCTCTCCCTGGGTGCCCTAGAAGCGCAGGGTCACCCCTGGGTCGTCCAGCCCCTATAGGGGAATTTATTTTGTTATATTTATGCATAGTTTATTTTATATTTTTTATATCTTCATTGTTAAATTAGTCTTGCCATTGTGCACTTTTACTCAACCTTATTGTAAACCCCCACGATCCCTGTCATTGTATTGTCCCCTAGATGTCGGCCCTTGTGGCCAATAAATGAAATCATTATCGGTAGAGGGTCGGACGCCATGCTTTCCAGCATAGTTACATCCCTTTGCGGTCTGAGTTCAAATCCCGCCGAGGTTAACTTTGCCTTTCATCCTTACGGGGTCGATAAAATAAAGTACCAGTAATGTACTGTGTAATTGATGGCCTTGTTCCAAAAGTAGAAACAATTATTATTATCATTGTTATTATTATTATTATTATTATTATCATCATCTTGTGGTAGTTTATTCCTCTTTACTTTGAAGTTACATATCAGTTCTACTGAAGTAAAACTCAAACAAAATCATAATTTCTGAATTTGGTTTGAAAAATTTCGAAAGAAGAAAAAAAAATTGATTTGTCTTTTTTTATTTTTTTTTATTATTATTTTTTTATTTTTTGTATTTGTTAATTGAAATAAGATTAAATTTGCAATCAATAAAAAGAATAACAACAACAACTACAATAACAACATAAATGCAAATATTAACATACACTGATAAATCTATACATAGTTTGATATATATATATATATATATATAGCTATATAGCTCTCTCTTGCTCTATATATATATTTACATATATATGTATATCATTATCATCATTACCATCATCATCGTTTAACGGCTATCTAACATGGGCTAAATGAGTTTGTCCCATTTGAAGCAAATTGGTTCGGGTGACCATGTCTCACTCATATAGGACTGTTTCTGGCTAGTTTTCTATGGCTGGATGCCCTTCCTAATGCCAACCACTTTTACAGTGTGAGCTGGGTGCTTTTTTGCTGTGTCTACTACACGACCACTTTACAGTGTTGGCTGGATGATTTGTGGTACCAACATAACTTTAGAAAGTAACGGTAATGTGAACGGAAGTGTAGGGGTTTTGGTGGGTGTATATTGGCTTGAGAGGTGCCTACTGAGTGTATGTTTAAGTCCATGCACAAGGGAAGATATATATATATATATATAAATAGGAAGACACAAAGCAAGCTTTGTTTAGAAATGGCTAGCGAATTTTAAAATTAGATAGCAACATGTGCTTACACTGAATTTGACTAAATAGAATTAGTCGGTTAGTTGGGATTTTAAAAAACCCTCTGAATGGAAAAAAGGATGAGTATTGACGTACATGGGTCACAAACCCAAATCTTTGGTTTGCTGGACCAATGTGTTACCATTACACCAACACGTCACCCATGCTCCCTTCCATTCAGTTAGAAGCTATGTAACCATAGCAGATATATATGTGTTTATAATGAATAAACGATTTATGTAACATCAGCATCTTTATTAATGTCATTATAATATATAGATGCGAGATAAACCATATACAGATGCGAGAAAAACCACAAACCCTCCATCTCAATTCTACTTTTGAAAAGCATAAGAACTGTGAAACCAGTAAAGGAAACAAATAAATATTCTTAAAAAAACTCCAGTTGCATTTTCAATTTCATCTTTTTTCCTTATACTTTCACTCGTGTAGGACATCTCGCTTTTTTTTTCATTTAAAAAAAAAAATCATTTTCTTATATATATATATATATATATTAGAAAGTGAGGTTTTTTTACAAAATGAAAAATAACCGAGGTGTCCTACACGAGTGAAAGTATATAAAGAAAAGAAGATGAAATCGAAAATGCAACTGGAGTCTTATTTTTTAAAAAATATATATATTTATTTGGTTCCTTTACCGGTTTCGCAGTTCTTCTGCTTTTCAAAAGTAGATTTGAGATGGAGGGTCTGTGGTTTTTCTCACATCTGGTTGGTCTTTGAATGTTACTTGTTTTATATGGAAAAAAGTGACTCGAAACACCAGGTTTTTAGAGAAGTAATTTGATTGGTTGGTCAATAAGTATAATAAATTTCGCGCCAGTTCGCGTTACAAAGTTCTTCAAACAAGGGGGTGGAGAGGGAGGCTCAAGTTGTTTTTTCATATATGTGTTTGAATTTCTTTTTACTTAAAAAAAGGGCCTCACGAAGGCTTTTTTTTATAAATGTAATTTGATTGGTTATAAAAGAAATTACTGCAGTCACGTGAACAAGTTCATTAAATTTCACACCCGTATTTGTGAATTTATTTTGTAGCCTTTTAGAGAATTTTATGACAAACAAAAGATAATGGTCAAGAGAAATGGGATGGGAGAATTGTTCTGGTTCAGTGAATATAGAAGGTTGTTTTTTCATATATGAGTGAAGTTTGGTTGGTTGATGTAGTCACGTGAATAAGTATATCAGCTTTCGCGTAAGTTTG
>OZ024748.1:18128254-18135754 GCA_964016885.1 Eledone cirrhosa
TGACCTTATGATTATAAGCCAAACCCTAACCACAAAGCCATGCACCTAAACATATGTTAATTAACACCCTCTTCAGCTTATACACCGGGTTTGGAGTTTTACCCATTTCTCAGATATTTCAGTATGTAGAGTAACCTCTATTTCGACTTACACTGCATAGAGTTACATCCCACAGATTTGTCTACCTACCACACCAGACAAAAAGTGAAAGAGATTTACACTGTCGAAGAAGCTGGTCCTGTTGCTAATCCCCTTCTGTTCACAGGACATCACGGCCTTCACCCTCCCCCCACTTCTGGCAAGACTCACATAACCAGGGCTATATTTAGACCTTGGGGATGGGGGAGCAGTTCAGATTTGAGGTGGGGGTAAGGCTGTTCAGGTTTGTGGTGGTGCCCAGGGCTGTCCAGGTTTTGGAGGTGCCCAGGGCTGTTCTTAAAAATGAGACCCTGTTTGACAAGAGGTGCCAAGGGTATTTGCCCCCTACCCCCACCCATCAATAACTTCAGCCCTGCACATAATGCCACAAAGGCAGAGTTTATCTCAATAGTATTTGAACACAGATCACAACTGACACAAAACAAATATCTAGGAATTAATTCAATCCAACTCTTTAACAACTCTTCCAACTCCACCACCCTCCTATATGCAGCACCCAAACCTCTGCCATTATGTTGTATATCTATTTGTAAACATTTGCCATTGTTTTTTTCTCATTTCTCTTATCACTTTATAATTTGTCTTCTCAATTTAAAATATTGATTTGAACCTCGTACATCTCACACACACATACGCACATAAATACACTCATACACACATACAGAGATACAAAGACAACACACACATAAATGTACACACAGTGAGAAAAACACGCACACACATTCATACATATTTACACATACACATATACAGAGACACAGACACACCTGCGAATACATTCAGAGTCACATAGTTTCACATTTTTATTATATTTATCTCCCCTTTCCAGCCTCTCTCTGGTCAAAGACATTTTCAGCTTTCCATCATTGGACTTCCTTTTACCAACATGACTGACATTTTAACACGTCTCTCTCTCTTATGTTTTGGTTTTTGGGTTTTTATTTAACACCTATCCTCTGATATATAAATATATATAGCGAGAGAGTAAGGTGTCCCAAAAAATGTATACAGACTACAACAGTATTCTAATAAATATGTGTATACATTTGGGGGACACAATGTACACTATAGTTGGGTATGTAAAAAAAAAATATTTTTATAACTGTTATACATGTATGTGTATATGTTTATATACAAGTATGTCTCTGTGTATATAAATAGATATTGTATCATCATCATCATCATCATCATTTTACGTCCGCTTTTCCCTGCTTGCAAGGGTGGGATGGGTCCTATTCAGCACAGCATCTCTCCACTTGTCATGGTCCTTCATCATCTCCTCTGTGAGCTTCAGCGATCTGAGGTCTGCTCTCACCACCCCCGCCCATGTTTTTCATGGTCTTTCTCTACTGCGTCTTCCTTCTACTGGGATTTCTTGGCACTTCTTTACCCAGCGGTCATCCTCCATGCGCATCACATGTCCATACCATCGCAGTCTTCTCTCCCGCACACCACAACTTATCCCTCTTACACACAGTTTCTCTCTCAACTCATCTATACTTGGTCGTTCACGCACATTGACTTTGCACATCCAATGGAGCATGCTTGCTTCATTTCTCTCCAGCTGTCACATATCCTCTGTAGTTGCTGCCCATATCTCACTACTGTGCAGCATCGCGCTCCTCACACAGGCATCATATAACCGTCCTTTCAAACGCAGGGAGAAACCCTTCTTTGTCAACAGAAGGAAGCAGCTCTCTAAACTTCTTCCAACCCATCCTTATTCTAGATACTATGGCCTTGGAACACCCCCCTCCCATGTTAATCTGATCACCTAGGTACCGGAAGCTATCAACCACTTCTATAGAACCCACCTGCATTTAAAAAATGTGTCTATATATATATAATAGGGACTCTACATAAAACAAGCCGCAGTCTAACTTCAGTGTTTTACTTTCTGAAGAAATATCTTCTTGTCAGAAGCAACCATCTCCAACTGATCCGGTTGGATCCCCAAACGTGACCAGCCAAGCTTGCTCAGGATCTACCCCTGGGTCTCCTGCCAATTGGTCTTGCCCGTAAAATCTGTCCAGTGATTCTTTCCTGAGACATTCTAACTACATGCCCATAGTATCAGAGATGTGATCTCTCAATTTGAAGAAGTAGTGGCTCTACCTGGAATGACTCTCCAATCTCCAAGCTATGCACTCTATTGAGGAAGATTACTCTAAAGACCCTTCGGAGGAACCACATTTTGGCCGCTTGTATCCGCAATCTTATTCTTTTGGTCATTACCCAAGATTCATGACCATAGGTAAGGGTTGGCACAAATACCTAATTGAAGATGATAGCCAGTTTGGTTTTTGCACTAACCTCCCTTCTTCAGATTACCAAATGCTGAAGCTGGCACATTACTACACCAGCTCCTGTAATTCTGGTGAAATACCAAGGAATTTTTTCAATCCAACACTTTAACAACTCTTCGAACACCCCCTCCTATATATAACAACAAAACCTCTGCCATCATATTCTATATCTATATAAAAGCCTGGTGTATCTTTGCCAAGGATTTTTTTCTCGTTTTTCTTATCACTTTATAATTAAATTTGCCATACAATTCTTCCTGCAGGAATTACCATTTTCTCTTTGACTGATAACATGGAGAAAATTATTTTTACATTGCAGTTTTTTTTTTTTTTTTGGGGGGGGGGGGGGGGGGGGGTTTAAATTAAAATTTTTAATTTAATTTTTTTTTTTTACATTTATGTTGTTGTCCTTGCTGCTGTCATCACTACTTCATAAATTGGGAGTGGGGTGTGTGGGGGATGGTGGTGGGGGAGTAATTAAGTACTGCAAAGCATTTTATCCAGCTTGCTAACGATTCTACCAATCTGTCTTCTTGGTTATTATTATTATTATTATAAGGGCGGTGGATTGGCAGTATCGGTAGAGGGTCAGACGCCATGCTTTCCAGCATAGTTATGTCCCTTTACGATCTGAGTTCAAATCCCGCCGAGGTTGACTTTGCCTTTCATCCTTACGGGGTCGATAAAATAAAGTACCAGTAATGCACTGGGTAATTGCTGGCCTTGTGCCAAAAGTAGAAACAATTATTATTATTATTATTATTCTGATGATGATGATGATGATGATGATGATATTGATAATAGTAATAATAATTATTATTCAAAACAACAAACAGCGGAGGACGCGTTTCGCACCTTTCCGACAGACAACCTTTCCCCCACCCCGGAAAAAAACCCCAGTTGATGGATGTGAATCCGAAATATATAGGGACAATTAAATCTCTCCCAAGGTAACTCTCTCTTGTGTTGTTATTTTAATTTTATCCTTTATACTCTTTCCATCATTACTCTACACGTATTATACACACCACGCATCTCAACGTACACCCACTTACATCTCTCTCTCCACCACCGGATCTTGTTACCTGGAGATTTACCCATTTGCATTGTCAAGGCTTCCAAACGACTTAAAGAAATTTACCAATTATTATGCAATAACAACAGTGATAACAATAATTGTTTCTACTTTTGGCACAAGGCCAACAACTTCCCCAGTGCATTACTGGTACTCTATTTTATCAACCCTGTAAGGATGAAAGGCAAAGCTAACCTCGGCGGGGTTTGAACTGAGACCGTAAAGGGCCGTAACTCTATGCTGCAAAGCATGGTCTCCGTCCCGCTACCGATACTGCCAATCCACTGCCCTAGTGATGGTAATAATAATGACATTTGTGAACAATGAAAATGGTTGAGGTGACCCTAGCTCTAGTCAGGGTACTTGGCCCTATGAACACCTGAATTGAAAGCTATTTTTACAAAATGGGATCCAACATCAGGTTGGTTCCTTTACATAAGACAACACTCCTTGGAACTGCCAGAATACTCAGATAAGTTCTTGACAATTGAAGGTGCCTTCCTCAGTCCACTGGTTGTGGACAGCTGGCATCAGAATTACATCACCAGCAACAAATGCTGTGCAACAAGCCAATAATAATGATTTCTATCATAGGCACAAGGTCAGCAATTTGAGGGGGATAGGAAAGTCAATTAAATCGACCCCAGTGCATTACTGGTGCTTTATTGTATCAACTCCCCGTAAGGATGATAGGTAAAGCTAACCTCACCAGGATTTGAACTCAGAACGTAAAGGGCCATAGCTCTATGCTACAAAGCATGTTATCCCATGCTCTACCGATACTGGCGAATCCACTGCCAATAACAACAAATGATAACAATGATGATAATGATGATGATAATTGGTGAAAAACTGTTGTGTGTGGTATGTGTAATGTAAAATGTGATATTTTATTAGGTATTAAATATTGTTCTATTTCAGTTGTGCTATTGAATTGAAAATGTCTTGTGCAGGATGTGGACTGTTCCTAGCAGAGTTATTTATGGGATACAGTGTGTAGAGTTCTTTACCCTGGTATGGCATCTATATTTTTGTTTAATCTTTTTTTATCGTACCCATTGCTCCATTTATTATTGGCCCTGTTTTCACCTTCCCGCCCTACATTTTCTATATTTCAATTTCATCCTTCTGGTCTAATAAAATAAAGTACCAGTAAAATTCTGGGGGTTAATATAAATAATTGATTTTTTTCCCCTTCCCACAAACTGCTAATATTGTGCTTAAATTAGAAATCATCATTATATTCAAATTTGTTTTATATGCAAAATCCACACACGAACACACACGAACACACACATATACACATACACCATGTTTTTGTCCTGTGCAGTCCATAATGTTTTTTTCTTGATGTGGACCCTTTGGGGTTAATAAAGAAATTATTATTATTATAAAGGGCGATGGATTGGAAGTATCGGTAGGGCATCAGACACCCTTTGCAGCATAGAGTTACGGTCCTTTACGTTCCGAGTCCAAATCCCATCAAGGTTAGCTTTGCCTTTCATCCTTACGAGGTCAATAAAATAAAGCACCAGTAATGCACTGGGGTCAATTTAATCAACTTTCCCCTCCCCTTCAAATTTCTGGCCTTGTGCCAAAAGTAGAAACAATTATTATATAATGATAATAATGAAATTAGTGTGTACAGTGCTCAGGTGCACTACAACTCATCAAAGGTGCATGTATAGTACATAGAATAATGTACAAATGTCAGGAAAATGAACAGTGTATGAGTCATGATATAATAATAATAATAATAATGAAATATTGTGTACAGTGCCCAGGTGCACCACAACTCATCAAAAAGTGCATGTACAGTACATAGGGCAATGCACAAACATCAGTAAAATGAACAGTGCACGAGTCATGATACACACATGTGTGCATGTGTATGGAAGGGGTACATCAATTAATATTATTGACATTGTGATTGTTGTTATTACTGGTATTATTATTATTATTATTTGAAACTTCCTTTGAATTCTGCTTCTTTCCCAAATCATGCCGAGTGTCAACCGAGTATTACCTGAGGTAATATTTGATAATACATACATTTTACAATTAATTCTCTCACAAATGGTGTCACAAAGACACAAACAAGAGTAAATGCTTTTGAAAGGACAAGGACAGTACCAGTTAGCACTATGTTCTGTAGCTCTTGCAGATATGGCTTTGCAGGTATCCAGTCCAAATATTTCCATATAATTCATGGAGGCACATGGCTTAGTGGTTAGAGCATTGGCCTTGCAATCGAAAGGTTGTGAGTTCAATTCTCAGACCGGGTGATGTGTTGTTTCCTTGAGCAAGACACTTTATTTCACATTGCTCCAGTTTACTCAGCTGTAGAAATGAGATGATAGGGACTGGGGTCCATATCATTCCACTGCAAAGTGGTCGTGGAGGTGCCACGGCAAAAAAGCACCCAGCACTCACTGTAAATGAGGTTGGTGTTAGGAAGGGCATCCAGCCGTAGAAATCAAGCCAGCATCAGTTCCCGTCCCACCCTTGCAAGCAGGGAAAAAGCGGACGTAAAATGAAATGATGATGATGATGATGATGATGATGAATTCATGTCACATAAACAAAACCTAAACTTAATTGATTAAATTAACCAAGAATAAACCTAATAAATTTATTTCTACAGGTCTGCTACTTACATTGTATGGAACAAAGCCCAATCATAAGTACTTCTTCGCCCACTTATTCCTGAGCGGGTTATGGGGGCAGAGTCCTCAAACACTCCTTCCAGCGGGTCCTGTCAGAAGCAATCATCTCCAACTGATCCGGCTGGATCCCCAAGCGACACCAGCCAAGCTCATGGATGTTATAATTGCAAGTGCACTGGCTTTCACTGATATTGTACAGGCCTTAAGATACCACATTTTCTCAATTTCAATTGATAGATCTTTCATTATCATTATGCGGGGGATTGGCAGATCGGTAGAGGGTCGGACGCCATGCTTTGCAGCATAGAGTTACCTCCCTTTATGGTCTGGGTTCAAATCCCACTGAGGTTAACTTTGCCTTTCATCCTTATGGGGTCGATAAAATAAAGTACCAGTAATACACTGGGATAATTGCTGGCCTTGTGCCAAAAGTAGAAACAATTATTATTATTACTATTATTAAAGGACCATAGAGTTACAGTCCTTTACAGTCTGAGTTCAAATCCCGCCGAGGTTAACTTGGCCTTTCATCCTTACGGGGTCGATAAAATAAAGTACCAGTAATGCACTGGGGTAATTGCTGGCCTTGTGCCAAAAGTAGAAACAATTATCATTAGCCTCATCTTCTTCAACACAACTACCACTATCAGCACCACCATCATCATCAACAATTATTATTATTATTATTGATTGCCTTTCATCCTTACGGGGTCGATGAAATAAAGTACCAGTAACGCACTGGGTAATTGCTGGCCTTGTGCCAAAAGTAGAAACAATTATCATTAGCCTCATCTTCTTCAATACAACTACCACTATCACCACCACCATCATCATCAACAATTATTATTATTATTATTGATTGCCTTTCATCCTTACGGGGTCGATGAAATAAAGTACCAGTAACGCACTGGGTAATTGCTGGCCTTGTGCCAAAAGTAGAAACAATTATCATTAGCCTCATCTTCTTCAACACAACTACCACTATCACCACCACCATCATCATCAACAATTATTATTATTATTATTGATTGCCTTTCATCCTTACGGGGTCGATGAAATAAAGTACCAGTAACGCACTGGGTAATTGCTGGCCTTGTGCCAAAAGTAGAAACAATTATCATTAGCCTCATCTTCTTCAACACAACTACCACTATCACCACCACCATCATCATCAACAATTATTATTATTATTATTGATTGCCTTTCATCCTTACGGGGTCGATGAAATAAAGTACCAGTAACGCACTGGGTAATTGCTGGCCTTGTGCCTAAAGTAGAAACAATTATTGATATT
>OZ024748.1:18140754-18165754 GCA_964016885.1 Eledone cirrhosa
TTTGTCTCAGGGTCGTACCTGTAGACCCAACTCTCGTTACTGGAGATGATCCTCGACATGAAGAATGGGTCATTAGCGACACGCTGATGGAAACCTTGACAGACTTCAACACAATCTTCTTTCTGCTTAGTGGTCAACAGGTGGGAGACAAACTTGGCAGTGACACGCTGCATGTTCAATTCAGACGTTAGGATTGCTTGCATGGACCCATACGACAGACCAACAACATCAGCAATATTGTTGATTGTCTTCCGACGATCCTCATATACAAGCTGATTAATTTTCTCCACATTTCCAAGATGCTCATGGCAAGTCTTCCAAATTGCTATTAATCTTCCAGAGACGTTTTTCCATTTTTGATGCACCCATGCCACTTGAAACATTGCCTACAAACCATTGCCTCATTGCCGTAAGATTGCCAAAGCATGCTCAATGTCTGTAGCAGACTTCTCAAGTTGAACCCAAAATTTTATGTTGGCTCTTTGTTCCAACTTCCTGTTCATGACAAAATCCCAGGCTACAGCATACATATGATCACAAAAACACAAATTTCACAACTTGTGAAGTGAACACAGTGATGTCACTCAGCACACTGGGGCATGAAGGTCCCTGCTAGCTATCACTACACGTGCAACAATATGCTGCCATCTGTTGGCGTGCTACAGAACTAGTCTGGAAACCTTTTGATACCACCTCATAGATATATAAATATATGAATATATATATAGTGGGATAGCCATAATGAATACTAGAAAGCATTCTATCCGACGTTCTAACAATGCTGACAATTTACGTATGTATATATGTATCATCCCGTAATCCCTGATAAAGTTGTAGGGACGCCATATTGACAGACAGCGTTTCTTGGACATTTTTAAGCCTGTTGGAGCCATCCCTCTCCAGGCCTTGGTACAGCAGATTTCTTCCAGAGAAATATAGAAAGTGAGAGAGATATAGAGGAAGAATCGACCCCAGTACTAGACTGGTACATTTTTATCGACCTTGAAAGGATGAAAGGCAAAGTTGACCTCGGTGGGATTTGAACTCAGAGAGCAGGGAACCGGAACGAATACCATAAAGCATTCTATCCGCCGTTCTAACGACTCTGCCAATTTACTGCCAAGACAAATACCCAGACATTTAATCCGATACCCCTACTAGCTCTCCACCCATATTTCTGTCTCACTAGATGAGTCTTTTCTATTCTTCTATCAGTCAGAGGCTTGCTTCATTAACGTTAACCTGGTCTTAAACAACAATATGTATGTATCAACTTCTAATGGAGTCATGGGGGCGCCGTAATGGCATATGGTGTTTTGGGGAGAGTATTCTATACTTGGCACAGTTCACCTTGCCTTTAGATCTAACCACAATTTTTTTTTTTTTTTTTTTTTTTTTTTTTTTTGCAAAGTAGAGAGAGAGGATACGATAAAGATATGTACAGGAACAATAGATCCCCAGTATTTGACTGGTACTTTTTTTATCGACCTTGAGAGGATGGAACACAAAGCAGGATTTGAGCTCAGAGTTGTGCAGAGAGAGCCAGAACAACTACCAAAGCCTTTAAATCCGACATCCTAGTATGCTACTAATATTCCAGTCTCACCACATGAACTCAATACTCTTCTATCGACCATAGATCTGCTCCATCAAAACTTGGATTAAACCAGAACAGCAGCAATATTCCATTGAAAAGGTGAGTATTTCTTTTTTAAATGTAAGTTTTCAAGAAAGACAACTTCTCTTCAAAATACAAATACTTACCTCCCCTGTTTAATTTTGTTTTCTATTTAATCATTTTCTTTTTTCAAACTATCATAGAATTATCTCTCTTGCATTCATGAGATTTTTTTCGTCTATGGTTTGGTATTTTTCTCTGTAATAGAACACTTTATCACCCCCCCCCCCTCTCTCTCTCTCTCAAAACACACGTGAAATAAAATGGAATAGGCCTCCGTCGGCCTCGACGATGAGTGTTTCAGTTGTTTGATCAACGCAACAGCTTGTTTGTGAAACTAAACGTGTAAGTTGCCAAGCATTCCACCAATATATGTAACGTTGACGTAACTCTTAATGAGATTCAGCGTGGCAGTGTGTAACAAGGCTGGTCCTTTGAATTACAAGTACAGTCCATCCAACGGGCTTCCAACCTGTCTCCTTCTGCTTAAATTCAAGCACAATGCTTAGAACAACACACGAGGCTGTGGTAAATGATATTTGCCTCAGATACCACACAGTGGGGTTGAATCTAGGACCTTATAATTGTAAAGCAAACTTCTTAATTCGCCAGCCACAATATTTATAATTTTAAGTGAGGATATATCTGTTCAAAATGGGAATGGTGATTTTAAAGTGAGAACATATTACTTCAAAGTGAGCATAGCGATTTCCTAGTGAGCTCATGTTACATAAACAAAACCTAAACTTAATTGATTAAATTAACTAAGAATAAAACTTCTTCTTTGCCCACTTATTCCTGAGAGGGTCGTGGGAGCAGAGTCCTCAAACACTCCTTCCCGAGGGTCCTGTCAGAAGCAACCGGCTCCGACTGATCTGGCTGGATCCCCATACGAGACCAGCCAAACTTATAGATGTTATCCAACCCTCTTGCTCTGGGTCTCATATCGGTTGCTTTTGCCCGTAAAATCTGTTCAGCGATTCTTTCCTGAGACATTCTAACCACATGTCCATAATATCGGAGCTGTGATCCCTCAATTCGGAGAAGTAGCGGCTCTACCTGGAGTGACTCTCTGATCTCCGAGCTATGCACTCTATCGAGTAAAAAATAAACCAAATAAACTTCTTTCTAATGGTTATGTTGTATGGAACATAAGTACCTGTATTATATCAATCCCAATATTTTACTGGTACTTATTTTATAGGCGGTAAATTGGCAGAGTCATTTGAACGTTAGATAAAATGCTTTGCAGTATTCGTTCTGGCTCTCTGCTCTCAAATTTGCCTTTCATCAAGGTCGATAAAAAAAAGTATCAGCCAAATACTGGGGAACGTTTCTTCCTTTATATCTTTCTCACTTCCTTTCTCTCACTCTATATCCTACTCTGGGAGAAATCTGCTGTATCCAGACCTAGAAATGAGATGGGCTCAGCCAGGTTTTTTAAATGCCCAAGAAACGCCGTATGTCAACATGGCGACCCTACGATTCTCTCGTGAGTTACGGAACCATACATAACATACTGCATAATGTATTTTCTTATAGAAGAAATATTGCAGAACAAACGATGTCAGTTGGAGAATTCGATATTATAAACAACAAAACAAAAAAACAGAAGACCGCCGTCCATTTTTAATCACAATCGTAACAGTTCGTTTTTGTATTGATTCTAAGATGGTTGCACGAGTGTATCTTTAGGCACAGTGCAACACTTAATCATTTGAGAATTCTTCTTTTTGTTCCTGTGAGGGTCGTGGGGAGGGGGACATATCTTCCAGCAGGTCCTATCAGAAGCAACTGTCTCAAATTGATCTGGCTGGATCCCCAAGCGAGACCACCTGAGTTTCAAGGATGTTATCCAACCATCTTGCTCGAGGCTTCCTTCTGGGTCTCCAGCCGATTGGTTTTACCCGTAAAATCTGTCCAGCGATTTAAGGTTCAGGGCTTATTATTTGGACATTTTTTTATTATTTTTTCTGTCTGTTTTTCTCTTCTTCCTTTTGATACCCAAACAAACAGCATCAAATTATAAATACAAGTGCCTAACGTTGCTTGAATCAGCTTATATATTATTATGATTGTGGATCGGTGTCGTTGTCGTACTGAAAATACAGTGTACTCACGGAATTTTCCTTTGAACCCAACCAATAACTGTTGGTGGAAACAATCGCATATTCGCGGAATCGTAAATATCTTCCGCGATTTTTGTATTGCTTTTTTTTGTGGCAATATTTTTTCACGCCTTTTAACGCTAAATATAGCTTATTTGCTGGCCTATATTTTACGTTGTTTTGACGTTTATTGGCATTTTTATGGACCACGTCCAATATTCGAGGTTTTTCATTCTTCGCGGATTATCTAGGTACGTAACCCCCGCGAATACCGGGAAACAACTGTACTAGAAAATACTAGAAACTCATAACTTGGCTGATAAAACCCTTGAATTAACCAGGAAAGTTCACAATGATTACATTACAAATGATGTTATTTCATGTTCTTTGTTCGTCTCTCAAAATATCGTAGGAAAATTTTAATCTCACTTTGGATTAGTAAGATCTCGTTCAAAGGCGCTTGGCCTAAAGATTAGGATCGTAATGTTGTCGGTTCGATTCTCATGGATATTAAAATGTGACACAGTATGTGCGGCAAGGCTGGGCCCTTTGAATTAGAGGTATGACTCGTTTTTACCAGCTGAAAATTCGTACCAGCAGTAACTGTGGGTTTAACCCTGCGATGGTCTGACGGCCTGTCCTAGGGGAAATCCTGTACTCTTAGTCGCTTCATGCCACAGAAAAAGAGAAAGCGCCGGCCTGATGAGTCTCCGTCCAAGGACACAAGGCACCACTGAGAATCAAACTCATTATCTTACGATCGTTTGTCAAATACTCTAACTACTAAACCACAGACTTTCAAAGCTAATCTTATATACCTTCTATTGATGGAGGCGCGGGGCCTAGTAGCAAGGGTGTTGGACTTACGATTATAATGTCGTGAGTTTGATTCCTGGACTGTGTTATGTGTTGTGTTCTTGAACAAAACACTTCAGTATACTTAACTGAAAATGCGTACCGGCAGTAACTGTGGATTTAACCCTGCGATGGACTGGCGTCCTGTCCTAGGCGAAATCTTGTATTCTCAGTCGCTTCACGCCACAGAAACTGAGAAAGCACCGACTTGAAGAGGCTCAAGACAGCTTTAGGCTCTCCAATCTCAACCATTCCTTTTCTATTTTACACAACAGATTTGTTTACATCTCAGAACTTCTGCAATTGTCAGACTCTGTAGATGTCAACTTATATACTTCGTCTAGTATCATCAATAACAATAAGCTTTAATACAGGGAGTTAACTAGTGGTATTACAGGGAGATAACTGCTGTTCAATAGGAAATTAACTGCTAGAAATAGCAGCCAGCTCTTTCTCTAATCATAAACAAACTATTATCCTAAAAAATGGAAAGAACACCAGACAGACAGATAGAATGAGAGGTGTTGGTGTTAAGTGGAATTAAATATTAGGTGTTGGTACCTAGAGAGATGCAGTGCTGAAGAGGAGGGTTTGCGAATATTTCTTAGTTTGGGGTCATACGAGAGATATTTTATATCTATTTTCCATGCTTGCATAATTTAGACGGAGGGGGGGGGAGCTTACTTTTACATCTGGTCTGGACCTATCACTATTTTTTACATATTTGGCCTGGACCTATTAAGAGCTGGGGAAGGGGGTTACAGTTTACATTACATCTGGGCTTATTAGCTTTAGGGTGGATTGGCAGTATCGGTAGAGGGTCAGACGCCATGCTTTGCAGCATAGAGTTACGGCCCTTTATGATGAGTTCAAATCCCACCGAGGTTAACTTTGCCTTTCATCCTTACGTGGTCGTTAAAATAAAGTACCAGTAGTACACTGGGGTAATTGCTGGCTTTGTGCCAAAAGTAGAAACAATTATTAGCTTTAGAGGCCTACAACTTACATTTGGCCAGGCCATGTTACCAGCTTTGGGGACCACAATTTACATCTGGCATTGGGCCTACATTTTACATCTGGCTTGGAACTGTTACCAGCTTTAAGGGCCTACAATTTATATCTGCCCTGGGACTATTGCCAGCTTTGCACACACACAGATTAGACTAATACTGTAATTTAATAACAGAAGCAAAACAAAAAACATAGTGCCACTTAATTTAACTCTTAACATTCTATAATGATTTAGCAAAAAATATCTAAAACGAGGTTTGTTACTTGATATGTTTATAGTACTAGTGGACAGATCATTGTGAAATTTTGCAGTATTAAAGACTTGGGTTATTTATGTGATGCGGTTATAGTGCTGTTTTGTACTTTTCAAAAATGTCTTACTAATGTAATTTGGTTTAGATGTTTATATTATCTTTATCAGTGGACAGATCTACTTTTTTTCGCCCACTTATTCCTGAGAGGGTCATGGGGGAAGAGTCCTAAAACACTCCTTTCAGAAGCATCCGGCTGGGCCCCCAAAGCGTGACTAGCGAAGCTCATGGATGTTATCAAACCATCTTGCTCTGGGTCTCCTACCAATTGGTTTCGCCAATAATCTATCCAGCAATTCTTTCCTGAGATATTCTAACCACATGCCCATAGTATCGTTGTGAAAATTTACAGTATTTGAGTAAAGACTGGTTTTTCATGTGATGTAATCATAATGGTGTTTAGTATTTTACAATGTGATACGGGACATAATTCAAGAGCGATAAGTGACAGGAAACACTTCTGTAACTAAGGAAATAATTTGGTTACATAAAATACTAAACTTACACCCAATCATGGCAGGGGAATTGCACCAGCAGCACTAACTGCAATAATAATACACCAACACCAACAACGACAGCAGTTGCAGTAATTTAGAATCATGTAGGTATAAACACACAAAAACATTGCAATTATTTCTTTGAAAAAAAAAGAAAAGGTATCTTTCGTAAGTGGTAAACCACGAAATATTCATAGAGACAGGAGTACCACAAACACGTGTGTGTGTGGATTAATTAACTAGTAAACCTTGTTTTGTTTTCATTGACCAACTTATCTATATGTATATATGTGTGTGTTTATGTATGTATATATGTGTCGATTTCATTGTTTACATTCCGTCTACCACTTCCGAAAGAGCGTCACAAAATAGAAAAAAAAAAAAAACGAAAAACATCAATCTTTTTATACAAACTGTATTGTGTGTGTTTGTGTAGAGTTTTGTAATGAGTTAAGGTTGGGGTGGGGTGAATCCCTCAAGTGTTGTAATGAGTTAAGATCGGGGACGAGAAAAGCACCCTCTCCCTTCAATCCAAATGTAATGAGTAAAGAACAGGGGATAGGACCACCAGCACAATCAAGGATTCATTTTAAAGGGGTTTAATTTAGAAAGTAGAGATGATTCTGGAGGTTTACTATTGTCTTCTAAACCTACAGTTCTTAATTTCTCTAGAAGGTTTTTTGTGTATAGCTCTTTCAATGGAACGATGGGGTTTTGGGCGGCGTGAATGGCTCTCGCTTTATTAACGGCTTCTCTCACTGACAAACCGACCCATTCAGCTTCTTCTTCGGGTATAACAAACTCCTTATATTTCTGATAAATTTCCTCCTGTTTTTCTAAGTTGTCCTTCGCAAACGACCTCCTGGCAAGGGCGAGCAAGATATCTCTTTTCAGTTTCAATCCCAGGTCTGAATGTATGTCAACGTCATGTGTTTTCAGTATGTAATTATCGAATCCATAAGCTTCGTCTATCAACATCTGTGTCCTCTGTGTAACTGCGATCTCCAGCCATTTCTCTAATATTTCGCTATACAGTGCCCTCTTTTCTATGTTCGGCCGCCAGAGATGCGGAGTTCTAGTTGAGATACGTCTTTTCTTCCTCAATCCATACACCAAACCTTCTCCTCCCCATAAACCAGACTCACTCTCTTTGGGGTATATTATAGGCATGGGAAAGTTGTTGACTACCTTAATTTTTTTACCGTTTATCTTCGAGTTGCTTACATAGTCCTCCACCGGCTTCCAGTGAACGGGTATAGGTTGTTTTGCATTAAACTCTTGGCACCAACGTTTATAAAATTCCGGCAGAATAGCGTCGATTTCTTTAGACCATCGAAAGATTTTGCGGTAACGAAACATAATAATTATTATTATTATTATTATCACAGCCAAAAAATAATGGTTTTAAGTTTAGAGGGCAACAAGCATTGCATTCTCTTTCAGACCGGAACTTATACTTTTATTCCGCATTCTGCTTTACACCGGAACTGATTTACACCGTATCATTGTCCTCTATGAAAAACAATTATAATTTTTATTATTATTTTTAATTACTGTAATATTTTTAGAACCGATATCATAAATAATAGAAATAATTGGAGTAGGATTAATTCTTTTGTTTTGTTCATATAATTTAATTTTCTGACGAAGGTCAAATTATTCCTCCATCTCCCTTCCTCTCTTTTCTTGTCTCTCCCACTCTTTCTCTCTTCTTATATAACCGAATATTTAACTATCAAGAATAGAATGCAAGGTGTCAATCTTCCTACGAAATTTCTTAATTAAACTTTATAAATATTTAATTAAATTATAATTAACATAAATTATTATAAGAAATTATTGAATTTAGGAAATTTGATTCGACTAATTTAAATGATTTTATTAATAGGGAAACAAATTAACGAAAGAAAAAAAAACAAACGAAAGTAATTTTGCTGCGTTAAATAACTTATAGGTCTTTTGGTATTGATACTAAATAATAATATTGTTTTAATTGCAGTTATATATTAACTCTGTTTTAATAATATACTGGGGGAATTACACGTTTATTTCAGTGGAATTCATACAAATAAACATAATTTGCATTTTTCATTAAAAAGTGGAAGAAGACACGCACCATCAAAGAATGGGGCGCGAGTGTTCCCCTTTGATAAATTTTGTTTGTCAAGTCAACAACTGGCAGCATTGCTAAGAGTGATGGCAAGACTAAGATGCTGAAATAACCAAGTACCCTCACCAGGAGCATCACTTGATACGTCGGCAAAGCAATCCGCCAACAATGACAAGAACTTCGTTGTCAGCGACCCAGTTACAGCCACCATCTATTAAAAAAACGTCCCGCCTACCACAGACGGGGGGGGGGGGGGGGGGCTAGTTTACCAATTATTTATGGTATTTTAAAATTTTATTCCGTTCGACTACTGATGCAATGACATTCACTTTCGCCACAGCATCCAGGATGTGGGAAAGAACGAAAGAGCCGTTGACTGTGGTGTCTCAAATGATACAAAGGGTAAAGCCATCTAGCATCTCTTCCCATCAACCTTGGTCAACCTGGCTGGCTCCAGAATTGAGAGGATATTAACTCGAGGTGGGACCCACTTGATAATTAGGTTCAACCTCGAATATATCTTAATAGGAATAATTTTATTCTTGATGACGATTACACTCACATAGGAGTGGCCTAATGTCTCAACCTCCGCGTGTGAGCATAAATGCCGTTGCGGGGCGGTCGTTGATAAGTTCGGCGTGCACCCACTGTCTTACCGCCAGAGCGCAAGCCGGTTCCCCCGACATGCCGCTCTCAACGACATATTGAGAAGGAGCCTGGACGCAGCTGGCTTCCCATCACAATTGGAGCTAGCAGGCATCGACCGCAGAAACGGCAAGCGTCCGATGGAATTACCCTCTTCCCATTCGAAGGAGGTAGATCCCTCATCAGGGGCACCACATGTTGTGGCATGTTCTCCGTCTCCAGCTTAGTCGCTTCGGCCACAAACTGCGGTACTGCGGCCTGCAATACAGAGGAAAGGAAGACAAACAAATACCAGGGATTGTTCGGCCACTTTCTCTTTGTACCAGTCGCCGTTGAGACCTCAGGCGTACTCGGACCCCGTACTGCCGAGCTCCTCCGCAAGATCGGAAAGTCAGCAGCCCGTTTGAGGAAGGAGCCCCCGCGTGGTGGGGTGACTGTTGCATTGTCCGCGGGGCCCAGCCTCAACACCGCTGAGTCCTAAGTCCAAAGTCCATCACCTCACCCTTTCATTTATGGCTTTCATAGTCCTTTTCTCTACAGCAAGATTTGCCCTTTCTTACCTGTAACATGAATTTGAAAAATATATGTAAACACATTGGTTATAGAGAATGATAAAATTCATAACAATCTTTCCATTTCCCTTATTTAAAGTATTTTATTACATTATTAATTGTTCACAATTCTTTCAGAATGAAAATATAAATACAAATATAAACACATATAATAGATACAATTAACTATTGCTCGGAACCTTACAAATACAACGCACCAAATTATATTCCTAATATAAATGAATTGTTGGATCCTCGTCTGTTCTAGGAAACGACGAGTGTTCCAGTTGTTTTAACATCGGAGTGACCTGCTCACGAAAGTAGCGTGCAAGTGGCTGAGCGTTCCACAAGCATGTGCACTCTTAGCTTAGTTCTCAGGGACATTCAGCGTAACACATGTGTGTGCGACAATGTTCTGAATTACAGGTACACCTCGATGAGTGGGCTGGCGCAAGGAGAAATGAAGTGTAATAAAGATGTCTTGGGATACAATGCGCCGTTCGGTCAGGGAATCGAAATCACAACTTTTATGATTGAAAGCCCAACAACTTAGTCTACACCTACAATACCCAGTCCTGCTTTTATATAATATAAACATTGTAAATACAAAAAAATTTCAATGTTTTTGTTTAAAGCAAGGGCCGCATGTATGCCTATCTGTCACATACATTGTATGTGACAGATAGGCATACATACACACATGGCAATAGGGCAATTTTTCAGCAGGGATTTTACACCGTTTTCTTCCTCGGTAACAAAGACAGCTCCACCTCCTCCTCATAATAATTATTATTATTATTTACCTTCTGAGTTCAAATCCCGGCGTGTTTTCAACTTTACCTTTTCATCCTTCAGGAGCCGGAGTGAGGGTGTATCGTTAATGTACTGGTGTTTAATTAATCGACTGGCTAAATAGACACACTTAAAATGTATGGTCTTGTATTTATGTTAGAAATCGCAATTTTTTTTTTTTTATTTACTTTCATCATGCCCCCACCCCGGGAGGTGGTTGTCAGTGAAATAAATTACCAGTCATGCACTGAGGTCGATTTAATCGACTTTCTTCCTCCCCTAAAAATTACTGGCCTTGTGCCTAAACCAGAAACTATTATTATTTGTAACTTCCCCTGACCCCACCTCCGATATTTAATAAATGTATGAAATAAAGTACTACGCAGAACGAAAAATGAAAGAGAATATTCAGAAGAAAAATAAACTGTTTTTATTTCAAATGAAATAAAAATATAATAAATAATATCAAATTTAAAATTCTGACTTTATTTAAACAATAACCTTTACATTATATTTCTCTGCCTGGTTTGTGGTTGTCTATAGCTTGGTAAGGCCGACTTGTTTAATAAAATCTCCAGCATCTTAAAAAATTTTTTTTTTTTTTTAAAAAGGCAAATTGTATTTAGTATTTTGTTTTAATTTGTTTGGGTTTTTGTTTTTCAACCTCTCCGCGCTGTATTTATTTATAAAGATTCTTATTTGACAATAACACTTAAATACATACACATAGACACACACCCATAAATATATATATATATATATATATAAACAGAAAAATCAAGTTCTATCAATAAAAAAAAACATTTATTTCTTTACCACTGTTTCAAAGGAGTTGTACATCCAATTATATATATATGTAATTGGTATATATATAATTGGATGTACAACTCCTTTGAAACATTGGTAAAGAAATAAATGTTTTTTTTAACAACCATATATACATATATATATATATATATGTATATATGGGTGTTATCGCGATCAGTGTTTTTTTTTTTTTTAGAATTATAATATATTTAGCAATAGCAGACACACACATACATGAAACACACACACATATATATATATATGTATGTGTGTGTGTGTCTGGCTGTAAATTTTAGGAATGCGAAACAAGAATTCTTAAAGTAGATTTTTTTTTTATCTTATTATTATTTATAATTTATTCAGTTCAACGGCATAATTCTGGAGTTTCTAGTTGATAAAATATTAAATATACAGTGTCTATATATAAACCTAACAAGAGCCATAACAAACACACGCACTTGTCCATGTGTGTATATTATAAATGTGTGTTGATATTTGTATGTGTGTGTGTTGACATTTGTCTATGTGTGTGAGGTGATATTTGCACGTGTGTATTGATATTTGTATGTATATATGTGTGTGTGTCTTGATATATATGTATGTGTGTGGGTGTGTTTGTATGTTGATATTTGTATTGTGTGGCTTGATTTCACATTTAAACATGGCTGCCCCCATCCAGCTGTTTCGGTGGTGTCGATGTTTGCAAAGTATTTAACTTATTACAATAATAATAACAACAATAATTATTCTTACATCGATCATATTCTACTCTACCGGCTTAAATTACCCTCTACTCATAGTTTCGCCAGCTAACACCAATCAAATCTACCACTTTTAACAAGGTACTGTGTTTTCTTTATCTAAACTGTTTATATTATCACGTTTGGTGGGGTTGGGGCTTTTTTATTTTCCATTGTTTTACGATTATCTTAACTCTATATATATATTAAAGGTTTATTTTGTCTAGACATAAGGCCTGTGTGTTATGATAGGCTTTCTTTCTAAATATATAGATAGATATAGTCGACGGCGTTCAATCGTTGTATATTACTGGTACCTATTTTATCCATACTAGCCGGGGTTTTTTAAGTAGGGATGTAAGACAAGCAATTACACTCGTTATATAAGCTAGTTTGCTCCAAAGGTTCTGTCAGTTTGAGAGAATAAAATAACGATTTATGGTTTTTAATTAGACATCGGTACACGATATTATGAAAGTAAGAAAGCGATGCGGGTGGGGCAGGGTCATTGACATTGAAGCCAGTTCTTCTCGTACTTAACTCTTAACATCCCGTACTTATTTAGAAGAAGAAAATATCAAAAGATATGTTTGTTAATTCAAATGTTTATAGTATCTTTACTAATGAAGCAGATCGTTGTGGAAATATTTAGTATGAGTGTACAAAAATACTTTAATATATTTTTTTTATGATATAGTAGTGTTTTTGTAGTTTTTGCGAGAAAGTCTTAGCTAACGCGGTTACATTCATGTGTTAGAGGGTGTTTAAGAGTTAACTTGTCGACCCTGGAACGATGAAAGTCGTTGATGTAGTCTTTTGTAAGATGTGAACTTGGAATGTCAGGAATGTCAACTCTTTAAATTGCTTTCAATTGTTTAAATAATAATAATTGTTTCTACTATTGGCACAAGGCCAGCAATAATCCAGCACATTACTGGTACTTTATTTTATCGACCCCGTAAGGATGAAAGGCAAAGTTAACCTTGGCGGGATTTGAACTCAGAATGGCAAGGGCCGTAAATAATAATTGTTTATTATTTATCTATTTATAACCCACACGCACACATTCACACTATATTTTCGTCCGGTGTCGTTCTAATGTTTTCTTTATGTAAACCCTTTGTTGTGAATAAAGAAAGCGTTGTTATTATGTTTAAATAATAATAATAGTGGTATTTGTATTAGCCACAAAGGGTTTACATTAAAAAAACAGGACGAAAACAGTGTGTTTGTCGATGTGTGTGTTTTGCGTGCAATAATAATTGTTTCTACTTTTGGCACAAGGCCAGCAATTAACCAGATCGCATTACTGGTACTTTATTTTATCGACCCCGTGAGGATGAAAGGCAAAGTTAACCTCAGCGGGATTTGAACAATAATAATGGTCTCTGGTTTTGGTACAGGGTCAGCAATATTTGAAGGTGACGGGTAAATCCGGTTCTGGTATTTTATTTTATCAACTCTGGAATAATAAAAGGCAAAGTCAGGACCTCGGTACTATTTGTACCCAGGATGTAAAATCCCGGAATAAATACCGCAAAACATTTTGTTAGAGGCTCTACCGATTTTTCTTCTAATAATAATTATTATTATTATTGTCTCTACATTTGGCACAAGGCCAGCAATTTGGAAGGAAGGGAAAAGTCGACTAAATCTACCCCGGTGCGTTATTGGTACTGGGGTCGATTTAAACGACTTTCCCCTCCCCTTCAAATGCTGGCTTTGTGCTTAAAGTAGAAACAATTATTATTATTAAGTCAATATATTTGCCACATGTGCTGCGGATCGGGGACATTACAAGGACAAATTATATAAACATAGATAAATATATAAATAATGGTTTATGAAGAAATCTTGCGTGAGACAATAGACTCAACAAAACAACAATGTTATAATGATATAAAAATAGAGAGAGAGAGAGAAAATATATATTTTGACGTTTCGTTTCACTTCAAAAACCAGCAATATTTCTTAACCCACCCCCGGGATACCGGTTTTGATTCTATATTAAATTAGTTTCACTTTTCTTCCTTCTTACGTCACTAATACTGTTGGGAAATATAATAAATATTTGCCTTTTATTTAATTATTAATTTACCTCTATGGCAGTAAGGGTGTTTTAAGCAATGTGTAATATTGTGGTTATTGTGGTAGTGGTGGTGGTAGCGGTTATTGTGTTGGTGGTGGTTTCGATCTCCCCCTAGGAAATATTAAAGGCAGTCTTATATACCACCAATTATTTTTATTTATTTATTTTTTAAATTCTTACTTCGAAAACATAACATTACTCACTATTAATGAAAATATTTCGTCAGCAAGACATTGCGGTGTATATATTGTACATACATGTTAAGATTCCTTCGTCAGATCTCTCACTATATATATATTTTATAAAATATTTCGTCTGCAAGATATTGTGGTGTATATATATATATACACACACACGCGTACTCTATAAAATGTTTCGAATGATTCACCGGATTCATTGCGTATATACAGGTTAGGGTTAGGTTCCTCTCGTTGGCCAGTGTCCGCGTGTGTCTATGTGTGTATGTACATATATATATATATGTCTGTGTGTGTGTGTGTCTGCCTGGGAGAAAGAGAGAGAGAGCTGAGCATGCTAAATGAATGGTGAGTTATTTTCATTTACTTATTTCGAGATATTATCAGTAATAATATGCTCCATAATAATAAATAACTGTGTTTTCAAGCCCTAACATTCAGTTCGTATTACGTCACTAAAACTGTTTGGTATAATAAGGTATAATATAAACATCAATAATTTATACTTTATTATATATATATATATATATATATGAGTCGGGGCTCGACAGCTAAGCTCTTGCCGTTTCAATAGCTAGTTTCAGTTTGAGTTCTGTTAAATAATGGTCTCACTAGTTTAAAATTGTTTTAATCTTGATGTGTGTGTGTATGTATGTATATATATATATATATATATACACACACACACATCAAGATATATATACATATACATACTCAGAGAGAGAGACAGGTGGGTTCCCGATGTGTATCGGGAGGTGCCCACAGTTAGAAAAAGTACTCAATACGTTAGTAGAGTAAAGGCATGTTTATTTTATTATAGAAATGGCTTCTACGGGACTAGAACTGTTTCATTCGTAAGAAATCATCATATAGAAGTCATTTCTATAATATATATATACAGACATACAGGGTATTCCAAAAAATGTATACATATTTCAGTAGAATGGTGTTGAAGTGTGTATACATTTTGTTTTAAACACCCTGTATATATATATATAGTTTAATTTTAAACATTTTTCTCTCACTAATAACTCTTTTTTAAGTCAACATGTACCAAAGTCCTGCAAGATCCGTGGTAAAGAGAGGAAGTGATGTCCCATACATGTTGTGATGTTTTCTTTTCTTTTAATAATAAATCATTTATTTATTTACATATACGGATCAACCCCTTGCCGTTCATTCTCCTTTAATTCATTCTATTGTGTACGGCGATTACTGTCTACCGAAAACGAAAGAACAACGATTTATATAATGTTTATAATTTACAAAAGAAACTAATACATTTTAAACAAAAATATAAAGCCAGAAAGAAGGTGGTGAGGAAAAATATATACACACACAACTACACACTGTATTACCACATACACATTATATTACGACTTACACACACTGTATTACCTCACACACAATTACTATATTACCACATACGCACACATTATATTACGACACACACACAATTACACACTATATTACTGCACACGCTATATTACCACACACACTACACACTACTATACCTCATACTAGTTTACCATCTATCCGATCTTCTATTGCAATTGGCCTCAGAGGGCATGTAGCACAGTGGTTAAATTGTTAGATAGAACCTCATAAGAGACCAGCTAAAGCTTTGTAGTTGTGAGCTGTGACAGCTACACACCAGAGCTGGAGCCCCATCTTTGAAATACCCAAGAAATCTCTTATGAGATACAACCTTGTATGAAGCCAGCTAAACCTACATATGTAAGAGCTGTGACAACATACATGTGCACGAATGTGATAGGATTGGCGACCCTATTGTTAAAATCCTGAGAAATCTCCTATGAGATACAACCTTGTAGGAGTCCAGTTAAATCTAAATAGGTCTGAGCTCTTACAACAACATATATATATATATATATGTGTGTGTGTGTGATAAGAATGGATCCCTACCGTTAAAATACCCAAGAGACCTCTAAAGAGAAACAGCCTGATAGGAATCCAGCTAACCCTACACTGTGCAACGCCTAAGGTTTGCTTGGTCACTGCTTCCACACAAAAGATGAGATGGTTTCAGACCTCTTATGGGACATCTCAGATAGAAGAAAGCTCAGATACCAGAATACCTTAGCAAAAGACACTGGAATTGACAAGGATTACCTACAAACCTTGATGGGAAATAGAGACTGTTGGCTTGAGGTTGTGCTTGCTGTCTCACCTTAGGGCGATGATTAAGATAAGATGTAAACTTTGACAACATATGTATACATGTGTATGATACAAATGGATCCCCTATCATTTAAACACCCAGGAAACTTCCTGTGAGATACAACCTAGTAGGAGTCCAGCTAAACCTACACCTACATACATAGGTGTGTGCATGATAGGTTGGATCCTCTATTGTTAAAACACCCAGGAAACCTCCTATGAGATGCAACCATGTAGGAAGCCAACTAAACCTACATACATAAGAGATGTATCAACATATATATGCTTGTATGACTTGGGGCCCTATCATTAAAATACCCAAGAGACCGTTTGACATACAGTTTTGTAGGAGGCCAGCTAAATCTACATAGTTGTGAGCTATGACAACAACATACATATGTGTGTGTATGATAGGAATGGGGCCTCTATCATTAAAACACCCAAGAAACCTCCTATGAAATACAACCTACATAGGTGTGAGCTGTAACAACATATGTATGCAGGTATATGATAGGTTTGAGGTCTCCTTTCATTAAAATCTGTACACTGTTCATTTTCCTGACATTTGTACATTATTCTATGTACTATACATGCACCTTTGATGAGTTGTAGTGCACCTGAGCACTGTACACAATAATTTCATTATTATTATTATTATTAAAACATCCAAGAAACCTACAATGAGATACAACCTCATTAACCCTTTAGCATTTAAACTGGCCATATCTGGCCAGAATTCTCTCACCTCTTTCTGTTCAAACCGGCTGTAACTGGCTGCTCATACTAATGTTAAAGTATTGTTCTCAAAATAAATAATATCAAAATCTCATAGATTCGATATTATGTGAGATAATTACGTGAAGTAAAGCCTTTACTGCGAAAATACAATAGTAAATATAGAGTAACGTAAATGCTAAAGGGTTAAACCTACATAGGTGTAAGCTGTTGTAAGTTTCATTTTATTTTATTTCATTTCAGATTGTTTCACTGTTGAACCTTCTTCGCTGAACTCAACACTTTTTAGTGACACATCAACAGACAGCTTCTTATATATTCAACTACAACCAAAATGATGAGGGAAATAGTGAAGAACCTTGCTGTGATGATGTCCACAATGGTAGCCGTCCCTTATACAATAGCTATCCTGTGTAACCTGCTGTATGGTTGGCCACTGTCCAGACAACGCTTAAAGGATTCCCTAAGTCTGAAGAAGGTTTTTGCCTTAAACTACGCAGTCTGGCAACAGATGAAGCTTTTCAAATACTTCACCATCTACATTAGACTGAAGTTCTTTTATAAATATTCCCATTCCTCTTGGGTAATAAAGGTATGTTGTTCCACCATCACCCTCATTACCATTATCAACATTATTATCATCACCATCATCATCATCATCATCATTATCATCACCATCATCATAATCATTATCATTAACATTAAACATTATCATCATCATCATCATCACCATCGTTATAGTTTTTCTACCATCATCATCATCTCAATCACAATTCCATAATCCTCATTTTCACATCTGTATTTCCATGCTTGGTTTGGTCAGGTCATCTCCAGACATCTTTCCTTTATCATCTCCTCTGTGAGGTTCGATACTATGAGATCAGTTCTCATCATTACTGCCCAGGTTTTCTTTGGTTTCCCTCTTCTACCGCTTCCTTCTAAGTCATGTAGTGTTCTAAATAGAAAAAGTCTAAAGTCTGTCTCAAGCCGGAGGCTCAGCAGGTCAATGCTTATTCCAGTTTCCTTTGAGTTAAGGGCCTGAGAGTACAAAACTAACCCTGGACAGGATGCCAGTCCATCATAGGGCTAAACTCCCAGCTATTACTGGTACTCATTTTCAACTCTGTATACAGGAGCAACGTGAAATGACTTGTTTTGCTCAAGAACACCACACACAACCCAGTCCAGGAATCAAACCTACGACATTATGATCATTAGTCTAAGGGCGGTGAATTGGCAGTATCGGTAGAGGGTTGGACGCCATGCTTTCTAGCATAGTTACGTCCCTTTACAGTCTGAGTTCAAATCCCGCCGAGGTTAACTTTGCCTTTCATCCTTACGGGGTCGATAAAATAAAGTACCAGTAATGTACTGGGTAATTGCTGGCCTTGTGCCTAAAGTAGAAACAATTATGATCATTAGTCTAACACCTTTACCACACGCCTCCACAGCAATGTTAATGTGGATGAACAATGAAACATGAACAAGCTAGGAGAAAAGCTGAGTATAAGAGGAATCAGATGTTGCATGGAAGAGAGAGGATTGCACAGGTTTCGACATGTAATGTGTATAGATGATGAATGCTGGGTGAAGAAGTGGCAAGAGTTCTAAGCGGATGGAAGTTGTAGAAGAGGAGGACCAAGAATGATGTGGTGAAAGCAGATCTCCAAGAAACTACACCTCACTAATGAAATCACAAAGTAAAGAATCAAATAGAGAGATGCTGAGTTGGATAAGAGTTATCTAACATAGGGATATTGGGTGTTGGATGGAGAAGTAGCAAGAATTCCAAGTGGAAGGAAGTCATGATAGAGGAAAACCAAGAAAGATGTGGGCAGAAATGATGTAAGATGATCTAATGAAATTACACCTCACTAAGGAAAGATAGACAGTTAGGTGAGATGCTCTGCTAGAGCGGACTCATCTCTTTTAACAGCATGGAAATCATCATCATCACCACTGTTTTTATATCCGTTTTTCCATACTTGCATGGGTTGGATGGGTCCTCCTCACCACAGCATCTCCTCTGTAAGTCTCAGTGACTTGAAGTCAGCTCTCACCACCTCTGCCCAGGTCTTTCTTGGTCTACCTCCACTGCAGCTTACTTTCACTGGGATTTCCTGGCACTTCTTCACCCATCAACCATCATCCATGTGTATGTGTATCACATGTCTATACCAAAACAGTCTTCTCTCCTGCACACCACCTCGGATTCTTCTTAAAATATGGTTCTAAAAACAATAGTAATGATGATGATTATTATTGTATGACTTACTGTGTATGCTTGAATAAAAGCCAAGGAGGTTGGTTTATATATGCCATCTAAACAATGTGTTGTGAAATAACTGAGCTGATATCTGAAATATAGGACAAGTACCATATATAGTGAAGGCATATGGCTTAGTGGTTAGAGCATCGGGCTTGCAATCGTGAGGTTGTGAGTTTGATTCTTGAACCGGGCTTTGCATTATGTTCTTGAGCATGACACTTTATTTCAAGTTGCTCCAGTTCACTCAGCTGTAGAAATGAGTTGCGACGTCACTGGTGCTAAGCTGTATCAGCTTTTGCTTTTCCCTAGGTTAACATCGGTGGCATGGAGAAGGGAGACTGGTATACATGGGCGACTGCTGGATATCCAAAAACATCCTTGCCTGGATATATGCTCTGGAGGGGAGCTTTCAAGGTGTAAATCTCATGGTCATTCATGACCGAAAGGGGTCTTTACTTTATTACCATATACACTTGAATATAAGCCAAGGAATATGTGACTAAAAACATTGATTGTAAAATGGTGGGGTCAGCTTATATACACCATCTAAACAATTTGTTGATTAGCGACCTCAGCTTATAAATGGGGTTTGGATTTTTGCTTATATTCGAGTATATACAATAAAAGATACATTTACAAACACAAAGTAATTTAATTCTTAAACATTTTATTCCTTCCAGAACATTGCATATGGTCGCAATGACAAACACCTGGATGTATACTTACCTGTTGGTACCTATGAAGGTGATGACCCAAGGCCAGTTTTAGTTTATGTTTTTGGTGAAGGTTGGAGCACTGGTGACAAGAATATGTGTGGTTTAGTTTGTTCTCAGATTGCTGACAAAGTCAATGCTATTGTTTGCTGCCCAAACTATTCACTTTATCCACAGGTAAGAAAAATGTCTTCTTATTCCTTTACACTCTGTTTAGCTCTAATGAAGGAGTGTACGAGGGTCGGCTGATATGTTCATTGGTTGACCAAAATAAATAAGCTTTAGCAAGACACTTTATTTCACGTTGCTCCTTCTGCCAGGAATTGCAACTAGTAGATAGTATCTGTAATGGAAAGACCAATGGAAATATTGTTTCCATGGTGAAATTTGAAGAGTTCCACCCCACTCTGTAAGTGAATGAGGCCTGGGATCTTGTCAATCGTTAAAATATAGAAACAAAGATATCCCATGTTTGTGAAAGAATTAAAAGAAAGTAAAGAGAATATTGAGTGCTACATTATGAATTAGTAGATGTGGGGTGGGGAGTTTACCTAGAAGCTTTGTCATCACTAATTTGTAAGCTGCATATTGATACTGTTGTTGTTGTTGTTGTTAGGGTTGTGCAGACGATATGGTGCAGGATGTGGTTGATGCCATCAGTTGGATACACAACTATATTCACAAATATGGCGGAGACAAGGTAAGATTTTCATTGAAATAAATTACTATTAATTGGTTGGGTAGCTGACTGGTTTGGTATTTTTTTTTTTTTTGTCTGCTAGTTGGTAAGATGTACAGAATAATCTCCCTTGATATTCACTGTGTTGGTTTTGTAACTTTGATTACTTCCCTTGCATTGTATGTAGTCTAGTTACTTCTAACACAATTTGGTAATAAAATAAGTATGTTTCATGAAGAAGTTCGATCCAACACCGCGATACCGTGGGTATGTGTCTTCTACCATAGCCAAGAGTCGACCTTCTTTCTCCTCTATTAGAACTGCCCAATGTTAACTGTATATCTCTATAACGACCCTACGACTCAATCAATAGTTAAGGGCCCACAACATAATTGCAATATGCTGTTTAATATATTTGCTACACTAACAGACTACCATTGGTTCCTTGGCTGCCTTTAATAGGGTTCAATCTGTTGAAAACATTTTGGCTGGGTCTTTGCTTTGGGGATAACTTCCTACCTCCTGCTAGATTAAGAGGCACTGTAAAAGCTCTGGGCCATGGCCTCTCTTTGACTCAAAGGTCTTATAAAAGCCATGAACCATACACTCTTTACTATTTTTAGGGACCCTATAAAAGCCATGAGCCATACACTCCTTACTATTTTTAGGGACCCTATAAAAGCCATGGGCCATACACTCCTTACTAGTTTTAAGGACCCTATAAAAGTCATGGACCACCACTCCCTACTATTTTTGGAGACCCTATAAAAGCCATGGGCCATCACTCCTTACTAGAGGGATCCTATAAAATCGATAAGCTGTACACTGTAAAAATTATATTTTGTACCTTTTCTGCCATGATTAATATTTTTTTTTAAAGCCAAAATTCTACCAAAGCTAATATTTCTTTGTTTTTTTTTTATGTATATATTTTTGCTGCTGGTAATTTAGGAAAAAATCATCTTGATTGGTCACTCTTGTGGCGCTCACCTGTGTGTAATGGCTGTGTTGGAACTGCTCCATGGAGAACTACGACTCAGTCGTGAGGGATTGGACCCATTGGACGACACCAGTGAAGAGAGTGAAACACGACCGTTAGATTTGGGTGTTGCAGGTGGTGGGGGAAGTGGTGCACATGGTAAAGACCATGCTGTAACCACTGAGACATTCACTGCTCCTTCAACAACAACAACAACAACATCATCGGATACCAAAAATGTTAACGAGATGAACCACGAACCTATGGATATAGATACACCGGAGAGTGAAGATGAAGTTGCAGGAAATGTGGCCAACTTTCGTAAAACTGCGTCCCACTTTCTAGACATGGAAGGAGATGAAGAAGCTTCCGATAATGATTCTGTTGTTACTGTCCGCCAGAAAGATCTTGAGAGTGGCCCCAGTTTACATGACATGTGTAGATCAATCAAAGCTGTCATTGGTAAGAATACATTTAGGTTTTTTTTCCCTACCATTATCATCATCATAACATCCATTTCTTATTTCTTTTTTCTTTTCATCATCATCACTATCATCATATATATATATATATCATCACTATCATCATCTATATATAAATGTGGTTGATGTTAGGAAGGGTATCCAGCTGTAGAAACCAAGCCAAAATTAGTTCTGTATGAACAAGACACTTTATCATTACTTTCACATTGACTCTTCCATTGCTGGCATGGGTTGGACAGGACTTTTTAAGGCAATGTTTGACAGCTTGATGCCCTTCCTGATACTAGATGCTATTTATAGGAGTGAGTGTATAGTATTTTTAAGAGTGTATGGTGTTATTTAAGGGGTGTATGATGTTTTTAAGGATATATGGTGTTATTTAAGGGTGTATGATGTTATTAAAGGAGTGTATGGTGTTATTTAAGAAGTGTATGATGTTATTTAGGCGTGTCTGGTACTATTTAGGGGGTGTCTGGTGTTATTTAAGGGTGTATGGTGTTATTCAAGGATGTATAATGTTATTTAGGGATGCATAATGTTATTTAGGGATGCATGGTACTATTTAGGGGTGTCTGGTGCTTCTTACTATATTTGGTGTTATTACTGTTGAACCTTATTCTCCTCTTCCTTAAGGTCTAGCTGGTGTGTACAACATAAAAGACCAATATGAACATGAGAAACAGAGAGGTTTGGAAGATTTAAGCTGTATTCAGAAATGTATGTATGGAGAAGATCATTTTGGTCGATTTTCTCCGTCAATTATCATAGAAAGTCTGAAGAGAAGCATCAAGTAAGTGAACAACACAATAAACTCTGTCTTTAACACCCCTCTCAACCCTCACCCTTTCATATCCCTGTATGTCTTTAACACCCCTCTCAACCCTAACCCTTTCATATCCCTGTATGTCTTAACACCCCTCTCAACCCTAACCCTTTCATATCCCTGTATGTCTTAACACCCTTTTCATCCCTAACCCTTTCATATCCCTGTATGTCTTAACACCCTTTTCATCCCTAACCCTTTCATATCCCTGTATGTCTTAACACCCTTCTCATCCCTAACCCTTTCATATCCCTGTATGTCTTAACACCCCTCTCATCGCTAACCCTTTCATATCCCTGTATATCTTAACACCC
Organism: Eledone cirrhosa; assembly: GCA_964016885.1. Classification (NCBI taxonomy): domain Eukaryota; kingdom Metazoa; phylum Mollusca; class Cephalopoda; order Octopoda; family Eledonidae; genus Eledone; species Eledone cirrhosa. The sequence continues at coordinate 18,164,321 of OZ024748.1, forward strand.
TTCTCATCCCTAACCCTTTCATATCCCTGTATGTCTTAACACCCCTCTCATCGCTAACCCTTTCATATCCCTGTATGTCTTAACACCCTTCTCATCCCTAACCCTTTCATATCCCTGTATGTCTTAACACCCTTCTCATCCCTAACCCTTTCATATCCCTGTATGTCTTAACACCCTTCTCATCCCTAACCCTTTCATATCCCTGTATGTCTTAACACCCTTCTCATCCCTAACCCTTTCATATCCCTGTATGTCTTAACACCCCTCTCATCGCTAACCCTTTCATATCCCTGTATGTCTTAACACCCTTCTCATCCCTAACCCTTTCATATCCCTGTATGTCTTAACACCCTTCTCATCCCTAACCCTTTCATATCCCTGTATGTCTTAACACCCTTCTCATCCCTAACCCTTTCATATCCCTGTATGTCTTAACGCCCCTCTCATCCCTAACCCTTTCATATCCCTGTATGTCTTAACACCCCTCTCATCCCTAACCCTTTCATATCCCTGTATGTCTTAACACCCCTCTCATCCCTAACCCTTTCATATCCCTGTATGTCTTAACACCCCTCTCATCCCTAACCCTTTCATATCCCTGTATGTCTTAACACCCTTCTCATCCCTAACCCTTTCATATCCCTGTATGTCTTAACACCCTTCTCATCCCTAACCCTTTCATATCCCTGTATGTCTTAACACCCTTCTCATCCCTAACCCTTTCATATCCCTGTATGTCTTAACACCCTTCTCATCCCTAACCCTTTCATATCCCTGTATGTCTTAACACCCCTCTCATCCCTAACCCTTTCATATCCCTGTATGTCTTAACACCCTTCTCATCCCTAACCCTTTCATATCCCTGTATGTCTTAACACCCTTCTCATCCCTAACCCTTTCATATCCCTGTATGTCTTAACACCCTTCTCAACCCTAACCCTTTCATATCCCTGTATGTCTTAACACCCTTCTCATCCCTAACCCTTTCATATCCCTGTATGTCTTAACACCCTTCTCATCCCTAACCCTTTCATATCCCTGTATGTCTTAACACACTTCTCATCCCTAACCCTTTCATATCCCTGTATGTCTTAACACCCTTCTCAACCCTAACCCTTTCATATCCCTGTATGTCTTAACACCCTTCTCAACCCTAACCCTTTCATATCCCTGTATGTCTTAACACCCTTCTCAACCCTAACCCTTTCATATCCCTGTATGTCTTAACACCCTTCTCATCCCTAACCCTTTCATATCCCTGTATGTCTTAACACCCTTCTCAACCCTAACCCTTTCATATCCCTGTATGTCTTAACACCCTTCTCAACCCTAACCCTTTCATATCCCTGTATGTCTTAACACCCTTCTCAACCCTAACCCTTTCATATCCCTGTATATCTTAACACCCTTCTCATCCCTAACCCTTTCATATCC
>OZ024748.1:18170754-18183254 GCA_964016885.1 Eledone cirrhosa
AAAAAAAACCTTTTAACCCTTTCATGGACTATATTTATTTCTAATGAAATATATTGTCTTTCAATTAATTTATGAAGAATTTTGAGGGATTTACAGTACTTATTAATTATTTCATTACGAAGATAGTAACTTAACATATGGTTCTTATATAAAATTATGTTGGAAGATTTTAATTTGGGTGGGTTTTGTTTCATAGAACTTGAGCTAGTTTGGGCTAAGTTGATATCAAAAGATTTAAATACAAACCCTTTGAAATGGGGCTTTTGTTAGGTTGGTATTAAAAGGATTAAATACAAACCCTTTGAAATAGGTGTTTTTTGTTTCATAGAACCTGAGCTAGTTTGGGCTAAGTTGATATCAAAAGATTTAAATACAAACCCTTTGAAATGGGGCTTTTGTTAGGTTAATATTAAAAGGATTAAATACAAACCCTTTGAAATAGGTGTTTTTTGTTTCATAGAACCTGAGCTAGTTTGGGCCAAGTTGATATCAAAAGATTTAAATACAAACCCTTTGAAATGGGACTTTTGTTAGGTTGGTATTAAAAGGATAAAATACAAACCCTTTGAAATAGGTGGTTTTTGTTTCATAGAACCTGAGCTAGTTTGGGCCAAGTTGATATCAAAAGATTTAAATACAAACCCTTTGAAATGGGACTTTTGTTAGGTTGGTATTAAAAGGATTAAATACAAACCCTTTGAAATAGGTGGTTTTTGTTTCATAGAACCTGAGCTAGTTTGGGCTAAGTTGATATCAAAAGATTTAAATACAAACCCTTTGAAATGGGACTTTTGTTAGGTTGGTATTAAAAGGATTAAATACAAACCCTTTGAAATAGGTGTTTTTTGTTTCATAGAACCTGAGCTAGTTTGGGCCAAGTTGATATCAAAAGATTTAAATACAAACCCTTTGAAATGGGGCTTTTGTTAGGTTGGTATTAAAAGGATTAAATACAAACCCTTTGAAATAGGTGGCTTTTATTTCATAGAACCTGAGCTAGTTTTAGTTGGATTGATATCGGAAGTATTAAATTATTTCCTGTTGTCAATAAATAATTCACTAAATGTCTTTGGTGTGGAACAGTGTTGTGACCTTTGATAGGTGGTGAATTGACAGTCGTTAGAATGTTGGATAGAATGCTTTATTGTATTTGTTCTGGTTCTCTGAGTTCAAATCATGTCAAAGTCAATAAAAAAAGTAACAGTCTAATACTGGGGTTGATTCTTCCTCTACATCTCTTTCTCACTTTCTATCTTTGTCTGAAAGAAATCTCCTGTACTCGGACTTGGAGAGGGATGGGCTCTGCCAAGCTTACAATGCCAAAGAAATACTGTATTAACATATGGCGCCCCTATGACTCTATCAGGAGTTACGGGACCATACATTCATACATGATCTTTGATATGAGTGGTTTTGTTTCAGAGAACCTGAGCTGATTCTTAGCCAAAAATTGGTAGCATAAGGGTTAAAGAGAAAAGTACTAATATGTCCAATATGAAAGAATGTTGTGATGACAGGTTGACAATAGCCCCAGGCTAGTTTTTATTTTTGAACATGTCTGTGTGTTTTTATATACTTCTAAATGATTCATCAGTGTTGTTCTTGTTGTTAAGGAAATAATTGTGTTGCTTTTATTCTTCAATATCGTTATTCTTAGTAGGGTGGTGGATTGGCAGTATTAGTAGAGCGTCGGACAGCATGCTTTGCGGCGTCGAGTTACGGCCCTTTAGGTTCTGAAGTCAAATCCCTCCGAGGTTAGCTTTGCCTTTCATCCTTACAGGGGTTGATAAAATAAGACACCAGTAATGCACTTTCTCCTCCCCACAAAATTGTTGGCTTTGTGCCATTATTATATAAAGGGGCAGTAGATTTGCAAAATTGTTAGACCATTAGCAGGGTCCATGCTATGATTAAGGTCAACTAAGCAGCTCACCTAATGTGCAGCAGAACTCAGAAAAGGTGCATTACTGGACCTTAAAGTATCAAGGTTTCATACAAATTTGTATAATTCAATTAAGTATAAAATAATTTCCCGTGTAAATCACTAAATACTTTGAGTATGAGAATATTTCATGATATTCTCTCAATTCTGCCAATCCACCAGTATTTTACCTTCTGAGTTCAAATCCTACCATGGTCAACTTTACTTTTCATCATTCCCAGTAAAGATTTCTTTGCTTTCACCCAAATGGCTTGGGTTGGTTCTATTCCCAGCATGGTAACTAAATCTCAGGGTAGTGATTGACAAAAAAACAGCATTATTGGACTGGACAAAATGCCTTGCAGTATTTGCTCTGAGTTCAAATCCTGTTGATGTCAATTTTGCCTTTTATCCTTTCGGTATTGGATAAAATAAAGCACCAATGAAGTTCTGTTCTTCTGCTTACATGGATTCCCTTGACTCTCTTTCACCAGCCAGTTCTAGTGTTCATCATATTCGGCAGGTGAGAAGGATTACAGTTTATGTTGTCACAAATCTGCTAGGTCCCACTGCTTACATGGATTCCCTTGACTCTCTGTCACCATCCAGTTCTAGTGTTCATCATATTCAGCAGGTGAGAAGGATTACAGTTTATGTTGTCACAAATCTGCTAGGTCCCACTGCTTACATGGATTCCCTTGACTCTCTGTCACCAGCCAGTTCTAGTGTTCATCATATTCGGCAGGTGAGAAGGATTGCAGTTTATGTTGTCACAAATCTGCTAGGTCCCACTGCTTACATGGATTCCCTTGACTCTCTGTCACCAGCCAGTTCTAGTGTTCATCATATTCAGCAGGTGAAAGGGATTACAGTTATGTCATCACAAATCTACTTGAGATAGGTCTTGGCTTGTCGTCCTCTGCTAGCTCCTCCTTGTGTAGGCTCATACCACGAAGCAACTTCACTAACAATTTTGTCTTTAACTTTTTCTATCAAATTTCTGGCCCTGTAACTATGTTGGAAACAATTGTTATAATTATTATTATTATGGTAGTGGATTGGCAGTATCAGTAGAGGGTCAGACACCATGCTTTGCAGCATAGATTTACGACCCTTTATAGTCTGAGTTCAAATCCCGCCGAGGTTAACTTTGCCTTTCATCCTTACGGGGTCGATAAAATAAAGCACCAGTAATACACTGGGGTAATTGCTGGCCTTGTGCCAAAAGTAAAAACAATTATCACTATTATGGTATATGTTTGGAAACAACTCTCAGAATATTATTCAAGTTCTCCATAAAAAATTTGGGTGGGTGAGGACTGGTTTCATATTATGTTAAAATGTCTCAAATTTAACTGTCAAATCAATATATTTATGTTGTGAAAATGTAGGGGGTGGGGTGTAAGATAGTAAACCTGTTAACATAAGGAAGCATTTGAAGGACTTATGGGCCTCAAGGAAAGGCTTCATATTTGTCATGGTGTTTATCTATTTTGAAACAATGTTTTACAGCCAGATGCTGTACCTGATGTCAACTCTTTTAGGGTTCCCTTATGATTCACAGGGATATGGTGTACCTATTATTCTAAACCAGGTACACATGACATATTGTAAACCTGTCAGATAAGAATATATGTTCGGGTTAACCCTTTCATTACCATATTTATAATGAAATACACCACCCATGTGTTTGTTGTAATTAATTTTGTAAATAATAACCAATTTGAAGGAATTCAAGTGAAGTGACTAACCATATTATTAAGTCGGTGGATTGGCAGAATCGGTAGAGTGTCAGACACCATGCTTCGTGGCATAGTTATGGCCCTTTATGTTCTGAGTTCAAATCCCACTGAGGTTAGCTTTGCCTTTCATCCTTACGGGGAGTCAATAAAATAAAGCACCAGTAATGTACTGGGGTCAATTTAATCAACTTTACCACCTCCAAAATTGTCGGCCTTGTGCCTAAATCAGAAACCATTATTAAGTCGGAGTGTAGTACATAGCTTAACAGATATATTCTTCCATAATGTTATATATATTTTATTTGAATATGAATACTTTAAACCAGAGGTTTGTGGTCATAGAATTAGGGTGAGTTGGTATTAAAAGGGTTAAAACAAATTCTTGTATGTGTGTGTGTTTATATGTGAGAATTATCATAGCTAGCCAAATATATATGGTGTGTATATATATATAATCTGTATGTGTTTATATGTGAGAATTGTCATAGCTAGCCAAATATACATGGTGTGTTTATTATATATATATATATATGTCCCACCCTTGCAAGCAGGGAAAAGCGGATGTAAAATGAAATGAAATGTGTTTATATGTGGGAATTGTCATAGCTAGGCAACTATATATAGTGTGAGTTCATTAGCATTAAATAGATGAATATATGAGAGTTTAGTACTGAATAATAACAAATTTACTAATGAAAGGACTCAATACTGAATGTAGAGTAAAAATTACTATATAAAATAAAGATGTTGACTGTGATTATTCCTCTTGAGGTTTGTTCAAATATATATTAATATATATATGTGTATGTATATGTATATCTGTATGTATAGTGGGTTCTGATCTGGCTATCCTAGTAGCTAGTAGCCCACAATAGAGGAAGAACTCAATATTTAAATTAAGTTATTCTATAAGTAGATATATTTATAGACTTACAACATGGCCATGATGTTTCAGCAAAGCTTGTGTTCACTAAGCTATATCTGATGAAACTTACCAAACACAAACTTTGCTGAAACATTGTGGCCCTACTGTAAAAAAATAAACATATCTACTTATTTATATGTGTGTGTATGTATATATATATATGTTTATATACATATATATATACACACACATTTATCATCAATTGATAATTATCTTAGAGTTCCAGCATTTTTAAAAATTCTCAATGTTGTTGATGTTGATTGTCGTCCCTCTCCAGAGCTTTTATCGAATAAATACCAGTCATACGCTGGTGCTAATCATATCAACTGTGCTTTCTTCTCTCTACAAAAATGTTGGCCAATGCCTGGTCAACAGAAACCATTGTTATTGTTGTTGTAAATAGGGTGGAGCATTGGACAATATGCTTTATGGCATAGAGTTATGGCCCTTTACATTCTGAGTTCATATCCGGCCAAGGTTAACTTTACCTTGCATCCTTCGGAGTTGACAAAATAAAGTACCAGTTATGCACTGGGGTCGATTTAATTGATGTTACCCTCCCCCAAAAATTGTTGGCCTTGTGCCTAAGTTGTTGTGAAAGCAGTGGAGTGGCAAATAATGAAATAATTTTTAGTTTATTGTTGAAATCCCCATAAGATTCAGTTTTCCTTTAACTGTTTCGTGATCATATTTCTGAAGAAATATTCTCTATTTTAATTAATTAATTAAAGAATTTTGAGAGATTTATTAAAATTATTAATTACTTTTTACTTATTAAAATAGTAACTTAACATACGGTTTAGTTTAAATAGGAATCCTTTAAAATATGTGGTTTTATTTCGAGAGAGAGACTGAGCATAAGAGGAATCAAATGCTGTTTGCAGGAGAGGCGGTTGCGCTGGTATGGACATGTGATGCGTATGAAGGATGACAGCTGCATAAAAAGGTGCAGAGCACTAGAAGTCGATGGAAACCGCGGAGTGGGGAGACCCAAGATGACCTGGGATGAGGTGATAAAAGCCGACCTTACCCAATTACACCTCTCAAAGGCAATGACACACGACCGTGACCTCTGGCGTCACGCAGTAATACAGAGTACCCGACCTCCCATGGGTACAAGCTGAAGCATATAGACAATATGCTCCCACCGCAAGGTGGTCGTGGAGGTACCACGACAAAAAAGCACCCAGCCCACACTGTAAAGTGGACGTGTAGGCGCCACGAAAAAGCACCCAGCGCTCACTGTAAATGAGGTTGGTGTTAGGAAGGGCATCCAGCTGTAGAAATCAAGCCAAATCAGTTCCTGTATGAGCAAGGCATGGCCAGCCGACCAGACACTGCCCACAACAGGACAACCCGTCTAACCCATGCTAGCGTGGAAGAATGGATGTAAAATGGTGATGATGATTTCATAGAACCAGAGCTGGTTTTTGTCAGGTTGGTATCAAAAGATTTAAAATTATGAATTATTTCATTATTAACATAGTAACTTAACATCTGATTCTTATATATAATTATGCTGGACGATTTTAATTTAAATAGGATCGAACACTTTAAAATATGTGGTTTTGTTGCATTATTTGGTTGGGTTGATACTAAAGAGTTTAAATCCCTTCAATTTGTTGATTATTTCCCAAATGATTTCCAGATTATAGGCAGAGTCCTTCATTGGAAATATGTCTATGCCTTCAACCCTTCCATTACCATATTTCTAATGAAAGACACTGCCTATAAATTTTGAATGTAAGTGAAAATTTGGAGCAATTTAGTAACATAACTAATTTTGTCATTAACCCTTTAGCATTTACATTACTCTATATTTACTATTATATTTTCACAGTAAAGGCTTTACCTCACATAATATTGAATCTATGAGATTTTGATATTATTAATTTTCAGAACAATGCCTTAACATCAGTATGAGCAGCCGGTTACTGCCAGTTTGAACAGAAAGAGGTGAGAGAATTCTACCTGGATATGGCCAATTTAAATGCTAAATGGTTAAGTTAGAGTTCGCAGTATAACTAAATCGTTCTAACATAAAATGTTGATGGAAAGTATGTCGATAAATATAAACACTTAAAAACCAGCAGTTTTGTGGCTTCCTTGAGAATTACATCTCAAATTTTTCTTGGTGATATATGAATTGTAAAATGTCAGAAGAAAAGAAAATTGAAAATCTTTTACAATTATGTTCTAAATTGTCACCAATTTCACTGTCTCCAGTTGATGAACAACAACACCACCACCATTACCATCAATAGCAATATCACCACCATCAACCTCAACACCATCCCACCTCTTCCACCATCATGACCCACCACTGCTACCATCACTACCACCAACACAACCACAACCACCACCACCATTATCACAAGCTTCCTCTTCATTCTATCCTGTTGTCATCTACTTTCATATGGTGGTGGTGGTGGTGGTGGGGTGATGAGGTCAATTGACACATTTTCTTATGTCTAAGTAGGCCCCTGGGTGTTTGTATAATGTGTGATTATATATGTGTACAAGTGTGGTGTGTGCAATGTGTATTTATATATGTGCACAAGTGTTTGTACATACATATATACATATGAATGTACTCTGCCAAATATAAACCCATTTCAAATATATGTATATATATATATATGAGTGTGTGTATATATATATATGTGTGTGTGTGTATCGCAGGTTTCAATCGGGTGTAAACACAGTAAGTAAGGTACTCAATACATAGCAGAGCATAGATGATGATTTCCTTCGAATGAAACAGTTCTAGTTCTGTGGAAGCCATTTCTATATTATATATATATTTCTATATAGTTTATGTGTGTGTATGCCATATGTTTATATATGCGTGTGTATAAACATATATTTATATATGTGTATCCAGGCTAGCTAAATTTTTGAGAAGTTCTGTTTGAAATCATGAAATCTCAGGTTTGATCTTACTGTATGGCAGTTCAGGAGAGCTGACCTGGTGTTAAAGAGCAACACATACATGCAATAACTCACCGACACTGCAGTTCAATAGCTCCATTTGTGTATTCGCTTGCAGTTTCTTGTATTCTTTTACTGGTTTCAGTCATTAGACTGTGTCCATGCTGGAGCACTGCCTTAAATCATAAATATTATAGATTAATAAATAACTCTTGCCCACAATTATCTTAGAAATAATGCTATTTACAATTGTGAAATATCAACACTTAGGAGCAACTTCAAGTAACTTTAAAACCCATTTTTATTTGCATTAAAAAACTCTCTATCCATAGCTAAATTAATCTGGCATTTAAAAATCTATAACATAAGATACTTTCTTTAGTGGGATATTATTAATTCTGCAAAGCCTTATTGTGGGGGTAAAACTAAATTTAATCTTTTTCTGACCAAAGCATTAGCAATAATTCAAAAATGATCCTTCTCAAATCTAAAAATGAAATAATCTCTTCTTGTCCACATAGAACATTTTATTCTTTAACCCTTTAATGTTCAAACCAGCCAGAATTCTCTACCTCTCTCTGTTGGAACTGGCAGTAACCAGTCGCTCAAACTGATGTTAAGGTATTGTTTTCAAAATCTCAGATTCGATACTATGTGAGATAATTATGCAAGGTAAAGCCTTTACCATGAAAATATAATAGTATATATAGAGTAATGTGAATACTAAAGGGTTAAGTAAGTTTGTTTTGAAACAACAAGCAAGTTTAACTAAAGAAATTTTAGCCTGATAGTGGAGTTTAGAAGCCTCTAAAAAATGGAAAAAGCAATACTCATTTTTTTCCATTTCTTATAGGTTTCTAAACCCCACTATCAGACTAAAATTTCTTTAGTCAAAAATACAGTGGAAGCTTCTATTTCTATTTTGTTCTTTCTTTTACAAACTCTGCGACCCAGATTAATTATACACATGTTTAAGTATCTTTATTAACCCTTTAATGTTCAAATCGGCCAGACTTCTCTACCTCTTTCTGTTGAAACTGGCTGTAACTAGTCGCTCAAACTGATGTTATGGTATTGTTCTCAAAATAAATACTTTCAAAATCTCATAGATTCAATATTATGTGAGATAATTATGCGAGGTAAAGCCTTTACCACGAAAATATAATAGTATATATAGAGTAATGTGAATGCAAAAGGGTTAATACTTAAAACATTTGTATCATATAACATTTATACCCTAAACAAGCAGGGAATGTGTGTGTGTAGGTGTGGTAAATAAATATATACATAATTGCAAACGAATCGAATATTATTATTGATATTCGAAAAACTCAGATTACATTTATTGTATTCAGCCATACAGAGCGATAGCTAGTTGTTAGTCATATATATATATTTAAGTATGTGAATTTTGTATATCTAATGATATACGGTATGTTTATAAATAAACATTTGGAAAGTCCTTTAGCTATGAATGTTGAAAAAGTGACAGTTAGCACCATCTAAGGTATTCCAGGGGATAACTGCCATGCCATCATCAGGAATGGCTTCCCCTTCCCTGCTCACACACACACACACAGGATGTTCCCCTCCCAAAATGTATACACACTTTGATTAGAAAGTGTGTATACATTTTGGGGGTCACACCTTCCCGCCCGTCTCCTCAATCTATCTTATTTCTCATTCTTTCTTCTGATGAAGGACTAGTGTCCGAAACGCTAAGACCCTCTTCCTGCCATATCAAGCGTTAACCTAATATATCCCTTCCATATACTGTACCGATTGTGTTGTTATTTCTGTTTACCTTTTATATATAATTATAATTAAAAACAGCCAACGCTCTACAGTAAAACTAAATGTGTGCACTCTGAACAGGTGATTGCATAACTGCAATTCACTGGATTTGTTGAGTGAGCTAGATGCTGGTCGAAGGACACGATCTTCATTAATATTGTTATATATATGTATATGTATGTGCGTGTATATATATGTGTGTATGTATATATATGTGTGTGTGTATATATATATGTGTGTGTATATATATATATGTGTGTGTGTGTGTATATATGTGCGTGTGTGTGTGTGTTTACATGACAGGCTTCTGCAGTTTCTGCCCAAGAATGTAGTAAAAGATTCAACCCAGATCCTTACGGTTGTGGAATAAACACTTTAACCAGACAGCCATTCCTGGGTTTATCTCTATATATAAATTTGAGCGTCTTCCGTTAATCCCACAATGTGTGTGTGTTTGTGTGAATGTATGTATGTGTGTGTAAAAGGAAGAAAGGGGATTGTGAAAAAAACTATAACAAAACAGTGGTTGGCGTTTCATTTGCTACGCTGTCTGTGAGTGTATGCGAATGTGTGTCTTTGCGTAAATGTATGTGTGTATTTTTGTAAATGTGTGTTTGCACAGTTATATTTATAAATGCGTAAACACAGACACACATTTATATTTATAGGTATAAATGTATATATATATATATATATATATATATAGTAGAATAATCGAGTATCGAAAAATCGGCGCACGAGTTCACGATAAACAAAATTCGAAATGAGCGGCAGAGGGCTCAATAATTCAGATAAATCAGAGCTATAACTATCGTTAAAATACCGTCACACATAGAACAAGTCTATCATCAACCGTACGACCGAAAAATTGCAATCTGGAAGATTCGGGACACTCAGATAAAAAATCAATAAATCAATAAATCAAATGAATACACCCATACACATACATCTCCATGTCAGCATGTTGAAAAACATTGTTGTATGCATATAAGACAATAAATATCAGATAATGTGAGACATATGTGCAAGCTGTTTCTTCTATACCTCATTTCATTGCAGCACGTGGTGCAACAACCCAAGTTATGTCATGCACCCTGTTCAATTCTGTACAACTTATACAGCTGTTGCAACCATTTTAACAATATTTGTAACCCTGAGCTCTAGATAGGGCAACAACAACAACAACCATATTCTAAATCAATAACACAAGCTAATGATGGTGGTGGTGGTGGTGTCAGTGTTAATGTTGGTTGTGATGATGACTGATGATTATGATGGTGGTTGTGGTGGTGGTGATTGTGATGACAATGATGATTATGATTGGGGATGACAGTGGTGGTGGTGGTGGTGGTGATAACAATGACAGTGGTGGTGGTGGTGATAACAATGATAGTGGTGGTGGTGGTGGTGGTGATAACAATGATAGTGGTGGTAGTGGTGGTGGTGGTGGTGATGCGATGTTAGTTGTAGTCGGATGTGCTGTGAGATATACACATTGTAATGTGAAGGAACACGAGACATTGCTGGCAAGTTTGGCTGAGGTGGGGTAGATGGGAGTGGGAGGGGCGGAATGGGGGCGGGGCTGATACGTGGAGGGGGGGTGCAGGAGTGTGATGCAATAAGAGTTTTGGTGCCAGTGAAAAAAATGAAGAGAAACTCGGTTACAACATAAACACCACCATCACTATCATCACCAACTGCATCATCACCATCACCACCATCACCATCATCCTCACCACCATCACTAATACCACCACCATCATCACTACCACCACCACCATCATCATCATCATCATCATCATCAGCACCAACATCATCATCATCACAATCACTACTTACATTATCATCACCACCACCATCATCGCTACTACCATCTCCACCACCACCATCATCATCTCAACCACCATCATCATCACTACCATCTCCACCACTACCATCTCCACCATCACCACCACCATCATCATCACTACTACCATCTCTACCACTACCATCTCCACCATCACCACCACCATCATCATCACTACTACCATCTCCACCACTACCATCTCCACCATCACCACCATCATCATCATCACTACTACCATTTCCACCATCACCACCATCACCACTACCACCACCATCATCATCATCATTATTATTATATATAATCCCGCCGAGGTTAACTTTGCCTTTCATTCTTACGGGGTCGATAAAATAAAGTACCAGTAATGTACTGGGGTAATTGCTGGCCTTGTGCCAAAAGTAGAAACAATTATTACATCATGTTTATTATTATTGCATCGTCGTTGGTGTTATCATCACCACCATCTTCATCCCCATCACCACCACCACCACCATCACCACCATCTTCATCCCCATCACCACCACCACCCACCACCACCACCCACCACCACCACCATCACCACCACCCACTACTACCACCATCATCATCATCATCATCATTCTTCTTATATTTGCTATTATTACGTTCGTCTTTGTTATTGTTATCATCACCAGCATCACCATCATCATCATCATCATCAACATCACCCACCACTACCACCGTCATTATTATTATTATTATTGCTATTATTATATTGGTGTTGGTGTTTTTGTTATCATCACCACCACCCTCATCATCATCATTGCTATTATTATTATTATTATTATTATTATTATATTTATTCTTCGTGTTATTGTATCTCCATCATCATCATAATTATCACTATTATTATCAATTCCCCATGCCACCAAAATTGCTGGCCTTGTGCCTAAATTATAACTCATTATTATTATTGCTGTTGTTGTTGTTGTTGTTATTTTTGTAATTATTAGGTGGCAAGGAATTTATGGTGGACGTGTTTGTGACAAACAACCCTCTCTACAGAGGTCACCTTCATTTGAGAAAGTGATCTAGAGTGACTGACTTATGGATAAGGATGGGGTGTATTAAACATATATATATATATATATAAGCCATGTGCTCTCTCTCTCTCTCTCTATATATATATATATATAAGCCATGTGCTCTCTCTCTATATATATATATAAGCCATGTGCTCTCCATATATATATATATATAAGCCATGTGCTCTCCATATATATATATATATATATAAGCCATGTGCTCTCCATATATATATATATATATATGGAGAGCACATGGCTTAGTGGTTAGAGCATTGGCCTTGCAATCGAAAGGTTGTGA
>OZ024748.1:18188254-18190754 GCA_964016885.1 Eledone cirrhosa
TAAAACGGTGATGATGATGATGATATATAAACACTTTAATACATGAATGCACTTACATCTAACTATACACATCAAACATATATATATATTTACTTATTTATATACATTTTTCTCATATATATACATACTTATGGTCGCTTTTAGACACATTCATTATAGCATATTTGCACCTATTCTCATCAGCATATCTTTCCATTATTAGTGTGGTAATTTAAGGTTATTAATATACATATATATGTTGAGAAGAGATTATTTTTATATTTTTCTAACTAGATTGAGGTTTATATAGTTGGGGGGATGTCCCTCTTTTATGTAATATTCAGCTTGTAGTGGGAAAAAAGGGTTTTAGTTCGGTGACGGCAGAATAATGTTCGTTCAATTCTGTTATTCAGCAATTTCCTCTTGTGTGTGATTATGTAATAGATCTCAAGATTACACAATTTGCAGAAATTTTGGCTCCTGGAAAAGCTTTGGGTTTTAGCTAATTTCTCCCATTTTAGGGTAAACTTTTGATCGCTATCCCTGAGCGTCCAAGCTTTTTCTGCTAAAGTTGTTACATTTCTTTGGCTCTGGTGTTTTATTGAGTAAGAATGCCTATATAATCGAGATTTAAACGATGTTGCCGTTGATCCCACGTAATACCACTCGTTGCCTCCGGATTTAATGGTACACTTATAAATAATATTTTTTTCCAGGCACTTATTGCCGAGGGGGCAGTTGTCAGGATAGGTGCAGTTACAGTTGTGTACGTTGGGTTTTCTCTGGAGTAGTATTGCGGACGAACTTAGGTGTGGTTTATTTATGTTCTGTAGTGTATTGCCTACTGTTTTTTTTGTGTTCTTTGTACTTAAGTTCTTAGTGTTTTCGTTTAACCTTCTAGTATTGATCTTTTTTATGTGTTGTTCAAGGTTTAACGCTGTAGAGTATGACAGTCTTATAGTGGTAGGGTTTAGGATTTTGTGGTATTTGTGTGATGTAGGAAAATGTCTCTTAATTATTTTAAAGAAGAGTACTGGTAAATTTGTACTAATGGAACTATTGTATTCAGAGTTATACCATAAGTACTCTTTGCATCGCTTTCTATTAGTTTTGTCTGTTGGTTTACTGGTGTGTATACTATGGTAGTAAGTGTGGTTTGGTGTTGTGTTATTATATCTACCTATGTGGGATTTATTTTGGGTGTTTTGATTGTTCTCATCTATATACTCTATTTTGTTGAGGTAGCCTGCTTTACTAAGGGCGTTATCGTAGTACTCGGCGTGTTCCTTAAATACTTGTATGTTAGAAGATAGACCCGAGATTCTAAGGGAAATATTTTTAGGGATAGATTTAATTATAGAGATGGGGTGGTTAGACCCAACATTTACGTACTTGAGATTTTCATTCAATTTATGAAACGGTTTAATCAGACCAGAGTTTAAATTGAGTGTGACATCCAGGAAGTTAACTACTTTAAGGTTGTATTCATATGTTATAGTTAGTCCTATTTCGAGTAGTAGTTTTCTTATATCTTTGCGTAGTTTTCCTAATATTCTCTATAAAAACCAAACAGGTCCTCAGTAAAATTATTCCGATGAAATGACAGTTGATAATAACATTGAAATATTGAATGTCTGCATAACTAATACTTTGTAGATAGCAGCTGTTTTCAGGTTATGTAACTGTTATAGAAACACGTGTCAATAAATTCCTTTTAACTAAACTGTATCCATTAAAATCCTTCTATATATATATATATATATATATACATATATATATATGTATGTATATGTATTTTTATATATATATATATATATACATATATATATATATCTATGTATATGTATTTTTATATATATATATATATATACATATATATATATATCTATGTATATGTATTTTTATATATATATATATATACATATATATATATATGTATGTATATGTATTTTTATATATATATATATATATACATATATATATATATGTATGTATATGTATTTTTATATATATATATATATACATATATATATATATGTATGTATATGTATTTTTATATATACATACATATATATATATATATATATATATGTGTGTGTATTTTTAATATGTAGATTGCCGAATTGTTTTCAGGGGTAATCACAGTTAAAAAATGTACTCAATACATAGGTAGAGTATAGACATTTTTTTTATTTTATATAGAAATGACTTTCACGGGACTAGAACTGTTTCATGCATATGAAATCATCACACTTCCCTGAAGATTTCATACGAATGAAACATTTCTAGTCTTGTAGAAGTCATTTCTATATAAAATGAAATATGTGTATTTTTATACATATATGTCTGCATCATCATATTCATCAACGTTTAACATCTATCTTCCATGCTAACATGAGTTAGACGGGTTTGTCCCACTAGAGGCAAGTTTGGTCGGGTGACCGTATCTCGCTCGTATAAAATGTCTATGGATAGTTTTCTACGGCTGGATCCTCTTCCTAGAGCCAACCACATTTACAGT
>OZ024748.1:18195754-18198254 GCA_964016885.1 Eledone cirrhosa
AAGACTGGTAAGGCGGCTGGGCCTTCGGAAATAGTTGCTGAGATGCTGAAGGCATCTGGCACGGTGGGACACACCATGGTCACCCGCATAGTTAACCAAGTCGTACAGAATGGGGTTGTTCCGAAGGACTGGCATAGCAGCATCATCGTTAACTGTTATAAGGGTAAAGGAGACGCCCTAGATAGGAGTAACTATAGAGGCATTAAATTAATCGACCAGGTCATGAAGGTCACGGAAAAAGTAATAGCGCAACTAATCAGAGAGAGAATTGATCTAGATGAAATGCAGTTCGGGTTTGTGTCAGGCAAAAGCACCACAGACGCTCTTTTCATAGTACGACAACTACAGGAGAAGTACCTAGCTAAAGGTAAACCCCTCTACTTAGCTTTTGTCGACCTGGAGAAAGCCTTCGACAGAGTCCCCCGCTCCATTATCTGGTGGGCTCTTAGAAAACTAGGCGTTGACGAATGGCTTGTGAGGGCTATACAAGCCATGTATAAAGAAACAGTCAGCAAGGTTAGAATTAACAACGAATATAGTGAAGAGTTTAGCGTAAAAGTTGGCGTCCATCAGGGCTCTGTTCTCAGCCCCCTACTATTTATTATTGCCCTTCAGGCTATAACAGAGGAGTTCAAGACAGGCTGCCCATGGGAACTCCTATACGCAGACGACCTGACACTCATAGCGGAATCAATGGCCGAGCTAGAGAAGAAATTCCAAACATGGAAGCACGGCCTAGAGTCAAAAGGACTTAAAATTAACCTGGCTAAGACCAAAGTTCTAGTTTGTAGGAAAGAAAACAAGGCGGCGGTCCCTTCTGGGAAATGGTCGTGCTCGGTATGTAGGAAAGGCGTAGGTAGAAACTCCATCTTATGTCCTAAATGCAAAGTATGGGTGCATAAAAGATGTAGTGGGATCACAGGTAAGCTAACTAAGAACATAGACTTTACATGTGGCCGGTGTTCTGGTGCAATAAGTAGCAGCAAGTGCCCACAAAATACTAGCTCTTTCAATTGCGCAGAGGGTTTTATAGAAATAGTGGACAGCTTCCGTTACCTGGGCGATAAAATCAGCAGTGGGGGAGGGTGCTCTGAAAGTACTGTAGCTAGAGTCAGAACTGGTTGGAAAAAGTTCAGAGAGCTTATACCACTATTAGCTGCTAAAGGGTTCTCCCTAAAAATGAAAGGCAGGTTGTACGATGCCTGCATACGAACAGCAATGTTGCATGGTAGTGAGACCTGGGCATTGTGTGCAGAGGATATACGCAGACTAGAGAGGAACGAAGCTTGCATGCTCCGCTGGATGTGTAACAGTAATATACGTGAACGGCAAAGCATAAACGAACTAAGGAAAAAATTAGAGATAAGAGGGATCAGATGTTGTTTACTCGAGAGAAGGCTGCGTTGGTATGGACACGTGATGCGCATGAAAGTCGATAGCTGTATTACAAAGTGCAGGGCAATAAAGATAGACGGTAGCCACGGAATAGGCAGACCTAGAAAAACATGGGATGAGCTGATAAACTCCGACCTCACACACTTACACCTCTCCAAGACAATGTCACTGGACCGTGACCTTTGGCGGTACTCAGTAACAGAGAAGACCCGCCTTGCCAGTAGGCATCTCTAGCAAAATACACCCCTCCCGCCGCCACCCCCACCCCATCCACACCACCCCGTTCTATGTAAAGTTATGTTGGTGCCGCGCCATCCAGGCCGAAACAAATGAGATCGTGTAGGTGTCACGACAAAAAAACACACAGTCCACGCTGTAATGTGGCCGTGTAGGCAACACGGTAAAAACCTCCCAGACCCACACTGTAAATGTGGTTGGTGTTAGGAAGGGCATCCAACTGTAGAAAACCTGCCAGACAGTCCTATGCGAGCAAGACAATCACTCTTGCCTCAAGTGGGACTACCCCCGTCCAAACCCATGCAAGCGTGGAACACGGACGTTAAACGTTGATGATGATGATGATGATATATACTATATATATATATATATATATATATACTGTATATATATACTATATATATATATATATATATATATATATACTGTATATATATACTATATATATACTATATAATATATATATATATACTGTATATATATATATATATACTGTATATATATATATACTGTATATATATATATATATAATGTATAAATATACATTATGGCAAGCTGATGAGTTGGGATTACCCAACGAAACTTAAGTACCTGTATATATCACTGTTGTAACTGAACTATCCTTGAAAGGTCGAGCGGAGGTGGCGAACACTTTTATAGCGTCCGCCATCTACTACCGCTTGACCGTCGTGCCTTGTCCAGCCAAAACGCTCGCCAAAATGGAGCGCGCCCTCTTCCGATTCCTTTGGAAGAGGCGGGCTCCTTTGGTAAGAAGATCCATCTGCTGCCAACACCCTTCTAACGGAGGGCTGGGGATGCCGTGGTTGACGATGCGCAAACACGCGCTCAGGCTGCGGCATCTCTACGT
>OZ024748.1:18208254-18230939 GCA_964016885.1 Eledone cirrhosa
TTCTTCGAATTAAGAGATCACAGCTCCGATACTACTGACATGTGGTTAGAATGCCTGAGGAAAGAATCGTTGGACAGATTTTACGAGTAATACCTACCGACAGGAGACCTAGAGGTAGACAACGAGCAAGATGGTTGGATAACACCCACGAGTTCTGTTGGAACTCGCTTGGGTGATTCAACAGAGTTAACTCTAATAGGACCCTCTGGTAGGCTTGTTTGAGGACTCTTACCCCCCCCCCCCCCCGTAAGGACCCTCTCATGTAGAGGGCAAAGAAGAAGTATTTAAGGAATATAGTAGCTTCCATGTACGATATAAACTAGGGTTTGCTGTCTTTCTCTTCATTTTATTTTGACATTTATTTCTGTAAATAATTTAAAAGTTGCAGATAGCTGAAACAATAATTGATAATAATAATTATAATAATTGTTTCTACTTTAGGCACAAGGCCAGCAATTACCCATTGCATTACTGGTACTTTATTTTATCGACCCCGTAAGGATGAAAGGCAAAGTTAACCTCGGCGGGATTTGAACTCAGATCGTAAAGGGACGTAACTATGCTGCAAAGCATGGCGTCCGATACTGCCAATCCACCGCCCTAATAATAATTATAATAATGATTTCTACTATAGGCACAAGGCCAGGAATTTTGGGGGAGGGGAACGTCGATTAAATCGACCTCAGTTCGTTACGGGTACTTTATTTTATCGACCCCGTAATGATGAAAGGAAAGGTTAACCTCGTAAAGGGACGTAACTCTATACCGCGAAGCATGATAATAATTGTTTCTACTTTAGGCACAAGGCTAGCAATTTGGGAAGGAGAAAGTCGATTAAATCGACTCCAGTACATTACTGGTACTTTATTTTATCGACCCTGTAAGGATGAAAGGCAAAGCTATCCTCGGTTGATTTGAAATCAGAACGTAAAGGGCCGTAATTCTATGCCGCTAAGTATTTGGTTCGACGCTCTACCGATTGTGCCAATCCACTATCTTTTCCTCATCTCATATATGTATGTTGACTCGTAAATTATTGTTGGGGAAAACTTTCTGTCGTTTTAGGATATATAAAATGGTTGACAATAATATTATTGTCAACCATTTTATATATCCTAAAACGAAATATCGCCCCTCCCCCACAATTGCTATATTCCACCTGATACTTTGATTGGCTGGTTGGTTGGTTGGTCGGCTGGCTGGATGGTTGGTTGGTTGGTTGGCTGGTTGGTCGGTCGGCTGGTTGGTTGGTTGGTCGACTGGCAGGTTGATCGGTTGGTTGGTTGGTCGACTGGCTGGTTGGTCGGCTGGCTGGTTGGTCGGCTGGCTGGTTGGTTGGTTGGTTGGCTGGTCGGCTGGCTGGTTGGTTGGCTGGTCGGCTGGCTGGTTGGTTGGTTGGTTGGTCGGTCGGCTGGTTGGTTGGTTGGTCGACTGGCAGGTTGATCGGTTGGTTGGTTGGTCGACTGGCTGGTTGGTCGACTGGCTGGCTGGTTGGTTGGTTGGTTGGTTGGTCGGCTGGCTGGTTGGTTGGTTGGTCAGCTGGCTGGCTGGCTGGATGGTTGATTGGCTGGTTGGTCGGTCGGTTGGTTGGTCGACTGGCTGGCTGGTTGGTTGGTTGGTTGGCTGGTTGGTCGGCTGGCTGGCTGGTTGGTTGGTTGGTCGACTGGCAGGTTGATCGGTTGGTTGGTTGGTCCACTGGCTGGTTGGTTGGTGGACTGGCTGGTTGGTTGGTTGGCTGGTCGGTTAGCTGCCTGGTTTGTTGGCTGGTTGGTTGGCTGACTGATTGGTTCGTGTTGTTTTCATTCTTGTTTTGTTTTTCCTCCCAAGAAATGAATCAGATTAATAAAGGAAAGTATTGCTGTAAAGTTTTCTGGCTGGATGGATGGCTGGCTGGGTGGATGGTTGGTTGGTTTGACGGTGGTTTTCGACAGTTGCCTGGCTTGTCGGTAGGTTCTGTGGAGGGGGCGTGCTTTCAATTGGCTGGCTGGCTAGTTGGTTGGCTGGTTTGCTGGTTAGGTGGTTGGTTGGTTAGCTGGTTGGTTGGTTAGTTGGGTGGCTGGCTGGCTGGTTGGGTGGTTGGCTGGTTTGTTGGTTGGTTGATGTATATGTGTGTGCATATGTCTATATGATTGTGTGCATATGTATATTAGTATGTATGTGTGTGTATATATATATATATATATATATATATATATATATGCATATGTGTGTGTATATATATATATATATATATGCATATGTGTGTGTATATATATATATATATATGCATATGTGTGTATATATATATATATGTGTGACACAGATTCATGCATATATATACTCACACACATGCACATCTACACAAATGCATCCATACATACACACGTACGTACATCCACACACACACATATATATATATATACACATATGCATATATATATACACACACATATGCATATATATATATATATACACACATACATACTAATATACATATGCACACAATCATATAGACATATGCACACACATATACATATAAACATATGTACACATACATATATACATATACACACACATACATATATATATACATACATATATATATACACATACATACTTATATACATATATACACACACATACATATAAACATATGCACACATACACATATACATATACACACACATAGATATATAGATATGCTCACATAGAGATCTAGTGTAACAGTTGAATGTGCACATATGGTTAAAAATACTGATTATACGCCCAAAATATAAAATACATTTATCTAAAGGAAGTATGCTACTAAGTAATGTGTTGCTTACATGTTTTTATATTATTATCTTGTGATAAACGGACTACGGACTGACAGTTAAGCTACATAGAGTAGGATTGGCGTTACCTTTAAGGCCAACTAGGGAGTCGTTATGGGCGCAGATATTATTTAACCGCAAAGAATCGAATTATTCACTAATATAATGGTTTCTACTTTTGACACAAGGCCAGCAATTACGCCAGTGCATTACTGGTGCTTTATTTTATCGACCCGAAAGGCAAAGTTAATCTCGGTGGGATTTGGACTCTGAAAGTAAAGGGCCATAACTCGATGACTGCCAATACACCACCCTATATTTACTAATATAATCACCTTGTGTATTTGTCCGTCACAGACTAGAGATGACTGAGGAAGGAAGAGGTGATGATGTTGACTGAGGAAGGAAGGGGTGATTATGTCGACTGATGAAGGGAAGGGTGTTTACGTCGACTGGGGAAGGAATACACTCACATCTATGCGATGACTCAGGAAGCAGAGGGGGGGGGGGGATGAGAAACTATAGAAGTCCAGCGTTCTAAGATTCGTCACAGCTGTGTGTTTGTATGTTTGTATCTCTTGTGTGAGTGAGCACGATGAAATCAACCAACCAACCAACAAACATCTCTGTTTTATATTATATATAGATATTACAATTAGCCGTCATGTATATATAATAAACAAAAGTATATTTTAGGCCTCATGCTACGTTTCTGGGGCGGGTTTGTAAAGACAGAATCTTTGGAAGAATGGACTCACAGAAGCCATGTTGGATAGGGACAATGGAGACGTATAATTATCAACGTTGTATGAAGGAACTCGACATCGTGATGATATTCAAAGAGCGTTGAATGAATTATGAATTTCGAATATATATTAGCTCGAAACAGGCAAATATTTATCTCAAAATGGATGTTGCGTGGTTGCTGTGGGGGCCCTCTTAGTTCTTGGGCCCCGGAACAAAGAGCCCGCTAGACCCACCCCCCATAGGCCCTGCTAATGAGCCTCCTGGGTTCGAAACAGACTTTAGACTTTTAGACTAAAGTATGACGTGAATGCTGTTCTATGCTGTTGTTCAACTTGCTAAAAATACCAGCTAAACCTCTCTCTAACCACACACAACTATTTATTCTGTTTTCAAGTGTCTATATTGTGGATGTGGTAGGTATCCCCGCCCCTTGTTAGTCAATGGTTATATTTAGCCTTAGAAACAGATTGTATAATAGACTTTATGAAAAACAATATCATTTGTAGAATTGGTGCTGAATTTTTTTTGGGGGGTGGGTGGAGGGGGCAACGTTTTGTCGTTGTTTGTTTGTTTTTAAAACTTCTTTTCTCAGAATTCTTAAATGCAAATTTGTTGATGTTTTAGAATAAATCTATCTATCTATCATTCTATCTGCCCGTCTGTCTATGGCTATCTATCTATCTATCTATCTATCCTTTTATAAGTATATGTTAGATAATTCTAAACACTGATTGGTTGAACTCTGATACGTCACATCTCAACAGTTACCCGTCTTACGAAGTGTTTATGTGTAATTTTAAAGTAAGGCTACTTAATGGAGATACTTAAAGATGACCTTTCACTAATTCTGACACAGCAGAGATTTTTTGGTAATTCTGTTTGACTTTTGGACTTAGCTAATTCCGTAATTATATTTAAACTAATAACAATAGTTTCTACTTTCGGCTCAAGGCCGGCAACTTGTAGGGAAGGGGTGAAAGTCGATTAAAACGACCCCAGTGCGTTACTGGTACTTTATTTTATTGACCTCCAGGAAGATGAAAGGCAAAGCTAAGCTCGGCGGGATTTGAACCCTGAATGTAAAGGGACGTAATTCTGTGTCACAAAGCATGATGTCTGACTCTTTACTGATATTGCCAATCCATCGCAGCTTAATCAAATAATTGTTTCTTATATAGGCACAAGGCCAGCAATTTTGAGGGAGGGGGGGAAAGTCGATTAAATCGACGCCAGTGCGTGACAGGTACTTTATTTTATCGACTCCGTAAGGATGAAAGGCAAAGCTAACCTCGGTGGGATTTGAACTCATAGCATTAAGGGCCGTAACTCTATGCCACAAAGAATGTTATCCTGCGCTCTACCAATTTCTGCCAATCTGTATTTAATCAATAATAATTGTACTTCATCGGATGTTGTATTTTACCGTTTACTTTTCGCGCGCACACACACACAAACTTTTCTGTACTTATCGTTGTTGTGGTATATGTAAAACCACTGCCTTCGGTCGTTTTTCTTGGTGTCACATTTTTTGTAACTGTTGTGTATACTCTGGACGATAATGTATTAACTTTTTGCTCCATTGAGTACTTTGTGATTGCCTCAAACAACTTGAATAGTACCTGCTGTAACAGCTACACAACTTCGGTTTATACCTAATATATATTTATATATATATATGTATATATATATAAGTACAGAGAACAAAACAAAAGACACTGGAAAATCGAAGTTAAACAACAGCTACCCGTGGGGAGTGAATATGATTTTGGTTAATAGACGTTACTACTCTTCCCAGCATACCAGTAGCCGTTAGTTAAGTGCTACTTGGGAATGAAGTACAAAGAGACGGATCAAAATACAGTACGTCTGCCATTTGAGTTAAATGGCTGGGAAGTCGAAATGCAAAAAAAAAAATGTACATACTGATATGAGTCCACAGGGTGTTCCTGAAATAGAATACAAGGAAAACAGGAGTTAACCATATAAGGAAAAGAGACACCGTTGTTACACACACACACACACACACACACACACACACACACACACACACACACACACACACACACATATATATATATGTGTATGTAAAAGGTAAACAGAAAAGATAAAACACAATCGGTACAGTATATGGAAGGAATATATTAGGTTAACGCTTGAAATAGCAGGAAGAGGGTCTTAACGTTTCGGACGCTAGTCCTTCATCAGAAGAACAAATGAGAAATAAGATAGATTGAAGGGACGGCTGGAGTGAAATTGGAAAAAATGTCTTTATAATTATGAAACGAGGCTCAGGAATAGAATGGACACAGCTTCGGTCGTCTTTTCACTCACTCAATAATTTAATTAAGTCTGCATTATTAAAATACAAGCCCACTCGATTAGGGGTAGTCTATATATATATATAAAAGTAGTTCCACAACAGTTATTACACCATTTCCGAGAACAATTTCTTTCACCTCAACCGGATCATCAACTCAGTTTAAATGAGATGATACAGAAAAGGAAGACGATGGCACAAATAAACATGCGCAGAAGATATATATATATATAGTAATAATAATAAATTTTGGTTTTTGATATGAAATCGTGTGTCGAAACAAATATTGTTATACTTGGAGAGGGTCATATTAACCGATATAAAAGACACAGAAGCGAAAACCAACCAAACAGTGAGTGTGTTCTGTTATTAATTCTGGTAATATTATTACACAAATATGACCCTCCCCAAGTATAACAATATATATATTTATTTATTTATTAAAATAACAGATTAAAGTTTAAGCAAAGAATCGCTGCTTTCACCCTTAACGGGATCTTCTGAAACTAAAAAAGTCAATCTGTGAACGCAGAAGTAAATATTTCAAAAAATGTTGCAACCGAAGGAAGAACGTCTCCATGAACCACCTAATAGAATATTAGTCTACGACTTCATTTATACCATAAACGTGGTTTTGTCTTTGCGTGTAATTGTTTTCACAGCCTTATCAATAAAGGCCTTTATCATCTAAACTTTGTATTTCCTCATTCTGTGTATTTAACACGCCTTTACATTGCCTAGAAACTTGATAGTTTGGCAAAACATTTCACTTTAGCAACAAAAACAAGCAGAATAAAACCAGTTATATAACTTACAACTTTATATATAGAGACTTTTTTTTCACATCCTGACACTAAGTGTGCAATTATATTGTGGAAAATGATGTCAAAATTCAGTGAAATACCATCATACGGGGGGTCGATAAAATAAAGTACCAGTAATGCACTGGGTAATTGCTGGCCTTGTGCCTAAAGTAGAAACAATTATCATTACCCTCATCTTCATCAACACAACTACCACTATCACCACCACCACCACCACCATCATCACAATTACCACTACCACCATCATCATCACCCTTATCATTAACACAACTACTACCACCACCACTACCACCCTTATCATTAACACAACTACCACCACCACCACCATCATCATCATCATCGTTATTATTATTATTATTTATTTTTTGGATTGGCAGTATCGGTAGAGGGTCGGACGCCATGCTTTGCAGCAAAGAGTTACGTCCCTTTATGGTCTGAGTTCAAATCCCGCCGAGGTTAACTTTGCCTTTCATCCTTACAGGGTCGATAAAATAAAGTACCAGTAATACACTGGGTAATTTGCTGGCCTTGTGCCAAAAGTAGAAACAATTATTTTTATTTTTTTTTTAACATTGTTAAAATTTGTTTACATGCAAAACCCACGCACCAACACACACACACACATATATATATATATACACACACACACACATATACATACTCACCTGAGCACTGTACACAATAATTTCATTATTATTATTATATATATTCATCATATACACACGCGCGCGCGCAGTTTTCGTCCTGTACTGTCATAATGTTTTTCTTGATGTAAACCCTTTGTGGTTAATAAAGAAATCATTATTATTTGGCTTGGCAGTATCGGTAGAGCGGCGGACGCCATGCTTTGACGCATAGAGTTACGGCCCTTGCCATTCTGAGTTCAAATCCCGCCGAGGTTAACTTTGCCTTTCATCCTTACGGGGTCGATAAAATAAAGTACCAGTAATGAACTGGGTAATTCCTGGCCTTGTACCAAAAGTAGAAACAATTATTATTTAGCAGTATCGGTAGAGGGTCGGACGCTATGCTTTGCGGCATAGAGTTATGGCCCTTTATGATCTGAGTTCAAATCCCGCCTAGATGAGCTTTTCCTTTCATCCTCACGGGGTTGATAAAATAAAACACCAGTAACGTACTAGGATTGATTTAATCGACCCCCCCCCCCCAATTGCTGGCCTTGTGCCTATACTAGAAATCATTATTATTATTATTATTATTATTATTATTATTATTATTATTATTAGGGCGGTGGTTTGGCAGTATCGTTAGAGCGTCGGACACCCTGCTTCGCAGTATAGAGTTACAGCCCTTTACATTCTGAGTTCAAATCCCGCCTAGATTAACTTTTCCTTTCATCCTTACTGGGTCGATAAAATAAAGTACCAATAAGAACTGAGGTCGATTTAATCGACTTCCCCTCCCCTTCAAATTGCTGGCCTTGTGCCTAAAGTAAAAACATTATCGATAGAGGGTCGGACACCATGCTTTGACACATAGAGTTACGGCCCTTTATGGTCTGAGTTCAAATCCCGCCGAGGTTAACTTTGCCTTTCATCCTTACGGGGTCGATAAAATAAAGTACCAGTAATGTACTGGGTAATTGCTGGCCTTGTGCCAAAAGTAGAAACAGTTATTATTATTATTATCATTATCATTGTTGTTGTTGCTGTTGTTATATTACTGAGGCAGCTCTCTAAGAAGGCGGTAGCCATTTAAAACCTCTGTCCGTTCAGATAAAAGGTGACTGAAAATTGCTGGCCTTGTGCCAAAAGTGGAAACAATTATCTCCATTTATCTCGTAAAAGATTGTTGAAAAGCAGAAGAAAAAAACAATAACAGCAACAACAACAACAACAACAATACCAACAATAACAATACCAACAACAAGTGAACAAAACAACAAATAAGTCTGAAAGGAGAAACGACGTATAAAAAAAAACATAACCGGGAGAAGGAAAGCCACTGGCAATTGTTGTTACATAAATCTTTCAACAAGAAAGAATGATGGTCCTCCCTCGGTTTGACGATGATTGTTCTAGTTGTTCGATCAATGAAACGGCCTACTGTTGAAATTAGCATGTTAACTGGCGGAGCATTCTATTAATTAGCACGTGTACGTGTAGTTTTTACATAATTGTCAGGGAGATTCAACATGACATGTGTGACATCTTTTTCGCCCACTTACTCCTGAGAGGGTCATGGTGGCAGAGTCCTCAAACACTCTCTCCAGCGGCTGCTCCTGTCAGAAGCAACAGTCTCCAACTGATCCTGCTGGATCCCCAAGCGAGACCAGCCAAGCTCATGGATGTTATCCAACCATCTTGCTCTGGGTCTCCTAACTGTTGGTCTTGCCCGTAAAATATGTCCAGCGATTCTTTCCTGAGATATTCTAGCCACATATCCATAGTATCGGACTTATGATCTCTCTATTCGGAGAAGTAGCAGCTCTACCTGGAGTGATTCTCCAAAGACCCTTCGGAGGAACCCATTTTGTCCGCGTGTATTCGCGATCGCATTCTTTCGGTCATTACCCAAGATTCATGACTATAGGTAAGGGTTGGCATGAAAACCGAATTGAAGATAGTGAGTTTGGTTTTTACACCTACCTCCCTTCTGATTACTGAATGCTGAAGCTGGCACATTATTGCCCCAGCTTTTGCAATTCTTGCACTTAATTCAGCCTCCTGCCTTCCATCACTCGTGTGACATAATGTGTAAATAGTGGAGCATTTCATTGACATGTGTCGTCTTTGCGTAATTCTCAGGGAGATGGTTGGCCCTTGGAATTACAGATACAATCTATTTTGGAAGTGGTTGAGTATTCCAATGTGACCTTTGGAATTACAGGTTCAGTCTATTTCATATTATAGTATAAGTGGTTGAGTATTCCACAGACACGTATAGTCTTTATATAATTCTGAAGGAGATTCAGCATGACATTGTGTGATAAGACTGGCCCTTGGAATTACAAGGGCCAGTCTTATCAGTAGGAAAGACTTAACCCCAAAATTCACATGGTTGCGAGCTAACCCTTTAACCACACAGCTATCCAAGCCTGTACCATTATTTTTAAAAGACCTTTTCCCACAAGAATAAATGTGATTCTTATGTTCAGAAACGGGAAGGTGAATAATTCATTTTAGAACTGGTTCGTTTGGGAATAAGTTAAACATAAATCTATGTCAGGCTTTGTATAAGGTAGCCTAGTTTGAAAGTTAAACAAACAGACATTAAATTTGAATTAAATTTCCAAATTTTAAACATTCCTGCATGGCGTTAGGAAGTTAGGAGAATGATTTATGTTGTATTTTCATAAATTAAATATATTACAGTGAGTGGAATTAGAAGGGTCTTTTTTTAACTCTTAACATCCTATAGCATAAATTATCTAAAAACAGGATTGTTAATTTAAATGTTTATAGTACCAGGAGAGATCGTTGTGAAAATTTACAGTAAACTAAAACAAAAACTTGTGTGTGTGTGTGTACATGTATGTACATGCGTGTGTGTATGTATGTGTGCGTGCATGTATATGTGTTTATGTCTATGTGGACGTGTGTTGGTGTCTGTTTGTGAGTTTGCATGTATGTATATATATGTGTGTGTGTGTATAACAAACAACGTACGTGGCTCATATGTCAAGTTATACTTAGTGTTGTCTCTCTTTCTAGCTCTTTGTCAATCTATCATTCTCTCCCTCACTTCCTTTTTATCTTTCTGCCACTCTCTCTCTCTCATTCTCCTATCCCTCCTCCCTTTCTCCTTATCTCTGACCCTCTCTATCTCCCTTTCATTCTCCTATCCTTCTATCTCTCTTCCTCTCTCTTTATCTTCCTCGCATTGTTTTCTTGCTGTATTTTAAGAGAAACTTTGTTCTGTAACAGTAAAATACTAACACGATTTAAACAAGTTAATGTCACACACACACACGTGTGTGTATGTGTGTATATATATATATATATATACTCACATACACACATTTGTATATATATACAAATACACGCACACATATTCTGTGTGTGAGAGAGAGAGTGAGAGTGTGTGTGTGTGTGTGTATACGAATTACTCCTTCAGTTTCTGTTTACCATATTCCACTCACAATACATTGTCAGAGATACAATACATTGTCAGAGATATTGTCAATACAATACATTGTCAGAGATACAATACATCTTCTCAGAGATTGGCAGCTATTTTATGAGATTGTAGCCAAATATTTGCCCACAAACCAAACCCTCTGGTTACGACCTCTTTGACAAAGGTTTTTGGTCTTAATTTTCCCAGAAACTGACAGCTATTTTATGAGATTGTAGCCAAAATATTTGCCCACAATCCAAACCTTCTGGTTACAACCTCTTTGACAAAGGTTTTTGGTCTTAATTTTCCCAGAAACTGACAGCTATTTTATGAGATTGTAGCCAAAATATTTGCCCACAATCCAAACCCTCTGGTTACAACCTCTTTGACAAAGGTTTTTGGTCTTAATTTTCCCAGAAACTGACAGCTATTTTATGAGATTGTAGCCAAAATATTTGCCCACAATCCAAACCCTCTGGTTACAACCTCTTTGACAAAGGTTTTTGGTCTTAATTTTCCCAGAAACTGACAGCTATTTTATGAGATTGTAGCCAAAATATTTGCCCACAATCCAACCTTCTGGTTACAACCTCTTTGACAAAGGTTTTTGGTCTTAATTTTCCCAGAAACTGACAGCTATTTTATGAGATTGTAGCCAAAATATTTGCCCACAATCCAAACCTTCTGGTTACAACCTCTTTGACAAAGGTTTTTGGTCTTAATTTTCCCAGAAACTGACAGCTATTTTATGAGATTGTAGCCAAAATATTTGCCCACAATCCAAAACTTCTTGCTCTAACTATCTATCGCGAAAACTTAACCCTGGAAACCGGCTTCTCTACACAGTGTTATATCTACAACCTTTTCTCACCAGTAAGTAGAGAAGGGTTTCCTTCATTCATTGGCCCAGTGTGGAGATGCGTGGCTAAGTGGTTAAGGTGTTTGGCTCACGAAGCTCGCAAGATCATGAGTTCAACTCCCGACGGCGCGTTGTGTCCTTGAATAAAACACTTTATCTCACTCACATCGCTACAGTTCACTCTTGTGTTTGTGATTCAAAGAGCCAACCTTGTCACGCTGCACACTGTGTCCCTGAGAATTATGTTCAGACTACGCGAGTCTTTGAAATACTCAGCCACTTGTAAGTAAATTTCACGGGCAAGATGTTTCGTTGACTACACAGCTGGAATAGTAGTCGTTGAAACTGACGGAAGTCCCACATCAGTAATGGTGTGGTGTCATGAAAACATGTTTGAGTAAAAACGTGTTTTTGTGGTGTAACCATTGTTTTCTACAAATAAAAAAACAACTGTCTGTTGACAATATTAATTTATCCTCTGTCTGCTGTGACTGTAGGAGGGTAGACAGTGTACAGAGTGTCCTCAAAAATGTATACACACTTCAACAGCATTCTAATAATTATGTGTATACATTTTTGGGAGGTCACCCTGTATATAGAGGGAATATAGAGAAGGGTATAAAGAGTATAGAAGAAGTATAGACAGGGTAATAGAGGGTATATAGAGGGCATAAAGATAGTATATAGTAGGTATATAAAAGATATATGGAGGGTATATAGTAGGTATATAGAGAGTATAAAGAGGGTATATAGTAGGTATATAGAGAGTATAAAGAGGGTATATAGTACGTATATAGAGGGTATATACTAGGTATATAGTAGGTATATGGAGGGTATATAGAAGGTATTTGGAGGGTATAGAGGTGTAGAGGGGTGTATAGCACGTATATAGAAGGCGCATGGCTTTGTGGTTGGGTTACTCAGCTCACAATCGTAAGGTCGTGAGTTCGATTCCTGGCGGCACATTGTGTCCTTAAACAAGACACTTTATTTCCCGTTGCTCCAGTCCACTCAGCTGTCAAAAATAAGTTGTACTTGTAGTTCGAGGGACCAACCTTGTCACACACTGTGTCACACTGAATCTCCCTGAGAACTGCGTAAACGGTACGAGTGTCTGTGGAATGCTCAGCCACTTGCACGTTAATTTCACGAGCAGGCGGATCAACTGGAACACTCGTCGTCGTAACCGACGGAGTGCCCCATTTAGAAGGTATATAGGTTGGGATAGAGAAAATATATAGAATGTGTTGGATATATTGAGGTGGGGTGTATAAGGTATGTAGGAGAGATGTATTGTCTGGCGTGTTGTTGACACCTGAGTATAGGGAGCGGTTTAACGAGGTGTGAATGATGAGTGTATGCATATGTGTGTATGTGTGTATGTGTACAGGAGGCGGTTACGTGTATGTAAATGAAGGTGAAGGTTATATATATATATATATATATATATATATATGTGTGTGTGTGTGTTTATGTGTATATACACACACACACACATACGTATATGTATGTGTATATATATATGAGAAAAAAAAAAATATATATATATATATATATATATATATATATATATATATATATATTGGATCGTCAAGAATGAAATTTGTAGAAATTTGTTTTTTTCTACAAATTTCATACTTGACGACACAATACACACACACACACACACACACACACACACACACACACACACACACACACATACATACATACATACATACATACATACATACATACATACATACATAAATACATATGTGTGTTTTTTCTCATACCCCCCCCCCCCCCCCTCCGTTCCTTCCTCTTCTCACTTTCTATTTCTATTTCATATTCTATTTCTCATTCTACCTTCTGAGGAAGTACAATTGTCCGAAATGTTAAGACCCTTTTCCTATTATTTCAAGCGTTAAACTAATATATTTCTTCGTTGCTAAGTGTCATTTGCTTTATTTCTGTTTACCATTATACACACACACATACATACATATACATACATACATACATACATTCATACATACATACATATACACACATATATCATCAGGTGTTGTTGTTGTCGTTGTTCCAATAGTTGCAGCAATACCAATTATTCCACACTCTAGCAACAACAACAATAACCACTACAACCACTACAGCAACAGCAACCACCACCACAACAACCACTACAACAACCACTACAATAACAGCAACCACTACGACAACAAAAACCACCACAACACGACTACCACAACAACAACAACCACCACCACTACTGCAACAACCACAACAACAACCACTTTGATAACAACCACAACTACCACCACTACAACAACAACCAATACATCAACAACAACAACAACAACCACTACATCAACAATCACTACAACAACCAGCACCACCACAACTACTACAACAAAAACCACAACAACAACCTCAACCACAACAACTACACCAACAACAACCACCACTATTACAACAACAACCATTACAACAACCACTACCACCACTACTACAACAACCACCACTACAACAGCAACCACTACTACAACAACCACTACCACCACTACTACAACAACCACCACTACAACAACAACCACTACTACAACAACCACTACCACCACTACTACAACAACCACCACTACAACAACAACCTCAACCACAACAACTACATCAACAACCGCCACTACAACAACCACTACAACAACAACCACTACTACAACCACCACTACAACAACAACCGCCACTACAACAACCACTACAACAACAACCACTACTACAACAACCACCACTACTACAACAACCACCACTACAACAACAACCACTACTACAACAACCACTACAACAACAACCACTACTACAACAACCACTACTACAACAACCACTACTACAACAACCACCACTACAACAACAACCACTACTACAACAACCACTACAACAACAACCACTACAACAACCGCCACTACAACAACCACTACAACAACAACAACACCTATTCAGTATTTATTCATTATTATCTGACATTTAAAAATTACTTAAAGATTATTAAGTAAAAGGTCATCTCAAGTGACCTCTATAAACAATTTACAGCGCCATCTAGCGATATCTAGCACCTTAACTACACATAATAATGTGTTTCTACATTTGGCACAGGGCCAGCAATTTCGGGGAAGAGGAAGTCGCTTATATCGACCTCAGTGCATTACTGGTACTTTATTTTATCGACCTCAAAACGTTGAAAGGCAAAGCTAACCTCGACGGGATTTGAACTCAGAGCGTAAAAGGCCGTAACTCTATGCTGCAATTCTGCCACTCCTCGGCACTTCTGTCCTCTAATAATTGTTTCTACTTTTGGCACAAGGCCAGCAATGATCTCAGTGTATTACTGGTACTTTATTTTATCGGCCCCGTAAGGATGAAAGGCAAAGCTAACCTCGGCGGGATTTGAACTCAGACCGTAAAGGGCTGTAACTCTTTGCTGCAAAGCATGGCGTGGCTGTAACTCTATGCTAAAAAACATGGTGCCCGACGCTCTACCGATTCTACTGCCAATCCACCGCCCTCTAATAATAATTTATTCTGACAATGGCCCATGGTGGAATGGCAATGTCGATTATATTATATCCTCAGTACGTTACTGGTACTTTATTTTATCGACCTAAGAAGGATGAAAAGCAAAGTTAACCTCGGTAGGATTTGAACTCAGAAACGTACAAAGTCGCAATGTAATTTGTTCGACGCTCTACCAATTACTGCTAATCTACCACCCTTCGGTCCTCTAATAATGGTTTCTGATTTAGGCACAAGACCAGCAATCTTAGGGGAGGGAAAAGTCGACGCCAGTGCATTACTGGTACTTTATTTTATCGACCTCGTAAGGATGAAAGACGAAGCTAACCCCGGCAGGATTTGAACTCAGAACGTAAAGAACCGTAACTCTATGCCACAAAGCATGTTGTTCGACGCTCTACCGATTGTTGGCAATCCACCACCCTCTTCGGTCCTCTAGTAATTTTCTATTTTGGGCACAAGGCCAGCAATTATCCCAGTGTATTACTGGTACTTTATCTTATCGACCTCGTAAGGATGAAAGGCAAAGTTAACCCTCGGCGGGATTTGAACTCAGAATGTAAAGGTCCATAACTCTATGCTGAAAAGCATGGTGTCTGACGCTCTACCAATACTGCCAATCCTCTAATAATAAAAATAATAATTCTTTCTAATATTGGCCTAATTTATGACAGTTGTCATGACAGCAATTTATGGCGAGGGGGCTAGGTTGATTACATTGACCCCGCAGTTTGTTACTGGTACTATATTTCATCCACCTCGGAAGGATAAAAGCTAAACAGTAGGAACAAATACTGCTAAGCATTTTGTCCGGCGCTCTATCGACTCTGCCGGTCTATAACGTTTGTTTCAATTTGAAAAGGGTGAGGGGGGGTTGGTTAAGAAACGGAAAGAAAACAAGCAACCAACACATAATGTAGAAGTTGAGAATATTTATATTGATAGTTTGACTTATTTCTGCTTTACCAAACGGTTTCGTGGACGTAAATACGACTACTCTTTCAGATAGATTGTTATATATATTCGCAGCCCAAAGAGCTGATCGTATTTATGGCTGCGAAACTGTGTGGTAAATCTCTCTCTCCTTCTCTTTATATATATATATATATATATATATATATGTGTGTGTGTGTGTGTGTGTGTGTGTGTGTGGAGGATTCGGGACCCCGACGGCTGAGCTCCCACCGTTGCAACAGCTAGATCCGAATCCTTCATATTACCCACTCTACGACTCAGGTGAGTAATGGTCTAATCTAACTGACTATTACTACACCCAATCTTCTGATCTCTCTCTCTCTCTCTCTCTCTCTCTCTCTCTCTCTCTCTCTCTATATATATATATATATATATATATATATATATATATATATATATATATATGTGTGTGTGTGTGTTATTTGTTCAGTTGAAAACCTTTGAACGGTTTGCCAAGTGTCGCATAGTAGTGTTTCTTGACTTTTGAACAGCCTCTTCAGCGAGAGAGAGAGAGGAATAGTGAGTAAGTGAGGGAGAGAGAGAGGAATAGTGAGTAAGTGAGAGAGAGAGAGAGAGAGAGAGATAATGAGTGAGAGAGAGAAAGATAATAAGTGAGTGAGAGAGAGAGAGAGATAGTGAATGAGAGAGTGAGTGAAGAGTCATTTAGTCCACCCTTATCACTCTAGGCTATTTTTAATTTTAATATATCTCTGATCGAGTTGTTTACTTTATGTCACAGATAGATAGGAATTATTCTTGAAGTATGTAGAGGGAAGATTATTATTCCCAGTTTGTTTGTCGAGGGCGGTGAATTGGCACTAGAATCGGTAGAGTGTCGGACACCATGCCCCGTGGCATATAGTTATGCGCATTTCCGTTCTGAGTTCAAATCAGACGTCTAAATATAATAAACATTTAATACAACTTCTGGTTTCACTGAACGGGAGGGTAAATCCCGCCTATACTGTTATGTCACATTGGAAACCACTCAGCAGGCGATGTATGTGTGTGTGTATGTGTGTATGTGCGTGTGTATGTGCGTGTGTATGTATGTGTGTGTGTGTATGTGTGTGTGTGTGCGTGTGTATGTATGTATGTATGAATGTATGTATGTATGTATGTATGTATGTATGTATGTATGTGCGTGTGTATGTATGTGTGTGGATGTATGTGTGTGTGTGTGTGTGTGGATGTATGTGTGTGTGTATGTGCGTGTGTATGTATGTATGTATGTATGTATGTATGTATGTATGTATGTATGTATGTATGTATGTATGTATTTATGTATGTATGTATGAATGCAAAGGGCGGAAGAACTCAGCCGAGTCAATGGCCACCCAAATAAGTTTTTTTTTTTGTTTTTGTTTTTTTTTGTTTTTTTTTTCACTTGGGAGTGAAAGGCCACCGGTTGTTGACACAACACCTTTCTAGGAGAGAGAAACTGAAAAAAAAAAAAACCTGCGGCTTCGTAAGCATCCGATGATGTTGATTAGTTCTCCCTTTCGGGTAGAGTTTTCGATGCTCAGAGAATGGAACTGGCAGAGCGCAAGGATCTAGCGGTAGTCTGAAAGTGCACCAAACTCTATAATCTGACAAACGATTGCAATACTCTTAGCAGAGTTTGCAGCCATCATGTATGTATGTATGTTGTAGATATTCGTGTTGTTCCTTCTGATGTTGTAGGTATTGGTATCGTTTTGATGCTGTTGTTGCTGTAAATATTGGTGTTGGTGTTCGTTCTGATGTGTGTGTGTGTGTGTGTGTGTGTGTGTGTGTGTGTGTGTGTGTGTGTTCTTCTGGTTTACGTTCTGAAGTCAAATCCCTGCGAGGTTAGCTTTGCCCTTCATCCTTACGGAGTCGATAAAATAAAGTACCAGTAACGCACTGGGGTCAATTTAATCGACTCTTCCCTTTCTCGCCAAATTGTTAACCTTGTGTCTAAATCAGAAATCATTATTGTCAGTTTGTTGAAAGGTGGATGTGAGTGGCGAGCATGGTCTGAGTGAATGAACCTGCTCTGAATTGAGTGAGGACAGTTAGGAAGGGACTCTTGCCTTAGTGGTCAAGTTGGCCGTGGTATTTTGTGGCCTTTCTCCACATGTGACCCTATTGGGACATTTTCTTTTGTTTTAATTTTTATGTGTTTGTTGTTTTTGTTATACTTTTTACACGAATAAAAAAACAGAAAGCTGACATTGTATTTCTGTTGAGGGCAACTTGTATTTGAGTCGGACAGAAAGACAGGAGTCACATCAGTTATGAAGTGTTTACTTCATAATCATAAGGTCCTCTGTTCAGTCCCGTGGGGGTAGCATCTTGGGCAAAGGTCATTTTACATAGCCTCGTCTCTGCTCATAAAATTGGGTAGACAGAAGCTGCTTGGAAGCCCATCGGATGGACTGTACTTTTAATCCAAAAGGGCCAACCTTATCACACGTTCTGCCATACTGAATCTCCCTGAAAAAATTACATTAAGAGCACATGTATCTATGAGAATGCTCAGACACTTGCATAATAAGATGGACTGTACTTATAGCTCAAAGGGCCAGACTTGTCACACACTGTGTCATACTGGATCTCCCTGAGAATTACATTAAGGTTACACGTGTCTGTAGGAATGCTTAGTCACACTATGAGATGGACTGTACTTGTAACTCAAAGGGCTATACTTGTCACACACTGTGTAACACCGAATCTCCCTGAGAACTACAGTAAGGGTACACTTGTCTGTTGGAATGCTCAGCCACTTACACGTTAATCTCATGAGCATGCTGTTCCATAAAAAACGTAAAAAAACGAGCATGCTGTTCCATAAAAACGTAAAAAAACGAGCATGCTGTTCCATAAAAACGTAAAAAAACGACACAAACCTCCCCCTAAAACAACAATATCCTCGATAAAAACTCAAAATACTAATAATATTAATAGACAGTGTTTTGTGTTCGATATTATCGATCACCTGCCCCCTCCTCCCTACCACTACCACTTAACATTCTCCTATAAAGTTTAGTCTTTTGTTTAATCAAAATGGAATCAATTTTCATCAAAGGTTAGTGGAGCTGGCAGAAATAGAAGAAACGAACATGTTGAATAGGTGGTGATGGCGGGGGGGGGGGGGGAGTGGCGGTGGTGGTGGTGGTGGTGGTGGTGGTGGTGGTGGTAGTGGTAGTGGTGGTGGTGGTACAATCGTGGCTGTGGTGGTAGTGATAGTGATGGTGGGGTGGTAGTGCTGGTTTCTGGCGGTGGTGGTGGTGGTGGTGGTGGAGGATGCGGTGGTGGTGGTGGAGGAGGATGGGGTGGTGTTGGTGGTGGTGGTAGCGGCGGCAGTGGTGGTGGTGGTAGAGGATGCGGTGGTGATAGTTTTTTATTTGTTTAAGGGTCTCACACACATTTAGAATTCCTTTTGGATTAATTTTGGTTTTTCATCTCTCACTACATTGACGAATAGATGAATAATTGTTTCTGATTTAGGCAGAAGGCCAACAACTGTTGGGGTGGTGGTGGTGGTGGTGGTGAGGAATCGATTAAATCGACCCCAGTACGTTATTGGTACTTTATCCGTAAGGATGAAAGGTAAAACTAACCTCGACGGGATTTGAACTCAAAACGTAAAGTGCCGTGACCCTATGCCGCAAAACATGGTGTCCGACCATCTACCGATTTTGCCAATCAACCGCTCTTAATATATTTATAATTGTTTTATACTTTAGGCACAAGGCCAGTAATTTGAAGGGGAGGGGAAAGTCGATTAATTCAAACCCCAGTACTGGTACTTTATTTTATCGACTTCGTAAGGATGAAAGGTAAAGTTAACCTCGGCGGGATTTGAACTCAGATCGTAAAGGGTCGTAACTCCATGCTGAAAAACATGGCGTCTGCCCCTCTACCGATACTGCCAATCCATCACCCTTATATATTTATAATAACGCTTTCTGAAATAGACACAAGGCCAATAATTTGGGCGGAGGGGGAAAGTCAAATACACCGACCCATTGTATTACTAGTACTCTGTTTTATCAATTCCTGGTAGGATGAACGATAAAGCTAACTTTGGCAGGATTTTGAACTCACAACGTAAAAGTGCCGTAACTCTATGAGTAAGATAGTGAGAAGTGAAACTTCATCCAGCATTGTTAATTTCTTTATATTTTTAGTACTAATTACTTTACCATAATAACCACAGTCTATTTCAGTAGCTGAACATTGCTGTTTGGTGCTTTAGTGTACACTTGTTTACAGGTCAGTAACATCTACTGTTTTAATTAGTATCAGAAGCAGATAGAGTAGTTCAAGTATCTCGGAGCCGTGTTCACGAGTGATGGAAGTGTAAGAATTGCAGGAGCTGATGCAGTAATGTGCCAGCTTCAGCATTCAGTAATCAGAAGGGAGGTATGTGTAAAAGCCAAACTCACTATCTTCGGTATTCGTGCCAACCCTTAATTATGGTCGTGAATCTTAGGTAATGACCGAAAGAATACGATCGCGAATACAAGCAGCCGAAATTTGGGTTCCTCCAAAAGGTCTTTTGAGCAATGTTACTCGATAGAGTGTGTACCTCGGTGATCAGAGAGTCACTCCAGGTAGGGCCGTTACTTCTCCGAATTGAGAGATCACAGCTCTGATACTATGGGCATGTGGTTAGAATGTCTCAGGAAAGAATCCCTGGACAATTTTACGGGCAAAACCAACAGGTAGGAGACCCAGGGGTAGACCCCGAGCAAGATTGTTGGATTACATCCATGAGCTTGGCTAGTCTCGCTTGGGAATCCAGCTGGATCAGTTGGAGACGGTTGCTTCTGGTAGGACCTGCTGGAAGGAGTGTTTGAGGACACTTCCCCCCACGACCCTCTCAGGAATAAGAGGGCGAAGAAGAAAAAGGCACAACAGTATGTGACAAGCTTGGTCCTTTGATTTTCAGGTACATTTCCACTGAAAAGCTTCCAAATATATAGTTTCTCTTCTTTTTCTGTCCAGCGATTCTTTCCTGAGTCATTATAACCACATGCCCGCAATATCGGAACTGTGATTCCTCAATTTGACTCACAAGATTTAACTAGAGCCGTGTCTATGGTAAAAGATGATTCACCTAATATACCCCCACAGTGGCCTCGAATGAGAATCCTCATACTTATGATCAAATTTCTAGACAGCCCTGGTACAATACATATTGTACTTTAGTCTGGCGCTCTACCGATTTCACCAACCACACACTCACCTACATATTACGTCTAATAATCGTTATAATAAACATCATAACCATATGTTGTTTATCATGACAAATGTACCATGTGTATATATATAATGGAGGAAGATGTGAAATAGATAGATAGGACAAACAGGTGTGTGTGTATATATATATATATATATATATATATATATATATATATATATATATATATATATATTATACATTTGTATGTATATATGAATATTTATTTATATGTATGTATATATATATATATATAAATGAAAGGTATAGAAAACACTGCAGCGAAAAGCGAACAGCATTCCATAGTATATAAGTGACTATATATATATATATATATATACTAAACCTTGATTTTATATATATATATATATATATATATATATATATATATATATAGAGAGAGAGAGAGAGAGAGAGGAGAGAGAGAGAGGAGAGAGAGAGAGATTTGAGTTTGAATTAGTTAGTAGCGTGAATAACAGAAGTCTAAATATAATAAACATTTAATACAACATCTGGTTTCACTGAACGGGAGGGTAAATCCCGCCTATACTGTTATGTCACATTGGAAACCACTCAGCAGGCGATGTAATGTATATATGTTTGTATGTGTGTGTATGTATGTGTGTATGTGTGTGTTTGTGTGTATGTATATTAGGTTAGGCTTTGTCATTTATCCTTACGGGGTCGATAAAATAAAGTACCAGTACCCCACTGGGGTCGATTTAATCGACTTCCCCCTCCCCCAAGATTGTTGGCCTTGTGTTTTAAATCAGAAACCATTGTTTTATAAACTTTCTCTAAGAGAGAATGGAATTTATACATCAACTAGGTAAATACGTATGTTTGTATGTGTCCCCCTCTCTCTCACACACACCTCTCCACTCTCTCACCTTTCTCTCTCTCTCTTCTGCTCTCCCTCTCTCTCTCTCTCTCTTCTCTCTCTCTCTCTCTCTCTCTCTCTCCTCTCTCTCTCTCTCTCTCTCTGTGCAGGTATGGGTGTTCTTCATATATGGATCTGTATGTTTTCAGTTATATATGTTCACGTGTCATCTAACGTGCTTCAGACTCAGTTTCCATCTGCCCAACCTCACCCAACAATTCTTGGGTCAAATCGAAGCTATGGTAAATACTGCACTAGACTCAGTACCAGATTTACCATTGTGCTCAGGTGGGCTTAAGCATAGGTCCCGGTGGCCCGTCATCTTCCTGGTAAAAAGTTTTTTTACGATGAAATTTTCAAATGGCCTCATAACTACACTAGCACAGGGTCTATTTTCCCCTAAACCCGGCACCGACTAGACTTATCTACAAGCTAAATAAGCTGTAACTAGGCCAC
>OZ024748.1:18231139-18261139 GCA_964016885.1 Eledone cirrhosa
AGCTGTAACTAGGGCCACACACATTGCCGAATTTACCATTGTGCTTAGGTGGGCTTAAGCACAGGGTCTCGTTGGCCAGGGGCATTTTTCTGCCCCAAATAATTTTTACGATGAATTTTTCAAACGTTTTTCAAGTAAAGGGCTTCATAACTTAACTATCACAGGGCCTCATTTGTCCTAAATCCGGCATTGAGTAGACTTACCTATAAGCTAAATATGCTACAACTTAGGGCCACACACTACACCCACGGGGTCCTGAACAGGTGAAAGCCCGACCCTGGGTTGGGTACATGACACTCACCCGAGATGTCACACAGTAGGATCGAACCTGGGATAGCGGAACACCATGATTGCAAAACGAATTTGTTAACCAATGAGCCATGATTGTGTTCTGACTGAGTTACATAATGAACTGGTGTCATGAAGTATCTTTAAAGAAAGATCGATAAAAATCAGAAGGTGAATCACGGTGGGTGGAAGGGAAGGAAACGCGGGTGGGGTGATTTTTATAATCAGATTATTGATATAACCCTAACCCTCACACCACTACTACCACCACCACAACAACAACAGCAATACAAACAAGACGACGAACGCCACTACCAATTCCACCACCACAGTAACAACAACAGTAATACCAAGATGACAAACACCATCACCACCACCACCACCACCACTACACCAACAATACCACCGCCACCACCGCCACTACAACCAATACCACCGCCAATACTAGTTAAAATGTTGCTTTTCAGAACATAAAACTGTTAATCTGACATATCTTACCTTCTCTCATGTTGACACACACACATACACACACATACACACATATATATAATGTGTATCTCTCTATCTCTCTCTCTCTATCTCTCTCTCTCTATGTATATATATACATATATGTCCCAAGGCTCTGATACCATCAACACTATAAACACAGAGCTGGCATATCTAAGAACTGACTAACTGCCTGATGAGGTCATAGCCATTCAATGGCTATCATCGAAATATATATAGCAGTAAATAAAGGATTATGATATAAGTTCATGCAATTGACTTATGTTTCGTCACTATATATACATATGTGTATGTGTATGTATATATATGTATGTATATACATTTATCTATATATATATACATATATGTATGTGTATATATATATATATATATATATATATAAATGAAAGTTATAGAAAGTATTGTAGCAAGAAGCCAACAGTATTCCATAATATATATATATATATATATATATATATATATATATATACATACATGTGTGTTGTAGCTCTGAGATGGCATAGCTATAGGCTCACCTTTGGAATTTCACAGAATCTGTGTTAACAGAGAGTTTATTTAAGAAAATCAATATCAATATCTATACGTACTTAGGTACATAGAGACATATATTGACCTAGATATACACATACACACACATACATATACACATGCATATACACATATACCCGAATACACACACACGTACACACACTCAGACACACACACACATATATATATACACACATATAAGCACCTGAATACACACAGACATATATATATATACACACATATACACATGCATATACACATATACCCGAATACACACACACGTACACACACTCAGACACACACACATATATATATACACACATATAAGCACCTGAATACACACAGACACATATATATATATATATACACACATACACACATGCATGCACCCGAAGACACATATAAGCACGCATACATACATACTGCACACACACACACACACACACACATACACACACACATAAAAACATAAGCACGCGCCTATGGTGGTGAGTAGGTCTTCACTATCCAGACAGCTTCCAAAAATAATGGTTGCATTTAATAGGGTACGTCAAAATTATTTATAAAACTGTTTATATATTGTATTTTGTCTGATGAAGGCATACCATATTTTAA
This sequence comes from Eledone cirrhosa, assembly GCA_964016885.1. Classification (NCBI taxonomy): domain Eukaryota; kingdom Metazoa; phylum Mollusca; class Cephalopoda; order Octopoda; family Eledonidae; genus Eledone; species Eledone cirrhosa. Next base: position 18,233,078 of record OZ024748.1, read on the forward strand.
TTTGGTATCCCTGAAATATGTATAGTGAAATAAATATGGTTTTATAAATATAGTTTCCATTTATTAATATCGTATATCTACTCCAAAAACTTGTCGAGTGCTTTATATCAGTTATAAAATATTTACTTGTTGTATCCCAACAATTTTAAATAGAACTTTTGCATATATATATATATATGTGTAGGAGGTGAGTTTTATGGTAGTACAATAAAGCAATGCAGATATCGGATAAGATATGTGACGAAAACGCAAATGTCATCGCATGATGATATTTGTTTTTGAAATGCGCATAATAAAATACATGGAACTCTTTTAACCATCTTTTGGTCTTATATATATATATATATATATATATAAAAACGTTTGAATATGTGTAATAAGGCCAAGACAATGCAGGTATGGACATAGAAAAAAGAATGCAATAGTGAAAGATATTGATGTGAATTCGTCTTTCACCTTGAATTTATTTAAATGTCCTTAATTTTCGAGATAATATCTCTTCTTCGGAGGGAAGTAAAGATCTCAAACCAGCGTCTTTAAATCTCTAGCCAAGCCATGCTGACCGGAAAGCATGGCTTGGCTAGAGATTTAAAGACGCTGGTTTGAGACCTTTACTTCCCTCCGAAGAAGAGATATTATCTCGAAAATTAAGGACATTTAAATAAATTCAAGGTGAAAGACGAATTCACATCAATATCTTTCACTATTGCATTCTTTTTTCTATGTCCATACCTGCATTGTCTTGGCCTTATTACACATATTCAAACGTTTATACCTCATTACACAATGCTTCAAGTGAACTATAACCTCCTCCCATATATATATATATATATATATATATATATATATATATATATATATACCAGCGAATTTCGGACCGTTAAGGTGTGATTTCCATGGGTATGTCGTTATTTATAAAACAAATTTTGTATTTTATCTGATGAAAGCGCACCAAGATTGGCTTGGTCGCCCTTGAAATATATATAATAAATATGGTTTTATAAATATAGTTTCCATTTATTTGCCTTTCATCCTTACGGGGTCGATAAAATAAAGTACCAGTAATGTACTGGGTATTTACTGGCCTTGTGCCAATAGTAGAAACAATTATTATCTTGGAATATTTACTCCAGTAACTTGTTGAGTGCTCTATATCAGTTATAAACATTTGTTTGTCGGAATTCCAACAAATTAAATACAACTCCCACACATACACACACACACACACACACACACATATATATATATATATATATATATATATATATATATATATATATATATATATATAACGAAGGAAATGTGGTAAGGAACCAGGTGGACCATAACGCACCAAAGTACTCAATACTTGAGGTAGTAGAGTGGGTAATAGGAACCAGTAAGACCCCGACAGCTGAGCTCAAGCCGTTTCGACGGCTAATTCTGGACGCGTCCAGAATTAGCCGTCGAAACGGCTTGAGCTCAGCTGTCGGGGTCTTACTGGTTCCTATATATATATATATATATATATATTATTATTATTATGTCCAAATCATAAAGGTCCATGGTGTATGTTGGTTAAATTCCTGAAAACTGTAGAGTGCTCAACTAATCGGGCTGGAAAGTGCCAATCGTATATGTAATATAGAATATGCTTCGATCAATCCCGGTTGGAGCTGTATGAATGAAGTAATTCCATCGGAAAAGTCCAGGAAAAAAGAGTGCTCTATGTAGGCAACAGTTTTCAGGAATTTAACCAACATACACCATGGACCTTTATGATTTGGACATAATAATAATAATTAAGTTCTGTTGCCTACATAGAGCACTCTTTTTTCCTGGACTTTTCCGATGGAATTACTTCATTTATACAGCTCCAACCAGGATTGATCGAAGCATATTCTATATTACATATACGATTGGCACTTTCCAGCCCGATTAGTTGAGCACTCTACAGTTTTCAGGAATTTAACCAACATACACCATGGACCTTTATGATTTGGACATAATAATAATAATTAAGCTCTGTTGCCTACATAGAGCACTCTTTTTTCCTGGACTTTTCCGATGGAATTACTTCATTTATACAGCTCCAACCAGGATTGATCGAAGCATATTCTATATATATATATATATATATATATATAAGAAAGTAAAAATCAAAATAAAGTAAAAAAAGGGGGAGGGGCGTATTGACAACGATAGGTGAGTGTGTGGGAGGGAGGGGGGAGGGAATATAAAAACAACTTAAATATAAACAAATACACAAGATATGCATATATATATACATATTTATATATATATATATATATATACACATACATACACACATACACATATACAAGCATATATACCTATACACACATGCAAACACACACGCATATATATATATATATATATATATATATATATATATATATATATATATATATATATATATACAAAAGTTTTATTTAAATTTGTTGGGTTACAACAAGTAAATATTTTATAACCGATATAAAGCACTCGACAAGTTTTTGGAGTAGATATACGATAGTAAACAAATGGAAACTATATTTATAAAACCATATTTATTTCATGGCATAGGTTAAGTTTAACGTCCTCGAAAATGAAACTAGGTTTTCTGACAAGTGAATGTGTTTTTTTTTTTTTTTTACAATGAAATTTACGATACACCCTTTGGTTATTTACAACAGGTCTCTATAGTGATATGGTGTTAATTAGTATTGCGTGTGTGATTATTTTCTCTTATATATATATATATGTGTGGGTGTGTATATGTGTGTATATATATGTGTGTCTGTATGTATATATATATGTGTGTGTTTGTATATATATATGTGTTTGTGTCATCATCATCGTTTACATGTTTTTACCCAAATCCCTTATCATTCTCTGTCCTTCTTATGACCCGGCCTTTATTTGTTTATAGTTGGTGCCAACTTTGGCAAGATATTACAAAAACATCTAAACGATGATGATGACACAAACACATATATATATACAAACACACATATATATATATACATACAGACACACATATATATATACACACATATACACACCCACACATATATATATATAAGAGAAAATAATCACACACGCAATACTAATTAACACCATATCACTATAGAGACCTGTTGTAAATAACCAAAGGGTGTATCGTAAATTTCATTGTAAAAAAAAAAAAAAAACACATTCACTTGTCAGAAAACCTAGTTTCATTTTCGAGGACGTTAAACTTAACCTATGCCATATAGGCATAAAAAAAAAAAAACACACATTCACTTGTCAGAAAACCTAGTTTCATTTTCGAGGACGTTAAACTTAACCTATGCCTTATTTCATTATACATATTTCAGGGATACCATATTAAAAATATGGCATGCCTTCGTCAGATAAAATACAATATATAAACAGTTTTATAAATAATTTTGACGTACCATAAATATGAGCGACCATTAGGTAGGAAACCAGCTTCCTACCTTAATGGTTGCTATATTCATGGTACGTCAAAATTATTTATAAAACTGTTTATATATTGTATTTTATCTGACGAAGGCATGCCATATTTTTAATATGGTATCCCCGAAATATGTATAATGAAATAAATATGGTTTTATAAATATAGTTTCCATTTGTTTACTATCGTATATATATATATATATATGAAAGGTATAGAAAGTATTGTAGCAAGAAGCCAACAGTATTCCATAATATATATATATATATATATATATATATATATATATATATATATATATGTTCTAATCTATCAGCGAAAGGCTACAGCCACAGATATCTGTAATATCATCAGATCAATAAATATTGAAACAAGCTCTTCTATGTTCTATCATTGGGTTACAACTTGTACAGAGTCTTTCTTTAGGAAATATCTCTTGTCTATCTTTTACTACAAACAACCAATTTCCATCTTATATCTTCTTAAATAACCATTGAATCACACGCACACACAAACACATGCACATACGTGCACGCATATATACATAGGCACATATATACAGACAGTGGGACACACACGTCGTGCACAGACACATATACACAAGTACACTCGCACACACATATACACACACACACACGCACAGGAACATTCAGAAACTTAAAGATCTCTCTCTCTCTCTCTCTCTCTCTCTCTCTCTCTCTCTCTCTCTCTCTCTCTCTCTCTCATGCACACACATCCACACAAAAACACGCTTACATACACATGCAGACACTTACATACACGCACAAATAGACACATAGAAATCTATACACAAAGACAAACCTACTCACAAAAACAATCACTTGCACACTCACTTAGATACAAACACACACAGTCACACACACAGATACAAAAACACACGCACAAATGCACGCAAAAATACACTCATAGAAACACACACAAACAAACATACAGATACAGATATTCGCAAACAGACAGAGAGAGAGAGACACAGATTCACACACACAGATGCACACATACAAACACACACGCAGATACAGATACACGCAAAGTCACAGGGAGACAGACAGACTCACACATATACACATATGCACATATAAAAAAACACACACACACATACACACACACATGCACACAACCAGATACACACATACAAACACACAGATGCACGCAACCAGATACACATATACAAACACACACACACACACACACAGATGCACGCAAACAAATACACACATACAAATACACACGCACACACTCAGACAGATACACACGTTCACACACACATTCAGACAGACAGACACACACACACTCAGACAGAGAGACAGACAGAGTCAAGAGTTTGTAACTCTATGTACTTCTATTACTATCACTTCCGTTGTCTCTGTCCCATATTTTAGTAACCTCAAGGAAAGGAAATTAATACAAAACCCGAACACAACCGACATTGATCTTTCACTATCTCACTACTACTACTACTACTACTACTACTACTACTACTACCATTACTACCACCACCACCACCACCACCACTACTACTACTATACTACTACTACTACTACTAGTACCCTCACCACCACTGATAAGACCACCACTACCACTACTACTACTACTACTACTACTACTACTACTACTACACCCCCCCCCCATCATCATCACCATCACCACCACTACCATGGAGGGGCATCATAAAATAACGTGTGTTGCTCAAAGATAAAACACTCTACCGGAAATCAAACTCACAACCTTCCAATGGTGAGGTAAACACACTAACCACTAAGCCACGCTCCTGTGGGAGTTTCATTCAATAAGAAAAAAGGAACCGATCATCAGAGGAAACTAAAACTATGTTTCTATTGGTCTTTCAATTGCTGATAATATCTGTCAGTCACAAGTCATGGCAGAACGAAGAAGCTGATCGCCAGACCAGATCAAAGAAACTATGTGACCATTGGTCTTTCCATTGCTGTTACTATCTCTCAGCTGTAACTCCTGGCTGAAGAAAGGAACTGATTGTCAGATCAGACCAAGAAAACAATGTTTCTATTAGTCTTTCCACTGTTGATAATATCTGTCGTTGTAACTCCTGGCAGAAAAAAGAAGCTGATTATCAGACCAGACGAAAGAAACTATATGTCCATTAGTCTTTCCATTCCTAATAATTAGTTATAACGAAAACAAGTGTTTATATTTTCTCAAAGAAATCATTTGCAGATATGTCTCAACAGAAAATAGTGAAGTAAGATAATGAGATTTAGGGGAAAAACATGTATGTATGTTCTTCTGGTTTTATAATTTCACAAATTTTTTTACCAATAGAGAGAGAGAGTCGGTTTCTAACACAAGACTCCCTCATTGGAATTTACACAACATCAACTAGGTAGATTATGTATGCATGCATGCATGTGTAGATATGGATGTTATTGTATGTGTGGATGTGGATGTTTTGAGTTGTATGTGTGCATGTGTATATGCTTTGTATCTGTACAAGTGTATATGCAGTTATTAGATGCAACATTTTTGGAATGTTTTACATATTTTTACTGCTCCATTAATAGATTGTACTTGTAATTTCCTAACTAGTTGTGTTCTTTCTGTTCCTGTGAAGCCTAGCTTCTCAAAATTTGTATTGAGGCAGTTACTAACATACCCCAGTGCCTCAATAATCACAGGCATAAATCTGAAGGTGTAATCAGGGTGGAGTATCTGCAGATTTCTCATCAGTTCTGCATAAATATTCTCCTTTTCGCTAATCTTTGATATTATATTGGCATCTGCTGGGCAGCTAATTTCCACTACCGTGCATGCTTTCTTCTCCCAATCCCATATGATAATATCTGGTCTGTTATGCCGGCATTTTATTGGGGGTTTTACTGGAACATTCCACCAGTACTCTTTCATATTATGTACGTGGATGTCTTCCATATTGCTATAGCTTTTAATGTGTTTATTATCGGGGCTATCTTTTTTACGAACTGCATTGTACAGTGTTTTGGCCACTACATCATGCCTCATAGGTAGATAGTACCACGATGACATCTTTGGACAGCTGCTGATGACTTGGGTGATATCTTCGATGTTAGTTCTGCAGAGTCTGCACTTGTTATCACATCTAGGTGTTTTGCCTGTATCCCTATCTCTTTTGTGAATCATGTATTTCGTGTTAATCTCCTGTTCTTGGATTGCAAAAGCGTATCCTTCAAAGTGGGAGCCAATATAGCGGTTGTTGGTCCAAGATAGACTACTTTCCTTATCTATATTACTCTCACTCTGGAGCTTCCTGGCAACATATCCATGCATGATTTTTTGCTGATAAGCATGCAGTTTTTCATCCATGGATTCACTACGATATTGCTGAGCGACTTCCCTGGGTGTGAGTTTTTGATTATCACACAGGGAATATCTCTCGAGGAGTTCCTTCTCAACTCTCATGATCTTATATGTTTCATGCAGATAGACTTGCTCGAGAGACGGGCTCCTACGCTTCGAGGTTCGTAGATGTTGTCGGAGGGATATGATGCAACATTCAAATGCTGTCTGGACTGATGTTAGGCCTCTGCCTCCCTGCTTATATTTCAAGTAAAGGCGGTCTATGTCATTGTTGATGTGAAAGTTTCCGGTGTTGTTTAGTATTTTTCGAGTTCCAACATCAACTGCTCGGATTTCGTCTATCGTCCAATTGAGTATTCCAAACGTTGGTGTTAGGACAGGCACAGCAAACACATTGTGAGCCACTGTTTTGTTTTGCGCAGAGAAGTCCGATGACCAAATCTTTCTTAATCGGGTGTAGTATTCTCTGGTTACGCGTTCTTTATTACAGATACCATTATAGGATATGTTCTCATCTATCCCCAGGTATCTGTAGCAGTCCTCATCAGATATCGGTGAAACAGTTAGGCCATTGATGACAATGTTGCTAGATTGGGTTGTTGTTTTTCCCCGCTTTACAGTCATGTATGAGCATTTATCTTGGCCAAACTCCATTCCTATATCCTTTGAGAGAACGTTGTAACCAGGTCAAGATTTTTCTTCATCCCATCCATGTTCTTGGCATAGAGTTTCAGATCGTCCACAAATAAATTCTGGGTTAGGTTCGTATTTCTGTCCTCCTGTGAGCCAATGATGTATCGCTCACATTTCTTGAGCAGAAAGGACTATGTATGTATGTATGTATGTATGTATGTATGTATGTAGTCACATGCATGTGCACGTGTGCGGTGTGTGTGTATTATCTTTACAGATTGTACCAGACACATTAGAATGTATATGTATAATGAAATAAATATGGTTTTATAAATATAGTTTCCATTTGTTAATATATCGTATATATATATATATATGTGTGTGTGTGTGTGTGTGTGTGTATATATATATATATATATATATATATATATATATATATGAATAGATATCTATATTTGTGTGTATATATACGTATATATATATATATATACGTATATATGTGTGTGTGTATATATGAATAGATATTTATCTATCTCTATATATATAGGTACATATGTATTCATACACACACACACACACAAACAAAGGGACATACATGTTCATATGTTCACGATTGATAATGCTTTGGTAAGCAGTAAGTAGAAAAATATAGAAATAGATCTAAAGATAGATAGGGAGAGAAAGAAAGAGATGGAGAGGTGGAAGGGGAGATAGGGAGGGGGGAAGGGGGAGAGAGATGGAGAATGAGAGAGAAGGGGAAGAAGATATAGGGTGAGATAGAGAGAGACAAATGTAAACATAAAAATGAAGACAGACTGGGAGAAACTCGTGTGTGTGTGTGTGTGTGTGTGTGTAATTTTGTGTAAGTGTGTATGCATGTGAAAAAACAGATGAGAAAAATACATGAACATATGGACATATATGGGCATAGTTTGTCACAAATATACGTACGTACATGCACGTACACACACAAACACATACATTGCATATGGATATAGACAGTCACATACACACATACACATATCTATATGTACATACATACATACATGGTGGCTGCCAACTCGTTTTCGAGTACAGCCACTACTTTATATCCATGTAGGAGAACCCCTACCGATGCGCTGAACGAGTGTAACTTTTTAGTCCAACCAGCGACTTGAAAACTCTGGTACAAACACTACATTTGTGACAATTATTGACACATAGTGCTGGGCCCATGGTACCATGTGACGACAAAGGAGCTCTTAAGAGTCAATGGCCATCCAAAATCACCAGGGGAGATGACCCCTTAGCCTTTGTCAAGGCAGAATTCTAGGAGAAGGAAAACATGCATACATACATACATACATACATACATACATACATACATACATACATACATACCTACATGGTGGTTGCCAACTCGTTTTCGAGTACGGCCACTACTTTATATCCATGTAGGAGAACCCCTACCGATGCACTGAACGAGTGTGACTTTTTAGTCCAGCCAGCGACTTGAAAACTCTGGTACAAACACTACACTTGTGACAATTATTGACACATAGTGCTGGGCCCATGGTACTATGTGACGACAAGTGCAGAGAGATCTCCAGTTATAAAGCAATGCCTGTGCTGTGAAGCTTTTATAGTGAGCAAAGGCACTGCACGAAGCCAATCCCACTCTCTTAACCAAGATGATATTTACCAAAAAGAAGAACAAGTCAACATCATTGGATACCATCAGGGTTGCAGGTGTTATATCAGAGTTTTCTTTCTCCTAGAATTCTGCCTTGACAAAGGCTAAGGGGTCATCTCTCCCGGTGATTTTGGATGGCTATTGACTCTTAAGAGCCCCTTTGCCTTTTGACAGGTTTTGTTTTTAGCCCTGCAGGATGTCCAAAGCCACCCTCCTCACCAAGAAACCTTGGTGGGGTTGCCAGTTTAGTCGCCAACGACTCGACCATGAGACAGGTTGTACTGGGATACATGTTACCAGTAGCACCAACTGGTGACCTGGCACATAATACATACATACATACATACATATATAACTGTTGAGTGCTCTAAATCAGTTATAAACATTTATGTTTGTCGGACTTCCAACAAATTAAATACCACTTCTACTTACATATATATATATATATATTTATATATAACCAAAGATTAGTATGGTTCGTTTATTACTCAATGAATACAATTTTACAATAGATTAGAAGCACTCAACTGTAAGTTTTCCTGGATATATATAAATATAATTCAAAATATTAACAAATGAAAAATATTCTCATAATCAAAATATATACTTTATTATATATATTTCAAAGGTACTGTGTTGTTTTTTCAGTACGTCCTTTTGTCTGATGAAGACGTACTGAAAAAACAACACAGTACCTTTGAAATATATATAATAAAGTATATATTTTGATTATGAGAATATTTTTCATTTGTTAATATTTTGAATTATATTTATATATATATAAGTTTATCCCGGGTTCAATCGGGGGCAACCACAGTATGTAAGGTACTCAATACATAGCAGAGTATGAATATTTAATATAGAAATGGCTTCTACAGGACTAGAACTGTTTCATTCGGGAGAAATCATCTTCCTGATGATTTCTCCCGAATGAAACAGTTCTAGTCCTGTAGAAGCCATATATATATATATATATATAACACTTGCACCTCTCTAAGTCAATGTCACTGGACCGAGATCTTTGGCGCTACGCAGTAATACAGAAGACCCGCCTTGCCTATGTACAAAGCGAAACCTACAGTCAGTAGGCACCTCTTAACCAAATATACACCCCAATCCACTACCCCCTATCCTATCCACCCACTCCCATCAACACCACCCTCTCTCTGTAAAGTTGGTACCACAACATCAAGTATTTACTTCTATAATAAGAGACCTCTTGTATGTAGATGATTGAGATCTTGTAGCGCACACAGCGATTGATATGCAGCACATTTTGAATGCATTTTCTGATGCTTGCATTGCCCTAGGATTGATTGTCAGTCTCAAGAAAACGGTTGTCATGTACCAACCTGCCCCTGGTAGGCAGTACAGTGAGCCAAATATTTATGTGTATGGTAAACGACTTGGAGTGGTTGATCAGTTTGTCTGCCTAGGAAGCATTGTCAATGGATACAGCAATCTTGATAATGAAATTCCACTCAGGATTAGCAAAGCAAGTGATGCTTTCGGAAAACTAGAAAGGCGCCTCTGGAGTCAGCGAAACATATGCAAGAAGACAAAGGTAAAGGTGTACAAGCCATGTGTGCTCTCCTCTCTTCTTTATTCCTGCGAGACCTGGGTCACATATCGACATCACCTTAAACAGTTGGAACGTTTCCATCAGATGTGTTTCAGACGGACCTATGGCGTTCACTGGGGGACCACATCAGTGATGTCGAGATTTTGGAAAGGTCTCTATGTGAAAGCATAGAAGATCTTCTGCTTAAGCAAAGACTCCGATGGAGTGGTCACCTTACCAGGATTAAGGATTCTAGAATACCAAAAACAACTCTTTTATGGAGAGTTAGTTAAAGGAAAAAGACCTCCACATAAACCAAAAAAGAGGTATAAGGATTTGTTGAAAGCCTCATTGAAAGACGATAACATCTCTGCTGATATATGGGGAAGCGTAGCTGCTGATCTACATAAATGAAAAAAGACTGTACATGAGGGGAAAGTTGCTTTTGAAGCATCTCGAATCGCATACGAGAAAGTAGAAAGGCATGTCAGGAAAGGCATTGTTGTTACAATTCCAGACAGCAAAAGTCCTCCTATGGCGCTGACATGCAGCGTCTGTGCCAGACTCTGCTCCAGTAAAGCTGGACTTGAAAGTCATCTTCGCAGTCATAAAATGAAACCAGCGGTTGACTACCAGGCTGCTGTTGGAGATGCTACTCATCACACCTGTCCGGCATGTGGAAGAGAGTGTAGATCAGCTGGAGGGCTCAAACGATATGCGAAAGTACATGAAGTCCAACCACAGCCGCCTATTGCCAACTCTGTGCAAGACATTTTATATCATTGGCTGGGCTAAAAAGCCACATTCGATTGCAGCATTGTTAATTATATAATATATGTGTGTTTTTTTTTTTTATCGTGCAATGGCCATACTCGATAACGAGGGGGCAGCAAACATGTATGTATGTTCTTCTGGTTTACGTTCTGAGTTCAAATCCCGCTGAGGATAGCTTTGTCTTTCATCCTTATGAGCGTCGATAAAATAAAGTACCAGTAATGCACTGGGTCGATATTTCGACTTTTCCCCTCCTCCAAAATTGTTGGCCTTGTTCCTAAATCAGAAATCATTATCATAAATTCTAGAAATTCTAACACAAGCCATAATATTCGTGTGTGTCGGTGTGTGAGAGGGCTACTGTCAAATATAACGACTTCAGTATATTAGGTCAACCTAACCTTTTAGTCTTCCGGGGGGTCCTTTTATTTAATTAACCCATCGCCATTAAATTGGAAGCCTAAATGTAAGAAAATCACACACACACACCTTCGGACTTAGATTCTTCGTCTCTTCCTCTCTAATCTGTATATATATATGTGCGTGTGTGTGTCTATGTATATATATATATATATATACATATATATATGTATACATGTATATTTATATATATATATGTATATTTATATATACATATGTATATTTATATATATATGTGTGTGTGTGTATGTATATATATGTGTGTGTGTGTGTATGTATATATATATGTGTGTGTGTGTGTGTGTGTATATATATATATATATATATATATATATATATATATATATATATATATATATATTCCATTATCCAAGGAAAACTTGAACCGTTCAGGTATATTTTCCTTGGTTATGTCAAAATTTATAAAACACACTTCGTATTTTATCTGATGATAGCGTACCAAAATGTTGGTACCCTTGAAATATATATAATAGAATAAATATGGTTTTATAAATATAGTTTCCATTTATTTAATATCATTGTATATATATATATATATATGTGTGTGTGTATATACATATATATATATATAAATGAAAGGTATAGAAAATATATATATATATACATACATGTATATACCCGCCGAAATGCGATTCTCGCTGAATTTATATTTGTATATATATATATATGTATATGTATGTATGTACGTATATGTGTATAGCAACTAAACCCCCTTCTAATAGAAATCCTTTGAAAACCTAAAATGACTGAAAACGACTCCTTCCAGACGAAACAAAGTGCACATTGATCAATTAATCACGCCTGGCTCTATCGTTTTACTCAGTGTGACGTCACACTGGTGCTCCATGGCTTCTCCGTTAGCCACATGCTTGCTATTTATCTCTCGCTGTAGTAATAATAATACTAAGTATTCTTGTCTATTATATATCCAACAAATTTGACAGAGGTAGCGATAACAGACGTTTGTTTGTTTGCTTTTTTTTTTCTACATCTGTCTTCTACCTTTTCATTCCCCACCATTCATTTTGCGTTTTCTGAATAATGTGTAAAAAAACACTGTGTGAATATGAGGTTTTCAAGACGAATTTTGCAACAATTTCGACAATATTTGGATCATTATTCCCAGTTCAACCCGTCCCCACTTTCCATGAAACAGTTCATTGACTTCGGTAAGTAAAATAATAGTCTCATTGATGATTCACACGGACACATACATACATATATATATGTAAAAGTTCTATTTAAATTGTTGGGATACAAATATATATAAAGAGAGAGAAAGAGATATACTCATGTTTACACACACACACACATATATATATATATATATAAATGAAAGGTATAGAAAATATATATATATATATATATATATATATATGCAGACAGACAGAGCGAGAGAGACTTATGCGTACACATAAATATATACTAAGCTTCGCACAATTATATACACAGGCACGAGAGCGTTGTTACACATACACAGCGGCTGTGGTACTACTCTCGTTAACACACACACATATACAGATTACCGCAATACATAACACATACGCCTTCATATATAAGTTTAACCATCCTCATAGATACTATAATGTGTATGTATGTAGTCATACACGCTTTCATGCTTGTGCAATACATACATAAGCACTTGAACGTATATAGACAGCGGTGACGCATACATGCATGACTGGACAAATTGTATACACATAAACCCGAACGCACACACATACATGAACGCGCGCACACACGTACGAGAACGACGCACACATAAACATATATGCACAGCGGGAACACACACATGCACGCACTTACATACATAAACACCTGAACACACACATGAACGCACACTCACATCTACGCAGCGTTATACATCTAACTGCATAAATATATACCTGTCTCTATCTCTCTCTATATATACCACTAATTATACACCTACATCCACATATATATATATATTTATTTATGTGTATATATTTTTATATACAAAAACATACTTGCTTTTTTCTTTCTTTTATATTCTTATTTTGATCTTATGAAAACTAACCTTGCTATTTATTTTACTTATGCCATGGTGGGACACCGCATTATATATATATATATATATATATATATATAATAGTTTCTACGTTTGGCACAAGGCCAGCAATTACCAGTACATTACTGGTACTTTATTTTATCGACCCCGTAAGGATGAAAGGCAAAGTTAACCTCGGCGATAATGGTGTCTGATTTAGGCACAAAGAAAATTCGGAGGGAGAGGAGATTCGATTGAATTTAATCGAACCCAATGCATTATTGGTACTTTATTTTATCGACTCCGTAACTGCCTTATATATATATATATAATGATTTCTTCGCAACAAGCGAGGGAAACTCGAGTATGGATGAAAATAAATGTGAACAATTTTGAATGAATAAAGCATAAACTCTACTACACGTATTGAGTACATTTTCTCCTGTTTATGTGTATATATATATATGTGTGTGTTTATATATATACAGGGTGTTCCCCCAAAATATATACACACTTCAACATCATTCTAGTAATATTGTGTACACATTTTTGGGGGACGAAAATTCAAATTCAAACTGCGATTCCGATGTGAAAAATATGGTCGGTTGTCATCTAAAAATGCAAATATATTTTGAGTGATTGACTGGAACAAAAAGCCATTTATTTATTTGGCATTTTCTGATCAACACTGACTTCATTCATTGCTGGAATGCTTCTTTCATCTACACTGACTTTTTGCCGTGTATTTTGTCTTGATATATATATATATATAATCGAATAGAATCTTCTATCGACCTCCCGTCCGTTTATTTACTATTTAACCTATCTTTCATTAGAATTGAGTGCATTTTTTCGACACTGGACTACCTATCTATCTAACACTCTATCATATATATATATATATATATATATATATATATATATATATATATATATATATATATATATATATATATATAAGGACGTACTGAGGAAATAGCACAGTACCTCCGAAATATATATAATAAAATATATTTGATTACATGAATGTCTATATTTATTAATATTTTGAATTTATATATATATATATATATAATGTATGTATGGCATACCATTCTCTTCCGTATGAAAGAATATAGGTTGCGATTAAGTATCATAAAATAGACATTAGACTCATTGTCTCGACTCGAACCACCATTATTAAAGTCTGTGTGTGAAGCTCTTCTATATATATATATATATATATATATTCTAGTCCAGTAGAAATAATTTCTATAATAAAATGAATATATATATCCATCCGTATGTGGTTAACTGCCAAGAGAAAAGAGTACTCAATACCGAAGTAGAGTTTTAATATTCATTTTTATTAAGGCTGAATAGTGAGTCTTGTTACTCTGGCATTTCGCCTGTTTATCACAATCAGACAAGAACACACCACACACATATATACATATATATAGTCTCTCCGGTCTCGGGATGCCTGTAAAGGCCACGGGGACTGTCCTTTTTCTCAGATCTACCAAATAAAATAACACACACACGCATACACACGCACACACTCGTGTACACATGCACACACAAACACATAGTGCTAGTGTTAGGCATGTTTTGTTTTGTTTTTCTGAATACAGACGACATTAAAAACACAAATTCCTATTTCTTTACTGTACATTCCTTACATATATTACTGTATCACTGTTGATGTTATTGTTATAGAAATCCAACAGCAATTTCTCATTTCTAAAATTAAATTTTGTTGCCATCAACCACAGTTTTTGTTTGTATAAACATATATAGTTGAAAATGAACAAACAAAACACAGGAAGCAATTGTACAGTTATATATATATATACACACGCATATGTGTGTGTACGTAGGTATGTGTGTTAACTTTCACATGAAATTCCTGTTCATAGAACAGATATCGTATTTTTAATTAACCTCAGTGATTTATTTAAGAGTGATGTATCATCCATTCATTTGCCACTGAGAAAATTAGAAAGTCAAAGAATTAACATAAAAATCAATGTCAACCGCCTCCCTCCCTATATCGATCGATCGATCTACATATTTATATAACATACACACTCAGTTATTTCAGTATTAAGATAAACTCAACTCTCGATATGTAAACATAGATGTACTACTAATTTCATGAAAACAGTATGTGTATATATATGGCAACATGAATGGACCTGTTATTTTTATCTAAAGACATTTTTTCCAATTCCATCCCGCCCGTCCCTTCAATCTATCTTATTTCTCATTCTTTCTTCTGATGAAGGACTAGCGTCCGAAACGTTAAGTCGCTCTTTCTGCTATTTCAAGCGTTAACCTAATATATTCCTTCCATATACTGTACCGATTGTGTTGTTAATTCTATTTACGTTTTACATACATACATACATATATATATATATATATATGTTATGGAATACTGCTAGCTTCTCGCTACAACAATTTCTATACCTTTCATTTATATATATATATATATATATAAAGTTATAAAGATAGATGGAGAAGTTAAACGGAGCTCAAAATAAAGTAATTTATTATAAAAGCAATACAAAAGAATTTTCCAAAAAGGCATGTATACAAAATCCTATTGTGCTAAAAATAATATATATATATATATTTAACCTGTTAGTTTTTTCGTTGCTCTGGTATTGTGTGTTAGGTTTTGCCTACCACAATGTTCTATTTAAACGCATGTTGTTACTCTAAGGACCTATCCTTATTGAGTGCTTTGCTAACTCATTCATATTGTAGGTCGACTTTGCTTGCCCACAGCCAAAGCTTCGATTTTACTAAGCTTCCACATGTATACACACACACACACACACACCACTGAACTGGGTGTTTTGAAAACTAGTGTACTTAATGCATGTGATCTGAGTGTAAGGTACATTCCCTAATGAGAAAGGTGGTGACTTCGAAGTTTCAGCTATTGCTTAAAGTAACTAGGAGATGTAATAGTTGAAACTTCGAAGTCACTGTCACCTTTCTCTGCAGGATATATATATATTTATATATAATATAGCAAGGGTGAAAATATAACTCTGTTTGCATGTAGAGAGTTATATAGGAGTGTGTATGATATATGATTGCCAAATAGTTTTATATAAAGCTCAATGTGTTTCTGTAGTTATGGGTGGAAGATATGAGGATAAGAACTTTATTTTATCTTTTTCTTTGGTTATCAGAAGTCTGGGGCCGATTATGTTGGTGTCTTCCCTGAAAGGCCTGCGGGGTATTTGTGCTAGTTTTGCAACAAAACCTGTATCTCTGCTGCTGGACCCAAGTGGCACATGAGAGTGCATAAGGAGGAAGTTACTGTCCGTGAGACTCGTGTGTGTCACATCTGTAAAACAGTATGTAGGAGCGAAGTAATATGCGGGG
This sequence comes from Eledone cirrhosa, assembly GCA_964016885.1. Taxonomy (NCBI): domain Eukaryota; kingdom Metazoa; phylum Mollusca; class Cephalopoda; order Octopoda; family Eledonidae; genus Eledone; species Eledone cirrhosa. The sequence goes on from OZ024748.1 coordinate 18,250,320, forward strand.
GGCTCATGTCCGTTCAGCACAATACTGAAGAGATAACTCTCTTCTGTAAAGAAGTCACACTTATATATATATATATATATATATACATACATGCTTGTCACAAACTAATGAATGTTTTCATTGGACGTCCAACTCCTATTAGAACCCCAAACAAACACAGCTGACTTATTCTCAAGATTGCTGGCCTTCTGCCAAAAGTAGAAACAATTATTACACTAACGACGGTGCCACTCTGTGGTTGGTTGCTCGAGATTCTAGATATAGCAGCCAAATCTCATTCAAACTATACTTCTTAGTATTTAGTTAGGGAGGGAAGGGCCAATGCTCATGGCCTTTTGAGAGCTTCGGGGACTGTTGGGAGAAAGGGAAGACGGCATCTTCAATCTGGAAACCTGGTCTGAATCTTTACGTGGTCGATGAAATAAAGTACGATTTATTCGACTTCCCCCTCCTCCAAATCTGTCTAAATCAGAAACTAATATTGAATACAAATCGTTAGAGCGTCCTACAAAATGCTTTGCGGCATTTGAACTGACTTATTTCGTTCTGAGTTTAAATCCTATTGAGGTCAACTTTGTCTTTCATTCCGCTACGGAGCGGATAAAATAAAGTACCGGTTAGGACCTGAAGGGGAGTCGATTTGACCCACTTTCTACCATTCTACCACCATCACCACCAAAATAGCTGGCTTTGTGCCTAAATTAGAAACCATTGTTATTGCTGTCCAGCTTGTACTAGATTTCCAACGAAACCGTTTTACACTCATTCATTCAAGCTCCGATTACCAGTGAGTTGTAGTTAGTTATGTCGAACAGCTGTGGGACATTTCGGTGATCGGCTGTGTCCGTTATGAAGATCGTCCCCACTGTTTTCTTTTGGCCAAGAAGAGCAGGCGGTTTCCCTAAGCTTGAACTGGTAGTAATGGCGAAAGAGGTTGGTTGTATGGTCGATGTGACCTAAAGATTGAAAGCAAGTTGTCGCCATGGGCCAAGCTTTCAAGTTCCACTTGTAGAGGAAAGTGTGCGTGGTGTGTGTGTGTGTGTATATATATATATATATATATAATATATAAGAACAATTGTTCTTATATATTATGTATACTCCAGTCCTACAAACTGTAGAGTGCTTCTTATCCGATATCTGCATTGCTTTATTGTACTACAATAAAACTCACCTCCTACATATATATATATATATATATAGTAATAATAATAAATGTGAAGACTAAAATCCAGTTTCAGAAGATCCCGTCAAGGGTGAAAGCAGCGATTCTTTGCTTAAACTTTAATCTGTTATTTTGTTAACCTAATATATCCCTTCCATATACTGTACCGATTGTTATTTGTTTACCTTTTACAGTCATACATACATATATATATATATATATATATAGAGAGAGAGAGAGAGGGGGTAACTCTCCAGTAAATTTGTTGAAATATGGGTAAGAATGGTGAGCATGGCCCCAATACGTTCAGTATGTGCCTGTATGACGGGGAATAGAGCAACTATTATTTTTGGAAGTCAAGGCAATCCAGGCTCAGTGGTTACCTCCTTTGTTAAGGACCTTTCTTTCCTTGTTGATAGTATATGTCGTTATTTTCTCTATCTTGTGCTGCCCGGTCCTCAACGTCTCGGGGAGCCCTTGGGTCCAATAAAATAAAACATCACTTTGCTCTGGTATTCAGCAATAGACCTCATCCCCCTTGTTACTCTGGCAAATGGGCAGTGTAATTAGAATGTCAGATAGAAAGCTTTGCAGTATTCGTTTCTGCTCTCTCAGATCAAATCCCGCCGAGATCAACTTTGCCTTTCATCTATTTGAAGTCGATAAATTAAAAAAAAGTACCAGTCTCGTACTGGTGTCGATTTTTTCCTCTATATTTCTTTCACATTCACCCCCAATCCGTCCCCTCTCTCGAAGAAATATGGTATATTCAGACCTGGACACCACCAAGTTTAAAATGCCTTCCTCTCTCCAAACACTTTGTCAATACGGTGCCCCTACGACTCCATCAGGAGTTACAGGACCATACCATTCCTCTCCGATCAAATAGACCTAAGCCTAAAGCGTGCCAATCATGACTATCTCATCTCATCTTATTGTCACATAACATACTGAATATTACAATACTCAAACTCAATGTGTCTCTGCTTTTCTTTTTGTTTTAATGTTGTAGGGTGTGATTTGAGAAGTAAATTCCTGGCTGTTGTTTCTGTTAGGTCCTTTAACTGTCGATCTAAAAACATCACCATTTCACGTTAATGTTTAGATGCCTTTGTTTTCTTCTCTCTTCGTCTCCCCCATGTTCTAGTTGACACGAGACAATGGAAATTTCCGTTGCTATAGTGCTGCCGTTATTGGAACCGTAAGCAGATATATAGCCGCAATTTCAGCGAGAAAATAATGTCACAGCGGGAAATTAAAAACATGTTACGTTTCATTTAGATATTAAAAATGATAGTTAAATTAAACACACTGTTTAATGGTCATTACACGTAGTATGTGAAATACACGCACGCACGCACACACATATGTATGTACATGAAAGCACATACATTCTCTCTCAAACACACACACATATATATTTGTATACATACTTAACACGATTACACAATGACAACAGTATATGTGTGCGTGTGATGCTACACGTATATGAAAACAAAATCACTTTATCTAATATCTTAAAACAATAATAAAAAAAAATCCAATACTTCATTCTTCTGTACATTCTTTTGGCGCTTCTCCGCTCTTGAAATAGACATTGCATAAACTAAGATTTAGAGTTTGGGTCTGGGCTTAGGTTTAGGATTTCATTGCGTTATGTAACTTTTGTTTCAATTTGGAATGTCGGAGGTTGATATTATTGGTAATGGAGATCGAGTGAAGAAAATGAAAATATTTCGTACGATTCACCATATTCATTTTGCATGATCTGCTCATATATACAGTGCCCCCTCCCCCCAATGTATACACACTTTGATTACAATGCAGTTGAAGTGTGTATACATTTTTTGGGACACCCTGTATATATTTGTTGACAGATACATAATTATATTTATTATACACATTTCTGTGACACTAGGGACTGTTATGCAATCATTACACATATATATGTATATATATATATATCTGTGTGTATGTGTGTATGTATGTGTGTATACATGTGTGTATATATATATGTGTATGTGTGTATATATATATATATATATACATGTATATGTATATACACATATGAGCCAACAAGCGAACCCTAACCAATTCGAACCTTAAACCTAACGTATGTACGCAATGAATCTGGTGTGAAGCAGGCGAAATATTTTCATGTTCTTCACCCGAATGTCATTTATTGTCAGTGATAAACGTTAATAAAGTTGTTGCTACCATTAAGCCAACTAAGCAGACGATTAAGGCGCTGACTTTATAGAAGCGCATTATTTTTGCCCCTAAAGACGTTTTGCCAATTTTATTCATCTTTTTCACGAGCTGTGCAATTGTGCAATGATCGGTGGCAACACCGAAACAATTGTAAGACATTAAATGAGATATGAACCTTATTCTATATTTTTCTTTGGTTGGTTATATATATATGAAGGTCGTCTGCTCCATATAAAGCTTGAACACTTCTTGCACTTTATGTATGTATATATATATATATATATATAAAACAAAGTGAGGTTTCGCATTAAGGTTTTTATTGATTATACATAGTTACGACCGTTTCACAGATGGATGGCTCCAGCACGATCTGCTCTTCAGACTTGTTAATCAAAGCCAAAATATTATATCATCATATATATATAGAGAGAGAGTTAAAATAGTAAGACCATTATTCGACAGAGTATTCGATACTTAGATTAGTAGAGTGTGACTGGATTAGATAGATTCGGGGCTCAATGCCGTTTCGACTGCTAATTCCAGATTGGAAACGTCAGGAGGTCAGCCTTATGTATATATATATATATACACACAGGGTGCCCCCAAAACTCTATACACAATTCAACAGCATTCTAATAAATATTCCCTGTACATGTAATCAAAGTGTGTATACATTTGGTGGGGACCCCCTGTATATATGTGTATGTGTGTTAACGCGTAACGTTATTAATATATGTCTCTATTTGAGCTCTCTCTCTCTCTATATATAATTGTTTCTACTTTTGGCATAAGGCCAGCAATTATCCCATTACATTACTGTTGCTTTATTTTATCGACCCCGTAAGGATGAAAAGCAAAGTTAACCTCAGCGGGATTTGAACTTAGACCGCAAAGGGGCGTAACTCTAAGCTGCAAAGCATGGCGTCCGACCGTCTATATATATATTATACATGAAATACAGTTGTCATGTAGCTAGAAATTATTCTGCTTCCTTTCAGTGTCAATACAGAGTGAATAATATAGGTGGATAATTACAGTGCATTTGTGTTGAGCTCGGGTGATTAATGATATATATATACGTGTGTGAATATAGCTGTAGATACGTGTGTGAATATAGCTGTAGATACGTGTGACTATAGCTGTAGATACGTGTGAATATAGCTGTATATACGTGTGAATATAGCTGTATATACGTGTGAATATAGCTGTATATACGTGTGAATATAGCTGTATATACGTGTGAATATAGCTGTATATACGTGTGAATATAGCTGTATATAGCTGTATATAGATGTATATACGTGTGTAAAATAGTGATTTCTATCATTTACGCCCAAAGGTCACACATTTCTGTGGCGTAATAAGGAATGGCTGGAGATGATATGGATTTGGGTACTTAGTTTATCAACCTTGGTTTGTCATGATAACTGAGACGACGTTTGTTGAGCCTCTATATTGTTTATACCTGGAGAGGAGATGGGCTCCACCAGGTTTTTAAATACCTCAGAAATGCCGTATTTCAATACGGCGTCCATACGTCGTATGCCTTAAGAGTTAGTTACGGAACCATACATACATATATAGTTTATAATTGTTTCTACTTTTTGGCACAAGGCCAACAATTAACAGTGTATTACTGGTACTTTATTTTATCGACCGACCCCGTAAGGATGAAAGCCAAAGTTAACATCAGCGGGATTTGAACTCAGAATGGAAAGGGTCGTAACTCTATGCGTCAAAGCATGGCATCTGACCCTCTACCGATATATATAGTTTATAATTAATAACAATTGTCTCGTGTGGTTCTCTGTTCAATCCCGCCCTACGGCAACCATTGTCTTCTGTATAATCAGGTTGACTAATTCCTTGTGAGTGGAAGTATTTAGTAGATGGAAACTGCAGAAACCCATTGTGTGTGTCTGTGTCTACGTCTGTGTCTCTGTATGTGTGTTTATGTTTACGTTTGTCTGCGTGTGTGTGTGTGTGTTGGGGGGGGGGGGGGTCTTTGTTTACGTTTGCATCTTTGTGTGTGTTTATGACCCGTAACTTAACGCTTCGACAAACACGAAAGCGATAAAATAAGTACCAAAAATAACTGAATAAGCGTGAATATGATCAACAAATTAAAGGCGGTGTCCCAGCATGGCCGCAGTGTTATGACGGAAACTCGTTAAAAGAATAACTTATTCCACCATTTTATTATGATTTCTTCGGATTGGTTTCAATATTAGAACTGTGTATGTATGTATGTATGTATGTATGTATGTATGTATGTATGTATGTATGTATGTATAACAACAAACGATGTATATACACTGTGTCTGTGTATACATGTATATAAACAAATGATGTATACATTAAGCCGGAAGACCCAGTAACTGTTATAAATGAACTTGTGATATATAACTGACATGGTGAAACTTTAAGTAGCATGGGTCATGCATCTATTATGTACTAATATATATGTTTATATAGTATTAAGGATACTATTTATGGTTATGTATATACTAAAACCTTTGTATGTAAATTACCATGCTATATTATTATAATGGATGTCAACCCACTGTGGGTCAATATATACATATGTTTCTATATGTCTCTTGTGTTGAAAAGGAGGTCAAGTATGTTAAAAATCACTGAATAATTGCTCCGAAGACTCCAAACCTCGGTTTGGAAGAAACAATTGTAAGCAGATAAATGATTTAAACAAAACTTTGTTTCATGTAATCTCTATATGTTTATATATGTATTGATACCTTAACATAGTGTATATATATATATATATATATATATATATATATATATATATAAATGAAGTATTTCCGTAGGAAAAGTAAAGGAAAAGAGAGTGCTCTATGTAGGCTACAGATTATTTTTCTGATGAATGAAGACAGACATAAATATCTGTCTTCAAGAAACCACTGGTAAATGAAATAATTATCTTATGTTGTTTATTAGATAACTATATATATATATATAATGTGTATGTAATTGTTAATAATGGAGGGTGTTTATTTGTAAGTTTCGCCAACGTGATATATATATACACACACGCACACATGTATGTATATAGATTAGCACACCTCTCTCTCTCTCTCTTTATACACACACACACACACACACACACACACACACACACACACACACTTCCAAATCTTATCTAGGCAATCAAATCTGCCTTGTGATAAGACATACACATACACACAGCGATACACACAATATACAGTGAGTGTATGTAATTGTGTGTGAATGCATGTCAGTGCCTTCTGCACTTTTAACAGTCACTAAACACACGATTCCATTCTATCTTCTTTCCCTTGAAACTCAAGACATTGTGATGACGTAACTGCCCGCCTCATCAGCCAACCTATATATATATATATATATATATATATATATGTAGGAGGTGAGTTTTATTGTAGTACAATAAAGCAATGCAGATATCGGATAAGAAGCACTCTACAGTTTGTAGGACTGGAGTATACATAATATAAGATCAAAAGATGGTTAAAGGAGTTCCATGTATTTTATTATGCGCATTTCAAAAACAAACATCATCATGCAATAATATTTGTGTTTTCATCAGATAAAACAGGAGAACATGATATGAAGGCTAAAAAACACTTGTGGATAGTGCAGTTTTAAATCAACATATGTTGATTTAAAACTGCACTATCCACAAGTGTTTTTTAGCCTTCATATCATGTTCTCCTGTTTTATCTGATGAAAACACAAATATTATTGCATGATGATGTTTGTTTTTGAAATGCGCATAATAAAATACATGGAACTCCTTTAACCATCTTTTGATCTTATATTATATATATATATATCACCACCTTAACTTCTATCACACCCGCCACCACCACTACTTTATTATCATCATCATCACAACGTTCACTACCACCACCACCAGTTCATCTTCATGCTCCTACCACCTCTTCCACCACCACCACCTTAAGCAATATCACCACCACCACCACCATTATTAATCACCAAATACCACCAAAAATGCAGTTTTCCCAAAACAGCTTTGCCACCACCACTACTACTAGTACCGTCACCATCATCACCACCATGGCAGCTAGCATCACTATCTTCACAAGTACAGTACTACTAACACACCACCACTCTAATTAACCACCTCTATCGCTACCATCGCCACCACCACCAATACTATCATCATGTCCACCACTATCACCATCACCGCCATCATGACCAACACTAATACCACCATAGACCCTACCACAACTGTTTTCCACTAAACAATCCATACTCACCCACATCAAATCATGTGACGGGTCACAACACAATACAACCCCCTCTACCACTTTGAGTAATTCCACAACATGGCTACATGGCAAAGATTCTTTATTGATCACAAGAAATTAGTATTTAATTGAATTATACAAATTTCTATCAAACTGTGACCCTTTGAGGTTCAGTAATATGCTCCCCCATTTCTGAGGTCTGCTCCCTAGACAGATGTATAGTTGGTTTTAATAGTAGCACAGGCCCTGATCATACCTGAAAATTAACTAACTCTTTGTAATAAACTATAACTGAATTATCTGTTTCAATATTATATTTGGTTCTTCCTTTAGCAGTCATAAGAGTGTTGGCTATCTGTTCCTACCGTCTGGACTCTGAGTTCAAATCATGTCTAGGTCCTTTTTGCCTGTTAACCTTCTAGGGCAGAGGTATTCAGAGGGTCACATGTTAACCTTCTAGGGCAGTGATACACCAGTCCATCGCGAGGTTAAACGCCCAGCTATTGTAGATGGTACTCATGTTCAGCTGAGTTTACTGGAGCAACTTAAAATGAAGTGTTTTGCTCAAGAACACAACACACAACCCAGTCCAGGAATCGAACCCATGACATTATGATCGTAAGACCCTTACCACTAAGCCATGCGCCTCCACCACAGGAAGAGCGAAAAATATTAAATAATTGTTTCTACGTTTGGCACAAGGCCAGCAATTACCCAGTGCATTACTGGTACTTTATTTTATCGACCCCGTAAGGATGAAAGGCAAAGTTAACCTCGACGGGATTTGAACTCAGAATGGCAAGAGCCGTAACTCTATGCGTCAAAGCATGGCGTCCGACCCTCTACCGATACTGCCAATCCACCGAAAAATATTAAATAATGATAAAAAGAGAATAAGGGAGTGGAAAATGAGGGTCAGACTCTACACCCCTAGCTAGGTGATATATTTCAGCTGCACCCCACCCTCATGCGCGGACACAGTGGTGTAAGTATTTTTACAGAGAACAGCCAGCGACACCAGCTGTAAAATATATATAGGTATGGAGAAGGATTACGTGATTGAATGTTTGTAAGACCGTCCGCCGCCTAAGAGGGGCTCCGTGACAAAATATGTTAAGGAACAACAGATAAATATATATATATATGAGCTATGTGGTGACGTAAGGTGTTTGCGGTGATGGTGGTGGTGAGGGGAGGGGTCTGTTCATAATGCAGCTGTTGTCGGTGGAGTCTTCATAATACAGCTAGTGGTGGTGGTAGGTGAGTGGGGGGTTGTTTGTGTCTGTGGGGATGACGGTGGTGGTGGGGTCGTTTATAACTCCATTAGCTGTTAGTGGTGGTGGCGAGGGGAGGCGGCTCTGTTCATAACTGTTGTTGTTGGTGGTGGTGAAGGGGGATTATGTTCATAACATAGCTGTTGGTGGTGGTGGTGGGAGAGGTGTTAGTCTTTTCATAACTGTTATTGTTGATGATGATGGTGTTGTGTCTGTTGTTGTTGCTACTGAGCGAGTCATTATTGTCATCTCACCTTGTTATTATTGTCCTATCTTGTTTGTTCGTTCTATATTTTGAACCTCTCTCTCCTCCTCCTCTTGTTTCATCTCTCCCTCTCTGTCTATATCTATCTATCTCTCCCTATAATCGCTCTCTCTCACTCTTCCCCCCCCCCTCCTCATATTTAAACATGTATAAGAGTACTTTTATACATAAGAATCCCCGCCTCCAGTCATATTCTATTTATGATTAGACCATCACCAACATTACCACCACCACCGACACCACCATTACCACCACATGTCACCGACACCGCACCATTACCACATGTTAACGACGACGCCACCATTTCTACATGTCAACGACACCACCATTACCACGTGGAAACGACACCGCCACCATTATTACTGGGTAATTGCTGGCCTTGTGCCTAATGTAGAAACAATTATTACCACGGTAGATTGGCAGTATCGGTAGAGGGTCGGACGCCATGCTTTGACGCATAGAGTTAAGGCCCTTGCCATTCTGAGTTCAAATCCAGCCGAGGTTAACTTTGCCTTTCATCCTTATGGGGTCGACTAAATAAAGTACCAGTAATACACTGGTTAATTGCTGGCCTTGTGCCAAAAGTAGAAACAATTATTACCACATGTCAACGACACCACCGCCACCATAACCACATGTCGAGGACACCACCGCCACCATTACATGTCAACGACACCACCATTACCACATGTTAACGACGTCACCATTACAGCGCAGTTCACCGATACCACATGTCGAGGACACCACCGCCATTATTACCACATATCGACGACACCACCGCCATTATTACCACATGTCAACGCCATCACCGTCATTATTACCACATGTCAACGACACCACCGCCACCATTACCACATGTCAACGACACCACCGCCACTATTACCACATGTCAACGACACCAACGCCACCATAACCTCATGTCGAGGACACCACCGCCACCATTACCACATGTCAACAATAACAATACTTCATGTTCACTGTAACCGTTGCACCGCTATTTAATGCTACTGATGATGTTTAGCCTTAGGTCAGTTCTTAAACAAATCTTAGGATCAAAAGACACTCCAACAATGGCCATCTCTATCGTTACCTCCCCATCCTCGTCCTACCAGATGCAGTGTATCTAGGATCAACATTATCTAATGTGTCCCTTCCCCTATTTAAGACAGTGGTGGTGGTAGGAGTGAGGAGGGATTTGAAAGCTTTAGCTGCTATGTCTAGCATGTCTAACACAAAATAAAAAAATACATTATTGCTGTCGTTGAAATATTGTTGATGTCATAGCTGTTGATGTTGTTGTCATAGTCGATGATGTTGTTGACATAGCTGTTATTGTTGTTATTGTTAATCTTACCACTGTTTGTTGTCACTGTCGTTATATAACAGTTATATACACCAACCATGATGCTATATAACAGTTATATATACCAACTATGATGCTATATAACAGTTATATATACCAATTGTCATTATACACCAAATATGTCGTTATATAACAGTTATATACAACTATGATGCTATATAAAAGTTATATATACCAACTATGATGCTATATAAGTTATATACACCAACGATGTCGTTATGTAACTGTTATATATGCCAATATATAACAGCTATATACAGCAACTGTCGTT
>OZ024748.1:18266139-18271139 GCA_964016885.1 Eledone cirrhosa
ACACACACGCCAGTTGTTTTTAATTTTTGAAATTTTCTAACATTTCTTACTTTGTTATGTAATGTTTTAAGAGACTATGAAATATAATTTATAAAAAAAAGATCTAGGGCTAAATGTGAGGTATTAGGAAGAAGAACTGGCAATGAATCGGAATAACTGGGGGCATTGGAAAGAAAGCCACATGTTAGAGGAAAGAGTAAGCTGTACATGGTGAGATGGAATATTCCGTTGAGAAAAAAAACCACGTGTTTGAGGAAAGAGCAGGCTGTACATGGCGAGATGGAATATTTAATTACATAAAGGCACCATTCCAAACATGTTTCATAAGAAGAAGCTGTGGAGGTATGTTAATCACCTAAAATGACACAGGTGTGTTGTACCTTTCTTGGTTCCAACGACGAGTGCTCCGGTTTCGAATCCACGACCTTACGATCGTCATTCAGACACCGTTACCACTAAGCCACCTGTCCTCAATGGTACACTTACTCGCAGAATTAATTAACGGATAGCAAGTTGTTGTTTCTTTTTAATTCCACGTCTGCAAAAGTGCGGATGTCTAAACCTTGACAGCAAAGGTATAATGTCATTATATATATATATATATATATATATATATATATATATATATATATATGCGCGGACGCACACAAATACACACACACACATATTGAGAGAAAAAGAGAGAGGTGAAAGCAAAGCTTTGCAAAGGTATATGGCAGTGCTAAAGGATGGCATTGCGCGCGCGCGCACGCATCAACCAATGAAAACAAGCCTTTCACTGTAAAGATATATGATAATACACAAGAATGGCATTCTACATACAGACGTACAGACAGACACACAGACAGAGAGTGAATGAAAGCAGTTGTGTAGAAATGGTTAATCTATTGTCTGGCAGCTGATCTGAAGTGTCATCTGAGAACACATGGTTATGACAGAGAACACAGTTGAACTAATCAATGAAGAATGAGACACTTGTCATCTGATGTGAAGCAATCAGCATCATATATGAAATACTGTGTGTGTGTGTGTGTATATATGTATATATATATATATATATATATATATATATATATATATATATATATATATATACTTGGAACTCCAAGGACTTATCCAGATTCACAGATTATATATATATATATATATAAAGTTTATCCTGGGTTCAATCGGGGGTAACCACAGTAAGTAAGGTACTCAATACAAAGCAGAGTATAAATATTTAATATAGAAAAGGCTTCATTCGGGAGAAATCCCGAATGAAACAGTTCTAGTCCTGTAGAAGCCTTTTCTATCTATCTATCTATCTATCTATCTATCTATCTATCTATATATATAAAGGCGTGTGGCTGAGTGGTTCGCAATCGTGAGGTTGTGAGCTCGATTCCCGGACTGGCCGATGCGTTATGTCCTTGAACAAGACACTTTATTTCACATTGCTCCTTCTACATGGAGTTGCGAGCGATAGATAGTATTAGCAATTTGAAAGACTAATGGAAACACTGCTTCCTCGGATCCGATTTGACGAAAGTCGATTGACTGTCCATATATATATGAGTATTGAAGTTTGCTTGAAGCATTGTGGAATAATAAAATTGGTCATTTTGGAAACCTCAACAATGCAGATAGGTAAATCTCCGGGAATATATATATGTGTGTGTGTGTATATATATATATATATATATATATATATATATATACACACCCATACACATATATATATATATACACACAAGTGGAAGCTTAGTAAAATCGAAGCTTTGGTTGTGGCCAAATATATATATATATATATATATATATTTGGAGTTCCAAAGGGCTTGTCTGGTTTCGTAGATTATATGTGTATATATGAAATCGTGTGTATATATAATGTGAGACCGTCTATAATTTATTCTTTGATCCCAGTTTCAACCATTCTCACACGTGACTGTATTACTAACCATGATTCTATAGGGGGATCCTTTAATTCTATGGTGACGATGTCCTCAGGTTCCTCTACTTTTCACCATGACCATGTTTTGACGCCATCTTACCAAGTTAGAAAAGCACTAGCATGGTCGGCGTGCCACAAGCTACTGAAGGTGTGGAAGTCCGACCTAAACCGCGAAATCAAGGAACGCCTCTTCCTGGCAACTGTTGAATCCGTCCTGCTTTACAACAGTGAAACGTGGTCTATTGACAAAGTGCTATGCAAGAGACTTGACGGATATTACACGAGGATGTTGAGAATGGCTCTCAACATTTCTTGGAAACAGAAGCTGACAAATAAGGAACTATACAGATCACTACCACCAGTCTCAAAAGAAGGTGCCTGCAGACGAGTGAAACTGGCTGGGCACTGCATCCGTCATACAGAAGAGATAGCATCACAACTTGTGCTCTAGAAACCGGCTGTCGGACGAAGAAGCGTGGGAAGACAGGCCGTCTCATTCATTGATACCCTGCTGAGAGATGCCAACATTGATAACATCGATGAACTGAGAAATGTCATGCTCGACCGGGACGATTGGAGAAGGCGTGCTGAATCTTTGCGAGTATAAACTCGGCCGAAGAAGTAGTACCAGCCAGCTAGGGTGTCATTATACCATTAGACCGTATCAAACCATACCATTATGTCCCTTTATGATTTGAGTTCAAATCCCGCCGAGGTTAACTTTGCCTTTCATCCTTACGGGGTCGATAAAATAAAGTACCAGTAATGTACTGGGTAATTGCTGGCCTTATGCCTAAAATAGAAACAATTATATGGTATGGTTTAATACGGTTCTGTAACTCTTGGTGGAATTGTAGGGTCACCGTGTTGACATACGGCGTTTCTTGTACATTTTTAGAACCTAGCGGAGTCCATTCTTCTGACCTGAGTACAGCAGATTTCTTCCAGAGAAGGAAAGGAAATGAGAAAGTGACAGAGGAAGAATCGACCCCAGTATTTGATTGGTACTTTTTTTATCGACCTCGAAATGATGAATGGCAAAGTTGTATGTGTAAATTATGTTATACCCACGTTTGTCTAATATATTCCATAGTGACATCGACCCCGTCATTTTTAGCCAAATGGTTAAGAAGTTCACTTCGGTATTGTTAGGTCTCGGTTTCTAGTCTGCTGCGTGGCCACTTGGGGAAAGTGTCATTTACCATAACCTCGGGTCGACCCAAGCTTTGTGAGGGACATTGGGTAGATGGAAACTGTTTGGAAGCCGGTCAAATGGACTGGTGAAGATGTAGTGTTAATGGTGGTGGTGGTGGTGGTATAGGATATAGTGTCAGTGGTGAAGATGTAGTGTTAATGGTGGTGGTATAGGATATAGTGTCAGTGGTGAAGATGTAGTGTTAATGGTGGTGGTATAGGATATAGTGTCAGTGGTGAAGATGTAGTGTTAATGGTGGTGGTGGTGGTATAGGATATAGTGTCAGTGGTGAAGATGTAGTGTTAATGGTGGTGGTATAGGACATAGTGCCAGTGGTGAAGATGTAGTGTTAATGGTGGTGGTGGTATAGGATATAGTGTCAGTGGTGAAGATGTAGTGTTAATGGTGGTGGTATAGGATATAGTGTCAGTGGTGAAGATGTAGTGTTAATGGTGGTGGTGGTATAGGACATAGTGTCAGTGGTGAAGATGTAGTGTTAATGGTGGTGGTGGTATAGGACATAGTGTCAGTGGTGAAGATGTAGTGTTAATGGTGGTGGTAGTATAGGACATAGTGTCAGTGGTGAAGATGTAGTGTTAATGGTGATGGTATAGGACATAATGTCAGTGGTGAAGATGTAGTGTTAATGGTGATGGTATAGGACATAGTGTCAGTGGTGAAGATGTAGTGTTAATGGTGGTGGTGGTATAGGACATAGTGTCAGTGGTGAAGGTGTAGTGTTAATGGTGGTGGTGGTATAGGATATAGTGTCAGTGGTGAAGATGTAGTGTTAATGGTGGTGGTGGTATAGGACATAGTGTCAGTGGTGAAGGTGTAGTGTTAATGGTGGTGGTGGTGGTATAGGATATAGTGTCAGTGGTGAAGGTGTAGTGTTAATGGTGGTGGTGGTATAGGACATAGTGTCAGTGGTGAAGGTGTAGTGTTAATGGTGGTGGTGGTGGTATAGGACATAGTGTCAGTGGTGAAGGTGTAGTGTTAATGGTGGTGGTGGTATAGGATATAGTGTCAGTGGTGAAGGTGTAGTGTTAATGGTGGTGGTGGTATAGGACATAGTGTCAGTGGTGAAGGTGTAGGGCTAATGGTGGTGGAGGGTGTTGTGGCTGTGGTGGTGTTGATGGTAACGGTATAGGTTGTAGTGCCTGTGATGAAGATGTAGTGTTGATGGTGATAGTACAGGTTGTAGTATGTCTGTGGTGATGCTGTAGTGGTGAGGTTGTAGTGGTAATAATAGTGCAGAAAGTGTGTAAGGGGGGGGGGGGTGATAACAAGTGATGGTATAGGTGGTGGTGGATGGTATGTTATAGATGGTAGCATTGGCAAGATGTTAGTGGTGGTGGTGGTGGTGATGGTGGTAGTGTGACAGGAACTGTAGAAGTGATGGTGATGGTAGTGGTGATGATGATGATGGTGGTGGTGGTGTGATATATCAAAGTGGGGTGGGTGGGTGATGATGATGGTGGTGGTGTGATATATTAAAGTGGGGTGGGTGAAGATGATGGTGGTGGGGGTGGTGACGTCAGGGGTGATGTGGTGTCAGGCTGGCAACAGGAGGTGTGTGTGTGTGTGTGTGGCGTAATGAAGGCAACAATTTAGGTGGTGGAGGTGTTTATATGAGGATGGTGGTGGGGCTAGTATCGACAGAGGAAGCCGCCACCACCACCGTAATGGTGCAGTTAATATATACACACACACAAATATATATATATATATATATATATATATATACACATACATATATATTAAATACATACACCCATACATACATACATTTATATATATATATTAGTAACGAAAACTTTACCATATCACACACAGTCTATTTTTCTTCAGAGAAACTAGTCAGGAAGGGGT
>OZ024748.1:18273639-18356139 GCA_964016885.1 Eledone cirrhosa
AATAACAGCCAAATCTCCCTCAAATCACATTCTATAGCCTTAAAAAGGAAATTCATGGAGTGGATAGTATATTTTCGCTTCACACGGCAACAAATTGAATAAATAAATAACATAGGATGAACCAAATAGAAACAAGAGACGAGATGGTCACGGCTGGATCAAGTCGTTGATGACAGGTTTGGTTGACAGGTTGACCATAGTGCTAAACAAGTTGTTGTGTAGCTTTCTGGCATAGTTCTAAGTATTACGCTGATTCTGACTAATAATTACGTTGTGGGGTACACATATCTCTGGAATGCTCGGCCACTTGCACAATGATATCCATAGTTGAGAATCGATGGAGGATCCATTTATTCTTATGTTTGTTTATGTGTATTTATTCGAGGTGCGTAGCCAAGTGATAAGGATGTTGGACTTATGATCATAAAGTTATGGGTTCAATTCCTAGACTGGGTTGTGCTGTGTTCCTAAACAAATCACTTCATTTAATGTTGCTCCAGGATACTCAGCAATAGCTGGGGATTTAACCCTGCGATGGACTGGCGTCATGTCCAGAGAAGAGGGGTCTTGTACTCTGTCGTTTCATGCCACGGAAACCAGGATAGGCATCAGCCTGATGAGTCTTATACTCTGTGTCACTTCTCACCACGGAAAAGCACTGGCTTCAAGGCTCAAGACAGACTTTAACCCTGTGATGGACTGTCCAAAGAGGAGTCTTGTCCTCTCAGTCACTTCATGCCACAGAAACTGGGATAAGCACTGGCCTCCGAGCTCGAGGCAGACTTTAGATTTATCTATATGCTAAACAGAGTTGAGAGGACTCTTCATTTGTGTCAAGGACACAACAGCATCCTTAGTGCTGCTTTTTACAATAAAATACACCCTGTTCACTCTGTAAAGTGTTGAGACATATGTAAGAAAGATGTGGATATCTGGTCTCTGAAAGGTTCAGTGGCTCTGAGATAATTACATATTGATTTGGTCTGTGATAACATGTCAAACCCATGCCAGAGTGGAAGAATGGGCGTTAAAAGATGATGATATATGTGGTGGGTGTCTATATCTACCTGTCTATATGTTAGAAAAATTGGTGGGGTACATATATATGCATGTATTTATTTATATCCTTATGTGGTGGTGTACTTATCATGTTGAGAAAATAAGTGGTTAGTGTGTGTGTGTTTATATCCATATATGTGGTGTACATACCTTCATATAGAGAAAGTGGAATATTTCTCTCTCTCTCTCTCTCTACACACACACACACACACACACACACACACACACACACACATACAAAGATAAATAAACAAATGTAACAAAGCCCTCCTCCCTTCCCAAACTGGTGGTAAAACTGTCTATTGGCTGCTATATTATTTTGGTAAACAATCTCTTTGGAATTGAGGAGTTTTTTTGTTTTTTAGAGCCACCACCAATATTCTTTGTTATTATCTAGGTTTCCACTGTATAGGTAGAGAGAGAGAGAGAGGAGGTCGTTTATAGAGTGTACTGGTTGCATTTTATTTTGGCACCAACACTACATGGGTTGCTATGTCCTCTACAAGACTAAATAATCCTCTTTACTTTACATTGTCACTGTGCAGTGGACAACCCCTTTGCAGAATGTACTGGGTGCATTTTATCATGGCAATAGGACTATAGAGGCTATCATGCCCCTGACAAGACTGGAGAGTCCCCCTTATCTTATGGTATCACTGTGCAATGGTCAACCCCTTTACAGAGTGTAGTGGGTGCATTTTATCATGGCAGCAGCACAAGAGAGGCTATCATCCCCCAGACAAGACTGGAGAGTCCCTCTTATCTTAATGGTATCACTGTGAAATAGTCAAATCTTTAACAGAGTGCACTGGGTGTATTTTATCATGTCAGCAACACTAGAGAGGCTGTGGTGTGTCAACAAGACTGGAGAGTCCTACCTATCTTATGATATCACTCTACAGAGGTCAATGACTTCAGAAAGTGTTAAAAAAGTTAAGTTAAAGCCTATCCCAAGCCATCAGGTTCATCAGGCCAGTGATTATCTTCGGTTTCATTTTTTTTATTGCCGTTAAGCAACTGTTAGTAAACACCCCCCCCCCCCCCCCCGGACATAACACTAGTCCATTACAGGATTTAACTCCCAGCTACTGCTGCTGATACTCATTTTCAGCTGAGTGTACTGGAGCAACATGAAATGAAGTGTTTTGTTCAAGAACACAACACAACCCAGTCCAGAAATTGAAACCTCGTTAAGCAACTGTGGGTACACCCCCCCCCCCCCCCCCCGGACATGACACTAATCCATTACAGGGTTTAACTCCCAGTTATTGCTGCTGATACTCATTTTCAGCTGAGTGTACTGGAGCAACATGAAATGAAGTGTTTTGTTCAAGAACACAACACAACCCAGTCCAGAAATTGAAACCTCGTTAAGCAACTGTGGGTACACCCCCCCCCCCCCCCGGACATGACACTAATCCATTACAGGGTTTAACTCCCAGTTATTGCTGCTGATACTCATTTTCAGCTGAGTGTACTGGAGCAACATGAAATGAAGTGTTTTGTTCAAGAACACAACACAACCCAGTCCAGAAATTGAAACCTCGTTAAGCAACTGTGGGTACAACCCCCCCCCGGACATGACACTAATCCATTACAGGGTTTAACTCCCAGTTATTGCTGCTGATACTCATTTTCAGCTGAGTGTACTGGAGCAACATGAAATGAAGTGTTTTGTTCAAGAACACAACACAACCCAGTCCAGAAATTGAAACCTCGTTAAGCAACTGTGGGTACACCCCCCCCCCCCCCCCCGGACATGACACTAATCCATTACAGGGTTTAACTCCCAGTTATTGCTGCTGATACTCATTTTCAGCTGAGTGTACTGGAGCAACATGAAATGAAGTGTTTTGTTCAAGAACACAACACAACCCAGTCCAGAAATTGAAACCTCGTTAAGCAACTGTGGGTACACCCCCCCCCCCCCCCCCCCCGGACATGACACTAATCCATTACAGGGTTTAACTCCCAGTTATTGCTGCTGATACTCATTTTCAGCTGAGTGTACTGGAGCAACATGAAATGAAGTGTTTTGTTCAAGAACACAACACAACCCAGTCCAGAAATTGAAACCTCGTTAAGCAACTGTGGGTACACCCCCCCCCCCCCCCCCCCCCCCGGACATGACACTAATCCATTACAGGGTTTAACTCCCAGTTATTGCTGCTGATACTCATTTTCAGCTGAGTGTACTGGAGCAACATGAAATGAAGTGTTTTGTTCAAGAACACAACACAACCCAGTCCAGAAATTGAAACCTCGTTAAGCAACTGTGGGTACAACCCCCCCCCCCCCCCGGACATGACACTAATCCATTACAGGGTTTAACTCCCAGTTATTGCTGCTGATACTCATTTTCAGCTGAGTGTACTGGAGCAACATGAAATGAAGTGTTTTGTTCAAGAACACAACACAACCCAGTCCAGAAATTGAAACCTCGTTAAGCAACTGTGGGTACACCCCCCCCCCCCCCCCCGGACATGACACTAATCCATTACAGGGTTTAACTCCCAGTTATTGCTGCTGATACTCATTTTCAGCTGAGTGTACTGGAGCAACATGAAATGAAGTGTTTTGTTCAAGAACACAACACAACCCAGTCCAGAAATTGAAACCTCGTTAAGCAACTGTGGGTACAACCCACATGCATTTCTTGTCCAACAGTTTCTATTCATAACCACAAATTTAGAGCCTAAATTAAAACCATTTATCTTACATTTTTTTAAAAACTTTTCACTAAAAACATTCTCTATTTTTTTTTTCTTTTAAATTACTGTACTAATTTACATAACTATTCTAGATTAATTATTTTTCTAATTAGTATCTTTCTCTAATGTTTAATGAAGTGCTTAGGGATGGAGTAGAGGGTGGCGGTCGTATAGAATATTTTTAGTTTTTCTGCCTGGAGCTAAAGAATAAAGGAATTATCTGAAAAAAATGACATGCTGAGATATTGTCCTTGAAAAGATATGGGGTGGAGTGGGGGTTCTATATGGTGTAAAACGGGGGGAAGGGGGGGGGGGGGGGCTGTAACTTGTAACATACATAGGTACATACATACCTTCCTATCTACATACACACATATACACATATGTTTGTACAAACACATGGACATATATACAGATACATATATATATATATATATATATATATACACATATACACATGCATATTCAGACATACACATACACTCAGGCATGTGCGCGCGCGCACACACACACACACACACACACACACACACACACACACACACATATATAGTGAAAAATTGAACGGGAACAAAACAGAGAGGCAGTACGAACAAAGGTTTATTAGTTTCACGCTCTTGAGAGTGGGGTGGTGGTATATATATATAACAGTTTCTGTTCTGTTAGGAATCTGTATCTCTAAGCCATTATGTGAGTGTCATTACAACTTTAGTGGAGAAGTCAATCAACTCCCATCACCTTTAGTATCACCACCTCCACCCTAACCTCACCACACACACACACACACACACTGGCATGTGCATCTTCCTCTCCCTATCTCTCTTCCCACCTCTCTCACCACGCACAGCCATGTGCATCCTCCTATCTATCTTTCTCTTTCTCTCTCCTCCTACCACCTCTCTCCCATGTTTCCTCTCTCTCTCTCCTCCCCAACACACATACATTAGCATATTCACCTTTCTATCTATCTATCTATCTCTCCTGCCCCTCTCCCTAAACCCCTCCATCCACCTCTCTTCCCTATACCCCTCACCACCCACCCCCTATACTATCTACTGAACTCCA
Organism: Eledone cirrhosa; assembly: GCA_964016885.1. Classification (NCBI taxonomy): domain Eukaryota; kingdom Metazoa; phylum Mollusca; class Cephalopoda; order Octopoda; family Eledonidae; genus Eledone; species Eledone cirrhosa. The sequence continues at coordinate 18,278,475 of OZ024748.1, forward strand.
AGGGTTTTTCATTGAAATAGCTTCCATTTATATATTATATTGTGTGTGTATGTATGCATTTATATCATGTACGTGTGTATGAATGCATGCATATATTTGTGTGTGCGTGTGTCAGTAGATGTGTATGTATGCATGTATTTGTGTGTGTACATGCCTGTGTATGTATTCATATTATGTGTTGGTCTGTGTGTGATGGGGATAGTGCACGTGCTTCTGTGTCTATATGCATACACATGCCTGTATGTGTGTGTAAATGTGTGTGTGTGTAAATATACTTGTTCGTGTTAATCCACATGCCTGTGTGTGGGGGTGGTGCAGTGGTGGGGTGGTGCAGTGGTGGGGTGTTGCACGTGCTTGTGTGTGTATGTATACATACACATGCTTGTGTGCTCACATTCCTGAATGTGTGCACATGCATGTGTGTGCACACACATGCTTTTATGTGTGTGTGTGTACGTGTGTGTGTGTACCTCTATATCTGTATGTGTGCAATCATGAATTTCACATCATGCCACAGTACTATTGAAGTGTGTGTGTGTGTGTCATGCAATGTCTGTGTGTGATGCGATGTGTGTGTGTGTGTGTCATGCAAAGACAGCTTACAGCATTAACAACTATCATTTGGATTATAATGTGTATATGTATGTTTGTGTATGAGTGTGTGTGTGTGTGTATGTGTGTGTGTTTCTTTATAAACCATTGTATTTTCAGGAATGCTCTCAACATGATCACTTTTCAACAGTGTACTGTTTTGTATTAACACAATCCCATGTATAATATGTACATAAGTGTATATATATACATGTGTATATATATATGTATGATGCATTTATGAGTCTATACATCTCTCTCTCTCTCTCTCCATACACATACACACACACACAAACATAAATTCATTTATATATTTTTCTGACATTAATAGCATGTATATGTACCTATTTGCATGCATGTGTGTGTATTCATATGTATGTGTTCATTTTTCTTACAGCATAGCTATGGTGTTTCAGCAAAGATAGTTTTTAGTATGCTAAGCTTCTTCAGAGAAAATAATAATGTGGTATTCTTCTCGCTCATCATATATATAGCTTCTTGGATAGTTGTGAGGTGTGAAAGAGGGAGGAAGGTAAAGAGAGGGAACAGGGACGAGAGGGAAGTTATTAACTTGAAAGTGTGATGTTAATAGTTAGGGGTACCTGAGTTATTGAAAAGTGATTGAAGTCTGGTTGATATTGTTTAAGTTCTAATTTAATCTTGTCACAGGAAAAACTGATTTCTTTTCACCTTTCCGTAACCATTTCTAATGAAATATGCTCTATTTTGATTATTTAACATAGAATTTTTAGGGATTTATTAAAATTAGTAATTAGTTTATTAATTACGAAGATAATCATTTAACATTTGTTTTTTTTAAAATAAAATTATGCCGGGAGGAAATTTAAATAGGGACCCCTTTAAAATGGGTGGTTTTGTTTCATAGAAGCAAAGCTGGTGTCTTTGGTTGGGTTGGTATCAACAGGGTTAATAGTCCCTTCTCCCTTTCTGTAACAACACGTCTCCCTAAGGGCCAGAGTCACCTTTATCACACCTGGTTTCCATTTGTGACAACACCTAACCCAACTGCGGATGTGAGAGTCACCTTTGTCACACCTGGTTTCCATTTGTGACAACACCTCTCCCTAAGGACCAAACTCAACTGTGGATGGAAGAGTCACCTTTGTTACACATGGTTCCTAATTAGGTTGACTTCTCTCACTTTACACACTAAAATCCTATGTAAATCAACTCAACAATGAAAAAACTGGAGTGATTTGAAATCTAGTCAGGTTTACATTTTTGAAAATAACTATCAAAAATGCCAGCAACATCAATACCAACAACAACTTCATCATCAACAACACCACCACCACCAACATCAATAATATCAACACCACCAACTTCACCAACAACACCAGCAACATCAAAAATGCCACCACCACTAACAACAGCATCATCAACAACAGCAGCACCACCAACAACAACATCAACACCACCAACAGCATCACTAGCAACACCACCATCACTAACAACAACAACAACAACACCGCCACCACCAACAATAACAACAACACTAGCAACACCCCCACCACCAACAACAAGACCACCACCACCAACAACAACTACAATATGGTAATAAAAGAGTTAAAGGTGTTTCTAAAATTCACGAGTGACAATGTCCTGTTGAATATATTTCCATAAATCAGTGACTCAACTTTTTAACTCTTTAGTGTTCAAACCGGCCAAAACTGGCCAGAATTCTCTACCTCTTTCTGTTAAAACTGGCTGTAACTGGTCGCTCAAACTGATGTTAAGGTATTGTTCTGAAAATAAATACTTTCAAAATCTCATAGATTCGATATTATGTGAGATAATTATGTGAGGTAAAGCCTTTACCATGAAAATATAATAGTATATATAGAGTAATGTGAATATTAATGGGTTAAACTCTGTTGATTCCAAACCATTTGAAAACACACCTGTTTTTATATCACAAATCTGTTTATTTTAAAAACAAATTTCATCTAGAAACTTCCTATCATAATTTCATATAAGACCCTTTAAGTTATAATCTTAGCGTTTACATTACTCCATATTTACTATTGTATTTTCATAGTAAACACTTTAGCTTACATAATTATCTCACATAATATCGAATCTACAAGATTTTGATATTATTTATTTGGGGAACAATACCTTAACATAAGTATGAGCAGCTAGTTTGAATAGAAAGAGATGAGAGGATTCTGGCCAGATATGGCTGGTTTAAATGCTAAAGTGTTAATAATGAAAAATTTAGTTAGATTACTAAATACCGCCTATTTCTTAATGATTTTCATAATTATTTGAAAACAAAAGACAGTGTTTTTCTGGGGTTTTTTTAATTAGAAATATCATAATGAAACGGTTAAAAAGAGAAAGATTTTCCCAAAGTTGAGAGTATTTTTGTTTGAAGCTTTCTAAGTTATCCTTATGTCAGTGACCATTGAGTGTGATACAATGGAAGCTAGATTCTGACCCAACATGTTCTAAGAAACACAAAAACAGCCGGATGAAACACAAGAAACACATAATGATGAATGTGTGCGTTTCATATTGAAAATAACAACAACAACATAGAATAATAATAATACACCAATATTGCACTAATTATAACAATGAGACACTTATTAGCATAATACAATATTAAATAACATGTTTGTACACATATGTCTGTATACATACATACATACATATCACTGTACACATAGCTCTGTGTCTGTACACATATATCATGCCTGTACATATATCTGTTTGTATGAGGGTTGGCTGAGTTCATAGGCTGACCAAGATACTCTCATGGAATGACCAAATGAGTGTTTATTTTTCAACATAGTCCCTGGAAAGAAACAATGCAGTTATTAATAAGAAGAGTTGAAATTAATGCATGCAATCAGAGACAATATAGAGTAGAGAGAGAGCACACCATTCAGGTCAAGCCTCTCTAATGCTGGGGCCCACAATAAAATGTACCCAGTAAAGGGGTTGGCATTAATACAGGTATCCAGCCATAGAAACCATTCCAGATATGGAATATATGAGCAAGATGAGGTCTCTTCAACCTGCTTAATCAAGGCAGACAATGTCAAAATGATGATGGTGATATGTGTGTGTGTGTGTGTGTCTTCATTCATCAGGAGACTTGAGTATTAAGTTACACAGAAGTTCTCAATATAAAAAACATACACAAACACATGCATATGTGAGTATCAAGTACCATCAAGGTTTAAGTAGATAAACTCTCAGAAATCACTTTGACCCAGATTGCAATTGTTATTGTTGTTGTTTCACCCTTGGGGGAAAGGCATGACTTTCACAACGATATTTATCACAAAGAAAGGAAGGTTCAGGCATTTGACTTAGTTTATCTGACTGGTATGTAGGATAGGGAAATATATATATATTTATATATTGTTATACTTTGGGAGGGTCATGTTGCCAATAATATATATATATATATATATATATATATATATTCATACACACACACATCGCTATTTCAGAACACCCACCAAATACGAATATATATATATGTATATATATATATCACACACACATATACACATACATACATACATACATATCTATTATTGTTGTTTGTCAGACTGCTAAGTAGTAGGATATAAGGAAATGTCACCACTTGCTATTTAAACTGTGATGTGGAGAGACTCTCAGCAACTGATACACACACACACACACACATGCATACACACGCATTCATGGTAATAACTAATACATTCAGAAAATATATACCCCAGCCTCCATTTTATTAACATCTAAACTATAATAAAGGGAGGAATGCGGGACAGCGTCCAGAATATATTTTTTTATCCCATTAGTAAAATAAGTTGGATTACTTTGAATAAATAATTGTTTCTACTTTAGGCACAAGGCCAGCAATTACCCATTACATTACTGGTACTTTATGTTATCGACCCCGTAAGGATGAAAGGCAAAGTTAACCTCGGCAGGATTTGAACTCAGAATGGAAAGGGCCGTAATTCTATGCGTCAAAGCATGACGTCCGACCCTCTACCGATACTGCCAATCCACCGCCCTTACTTTGAATAAATAATAATGAATATTGCATAATTTATCTACTAAATTTCATGGCTGTTCATTAAATATATTTTATTATTTATTTAAAGATTCACTTTTTTTAAATTTTCAAATGTCAACACTTCCGGTGAAGATCGCTTAAATAAACATATTAATTTTCTGTCACTAATTTTCTCCTAATGCAGTTTATATATAATATCATCTTTTTTTTAATGTATCATGGATTACGTTACTGATTAAATAAGACAATGTAGCACAGTCTTCGTTCAATTTCTGTGTATATTGCCATTTACGATTTTATTTGATGTATCATATCTATATATATATATATACTTGCGTATAATATACACACTACAACATGCTAGCAGAAAACCACCCGAAGGGTTGTTTTTCTGCTAGTATAATTAATAACCTCGCACATTAATCAGAGAGAACACCAGAACTAGAAGTAGAAATATAAAAATTCAAGCCTGCAGTTTGAAGAGACCCCATTGAAAGTCAGTGCCACCTTTCTCTTCAGAAAATAAACACTTATATTCTGCTCATAAGTATTGAGTACTCATTCAATTAATTGTTTCTACTTTTGGCACAAGGCCAGTGTATTACTGGTACTTTATTTTATCGACGCTGTAAGGATGAAAGGCAAAGTTAACCTACTCATTCAATTAATGTTTGACTGTTCTATGTATGCATATACATAAAACACCTCCTCTCTCTCTCTATATATATATATATAAAATTCAGGATCCCAACGGCTGAGCCCCAGCCGTTTCAACAGCTTGATCCAAACTCAGTTCAGATCTAGCTGTTGAAATGGCTGGGGCTCAGCCATCGTGATCGTGAATTTTTCATATTACCCACTCTACTACCCCAAGTATCGAGTACTCGGGTGAGTTATGGTCTATCTGGTTTTTACTGCTTCCATTCTAATATATGAAGAAAAAGCAATGAAGTTTCATTACATGTTTTTATTGATTATCACCCTGTTATGTAAGTAAATCACTGAATCACCTACATTATATATTTATATATGTATGTGTATATATGTATATATATTATGTTTGGTTGACTGGTACTCAAGTTTCACCAAGCCAGCTAAGAAACATATAGCATATATGGAGTCTCCTTATCAGTAAATGTTTTATTATATTCAAACCTATAAATTCACAACACAGCATTCTGTCGCAGCGTCTGCATCAATTGCCAGACTGCCTCGATAACAATTCTCTGTTTATATTTTGCCGTAACCCAGAAGTTGATTACTAAATCTTTATTCTTAATTACACCTGACGATGTAAGCTGCCAGCCATAGAAATACGTATTGCGTTTTTACAAAACATTAAAAGAATGTATTGGAACCCAACCTTGTTTTTTCATTGAAATATATACATAAGAATGAGTGCTGAAAAGTTCCTGGCTTTAAGGGTATCGCGAAAGGGTGGGGCTGTTACCTTTACAGGGGAGGTAGGACTGCTGCAATAAGTGTGTAAATCTGAGAGGGGAATATGTTGAATAAAATCATAATTAACTGATCCTCCTGTATTTTATTTTAATGATCCTCTTGTATTTTCTTTTACCCAATGCTAAGAACTTTTCAGCACCCCTCATTTATATATTATTGGTGACTTGGTAATGAATTGCTTAAAAAAGTCAATGTTATATTGTGCTCAGGACAGTATTTTGAACTTGTACCAATTTAATGTGATTTCTCACTTGTATTTAATATCATGTAATACATAATTTCTTGTGGCTGAAATAGCAACACCAGGAGCAACATACAGACAATTTGTTTTATATATGTATGGGATACGGGATAACCTTTTAATTGTGCCAAGGACATGACAGTCTCTCTAGTGTTAGTGATCACAAAAAAGCATCCAGTACATGTTGTAAAGTGGTTAGTGTTGGGAAGTGGAATCTAGCTGTAGAAAGCTTGCCAAACAAGGGGTTGGGAGGACCCTTCAGTTTGTATCAAAAGATATGACAACTTCTCTTCTTTACTTGATAGAATGTATGACCATACATAAGCAGGATGCAGACCCCTCAGCCTGTCTGGGAGATCAGTAGCCCCGCTTCAGTACTGACTTCGTCTATGTAGACACATCCAATCCTTGCTAGCGGGGAAAGCGGACATTAACCCATTAGCATTTACATTGCTCTATATTTACTATTGTATTTTCCTGGTAAAGCTTTTATCTTACATAATAATCTCACATAATATCAAATCTATGAGATTTTGATATTATTTATTTTGAGAACAATACTTTAATGTCGTTATAAATGGCCGGTTACAGCTAGTTTAAATGTTAAAGGGTTAAATGATGATGATAACGATATGTTAAATACCTGTTGTAATTACATTTAAATGTTAGAATCTAATTTGTTTCTTCTGTTTCTATTGACAACAACAGGTAGTCAAAATGCTTGTGAAAGGACTTCATTTGAATTTCTACGTAAAGAGTTGCCTGTTAGGCTTGCCAATATAATGAAGGAGATCAACCTCCTTCCTGACAATCTTTTACAAATGCCATCAGTGGCTATGGTACAGAGTTGGTGAGTATTTCACTTACCTTTATTTATTATATCTTAATATAAATTTCTGCAATTCTGTCACAAGACGTAATGAGAGAGGAGTAGTTTGACTACCTCATACTACTCCTCTCTTTTTACGATTGCTGCCTGCATGAATGTATGTGTGTGTAAAAGGAAGGAAAGGAGTGGTGAAAAAACTATAGCAAAACAGCGGCTGGCATTCCATTTGCTATGTGAGTGTGTGTTTGTGTAAATGTATGTGTGTGTTTGTATGAATGTATGTCTGAGTGTGTATTTTTGTAAGTGTGTCTGTGTTTGCACATTTATATTTGTATACTCATACATATAAATGTATGCATATGCACATGCAGACACGCACAGACATATACACATACACGTCGGCGTATGGAAAAAATTGTAGTCTTCCATATTTCAGAGGCTATATTTGGTTATAGCAAATATCTTCATCTCTTCTGAGACTGTGTTGCAACTAAAATAATTACATTGGGGGGAAAAACTCATTTTAGCCATTCAAATACAAAAAAAGAAAAAAAACAATTACATGGAAACTGATAAATTCACTTTACATTTGACATATATTTCTTGGTGTTGACATTTTTGTCACATTGTTTGTGTCTGGTCACTGGAACTGTGTCAAAATTTGTGACCTAGTCACTGGAACTGTCAAAATTTTACATAAGAACTATATGTTAAGTTATCTTAGAATGAAATCATAATTTTAGTAAATCTCTCAAAATTCTTCATTAATTAATTAAAATAGAAATTAGAAATAGAAGCTTTGTTTTTGACTAAAGAAATTTTAGCCTGATAGTGGGGTTTAGAACCCTCTAAGAAAATGGAAAAATTTCTTTAGTAAAAAAAATATGGCGAAAACTTCTATTTCTAATTTCAAACTCGCTCGCTGTTTCAAAACATACCTGTAATTAAAATAGTTAATTTCATTAGAAATATTGTTGTGAAAAGGTTAACTAAAATATTCTTATGATTTGCCATTTATCCATGCAAAGTTGGAAGTGTTTCAATATCTGGTTGTAGTGTTGTTAGTAACTAACAAAGGTTACATCTCTTTACAATATCAAGATAGTTACAAACTTTTGATAATAGGTGTATCCACCTGGCTAAAATTACATTCAACAAGATAAAAAGGTGGGTAAGATAATAACATATAACTAATATAATGTTTAATATTAACCCTTTTATGACCACAGTTCTAATGAAATAACCCTTTTGTGGTCACAGTTCTAATGATATTACCCTATTGTGACCACAGTTCTAATGAAATAACCCTTTTGTGGCCATATTTCTAATGAATAACCCTTTTGTGGCCACAATTCTAACGAAACAACCCTTTTATGGCCACATTTCTAACGAAACAACCCTTTTATGGCCACATTTCAAACGAAACAATACTTTTGTGGCCACATTTCTAACGAAATAACCCTTTTGTGGCCACATTTCTAATGAAACAACCTCTTTGTGGCCACAGTTCTAATGAAATAACCGTTTCTTGACCACATTTCTAATAAAACATTGTTTTCTACATCTATTTTGAGCTGATTTCTGGTCACTAAAGCTCTGAGGAGTTGACAAAGGAATGTGACAATTAGGGAGATGCTGTACTGAGGAAGACTCATTCAACCCATGCAAGCATGGAACAATAGATGTAGAATGATGATGATTGTCTCATGGATCCTAGTTGAGAATTGTTGGTTTTTAGATTGTTAGTTTAGATAAGTCATGGGCAAAACTGTGGCCTGTTTGGCTTTCTGAATGGTACACCTAATTTCAAAATTTGAAATTTTTTAGTAGAGTGGCCCACCTTATGGTGAGACACATACTATGTGGTTCACTCCTTGAAAAAGGTTGCCCATGCCTGGTTTAGATTAGCAAGAATAAATGTTCCAACCCTTGCTAGCAGAGAAAGCAGACGTTAAAACTACAATGATGATGATTATGATGATATGTTATATAAGAAGCACTAACCAAATAGCCCCTCCCCCTCTCCTTCTCTCCATAGTATGTTTATCTATCTGTAGGGACAACAAAACTATAATTGATAAGATATTAAATTATGTACACAGTCACTTATCTTAGGGTAACATAGCACAATTTGCTTTGAACCCTTAACATCCTGTACTGATTTAGAAAATATATTTTAAAAAACAAGTGTGTTTATTCAAATGATTGTAATATCTTACTAGTTGACAAATCGCTGTGAACATTTTTGAAATTATTTCCTAACATCCTGGAATAATTTAGCAGAAAATATCTCAAAACTGATTTGTTTATTAAAATATTTATAGTATATACACTAATGGACAGATTGTTGTGAAAAATTGGCAATATTAGAAAAAAAACTTTAATTTTTAGTATAATACAGTTAAAATTATGTCTACTTTTCAAGAGTGTCTTGCTAATGTGTTACAGAACATTAAAAGTTAAATTAATACAACACAAGGGCTTTAAGACCATTTTCCTTGCTAGAGCAGAGGTTAGCCATATGGACACCATGATAGGCTTCTTATTCATTCATAAGACACTTTTTGAGACAATATTTTGTAAGTCGCCACTTACAACATACAGGGATTTGGTGAACCTAGAGTGGATGAATTCCTCAGAGATAACCACCATCCATCCACCCTAACTATGGGTCAAATAGCTTCACCAACCCACAATTGGCCAAGCATGATAAGTATAGCTACACTCCTAACATGACCAAAACCCAACAGAAAGCGATGGAGGTCAACCAAAGAGGGGTTTCTTCAACAGGAGTGAGAAGGCCCTGGATTGGGATTGGGTTCTATACTGATTCACACAGCACATTATAATTTATCTTCAATAAAATGAAATGTATTGTCTGTGTGTGTGTATGATTGTAATTATGTGTATGTGCTTCTCATTGTGTGTATGCATGTGTGCATTTTAGTACACATGTAAATGCATGTGAGCATTTATAGGAGTATGTGTTTGAGATAGACAGCTGTGCATGTCTGTGTATGTATATAAGTATGTGTGTCTGTATGTATATATGTGTGCGTGTGTGAGTACGTTGTTATATTTGGCAGTGTACCAAAATGAAGTGACTTATTACAGATGCTGGCACCAACTGATAGTGCTACCACCACGGCCATTGCTACTAACATCACCACCATCACTATAACCACCACTACTACCATCACCACTACCACCACCTGATACATTAGGGGGAGACAACTAATGGAAGAAGACGAATCAACTATTTTTAGATAAAACTTCTTTCTTTATCTATTTTGGAATATAATTTGGTAAAGTAAGGTGAATGTAGCGGAATTCCTGTAGCAGAGAAATCTAAGACTTCTTATTTTGGTAAATAACAGATCTTTGTTTGTGTTAGATTCACTCTTCTTGATGTAGTCAATGATGATGATTGTTGTGAAGAGATATGGAATGAGATGGATGGATCACGTGTTGAGGAAGGATGAAAGTAACTGGGTGAGAGGTTTGATGGGAATAGAGCCAGTGATGATTGTTGTGAAGAGAAATGGAATGAGATGGTGAGATGGCTGGGTCATGTGTTGAGGAAAGATGAGAGGAGTGATGAAAATGAATGTGGAAGGCAGTAAAGGAAAGAGAAGACCTAGAAAAATATGGCTAGGGGTGATGGAGGAGGAAATGAAAGCCAGTGGGTTAGTGAGAGGGGGTGGTGCAGGTGATAGGACAAAGTGGAGGAGCTTGTTGAGCTCCCCCCCCCCCCCCCCCCCCGTATATAGGCAGGGTTCAGCCTTAAAATGTTTGGTAATCAATATAAGACAAAACGAGTGGTGGGTTGGCAGAATTGGTAGATCATCGGATAACATGCCACTGAGGTGTTGTAACTCCCCACTCCCCCCCCCCCTCTCACTGACCAAAAAACATAACTGATACTCCTCCTCCATCCCCCTCCCACTGACCAAGACTCCTAACTGATACTCCCCCTCCTTCCTCCTCCACTGACCAAGACATCTGCTCCTGTCCCCTCCTTGTTGTTATAGCTTTGTAACATTTTGATATAACTCTACCGAAACATTTTAACTCATCTATGTTCAACTCATTAACTGCTTAATGAACACAACCACGGGGATATGGTTCGAACGTGGAAGGGCCGAACTCCCACTGTCACCGCCTCCATCTCTCTGTATGGTGTGCAAATGGGGTCCCATGTGCTGACCTCCCACAGCCCCGGCGGACAGAATGGAGAAGGCATTTCCCAGGAGGATGGTAAAGGAGATGTACTGGAAGAGCCATTCCAACTCACGAGGCTCACACCTGCAGCTGGCCAGCTCAGTACCTTGCTGTTGCCATTGTTGTTGTTATGGCTATAGCAGTTACTATAGCTGTTGCTGTTGTAGCTATAACAGTTGCTATTGCTGTTGTTACAGCAGTTGTTGTTGTAGCAGTTGCTATAGAGGTTGTTGTTTCCAGGTGGCTGCTGCCCTTTAGATTACTAGTTAATTAATGAAGCATTGATGTAAAACCAGATAAAGGTGGGACCTCTGTACAGCTGATTAATATACTAGAGATAGAAGCTAATGTTTCCTACCAAACCACACCTTACCTCACCCTACATCCTCATCAGCTTTACAGATGGGACCTCTGTACAGCTGATTGAGCTGCTAGAAATAGAAACTAATGTCTCTCTAAACCACACCCTACATCAGGGGTTGGCAACTTCTTTGCCTCCACAGGCCAGATTGAGTATTAATGACGGATAGTGGGCCGGATGAAGGCCATAAAAGAATAATTATGGAAAATTACACAAGCTAAAATTTAATCACGAGTGTTGACTATACTTTAAAATAATTTGTATTAACCACAGATGAATGTAGTAATGCGATGAATTTTTTATGTTTTTGCTGTCAAAGCATTCACATCCGGTTGGTGATGGACATTAGGTAGAGTGAATCATAAGATTTGTGGAAGAATATAACAGCAGGCCTTTTATTGTATTCAAAAGTCTCGTCTCTCATATTACAATAAATTTAAATTTTAAATAAACAACTCATTGGGCATCAGTGTTCGTGGGCCAGATCCGGCCCACGGACCATAGGTTGTCGACCCCTGTCCTACATCATCCTCATCAGTTTTACACCAACCAACTGGCACAGATGGCATCTCTGTACAGATGATTGATCTACTAGAAATAGAAGCTAATACCTCCTACTAAACCACACCCTACCACATCCTACATCATCATAATCATCAGTTTTACATCCTCCTCTTCATGCTGTCTCAGATGGGACCTCTGTACAGCTGATTGATCTGCTAGAAATAGAAGCCAATATCCGTTTTCCCTTCTAGCAATGGTTGAAAATGTCGTCTCAGACTGGTCAGTGGTCAAGTGAAGTTACTGACCCCTCAGATGAGTCAGGGGCCCACATCTTGGTTTCAAGCATTCCCATATCTTGCTTACAAGCGTTCTCATACTTTATGAAGTGCTCCGTCGAGTCAGGGACCCATTTGGATGAATGTGGTTGTAACCCCTTTGGTCCTATAGATTTACTGAAGTCAATTCTTCTCTCTCACTCGCTAGCAGTGGATTCAGCAACATGTGTAAACACATGCATAAACACATTCACACATAAACACATTCACACATAAACACATTCACACATAAGCACATTCACACATAAGCACATTCACACATAAGCACATTCACACAAAAACACATTCACACATAAGCACATTCACACACACCTATATATACACACACCCACATATACAAACACTCACATATACAGACACTCACATTCACACACCTACATATACACACACCCACATATACAGACACTCACATTCACACACACACCCACATATACAAACACTCACATATACAAACACTCACATATACAAACACTCACATATACATACACTCACATTCACACACCTACATATACAGACACTCACATTCACACACACATCTACATATACACTTACATATACAAACTCATATATACACACCTGCAACATACACATGTATGCAATCACATACACACACACCTGCATCATACACATGTACACCCACTGTATACACACATATATATACACACATGTGTACACAGTGAAATGTTTCCAATTTAAATTCAATAATCACAGAAATAAATTTGATTTGAAATAGAAATTGTTTTATCCCCACCCCCTAACCTGACCCCTAAATCAATATTTACCAAATTAACAAGATATTCCAGATCATGTGTCATGTCTAATTATTGATACATGATCTTCAGTTAAAATAGATTTTATGGAAAACATTTGATCTTTGCTCCACTCAGATTCGTCTAGTTCTACTCCACCTGGTCCTCTCCAATCCATCTGGTCCACTCCACTCCATCCACTCCCACCTTGTCCACTCCATCCACTCCCACCTTGTCCACTCCATCCACTCCCACCTTGTCCCTCCATCCACTCACACCTTGTCCCCTCCACTCCACCTGGTCCACTCCACTGTACCTGGTCCCTTCCACTTCCACTCCACTCTCACATTGTCCGCTCCACTCCACCTGGTCCACTCCACTATACCTTATCCCCTCCACTTCCACTCCACCTTGTCCCCCCCCACTCCACCTTGTCCACTCCATCCACTCCACTGTACCTGGTCCCCTCCACTTCCACTCCACTCCCACATTGTCCCCTCCACTCCCACCTGGCCCACTCCACTATACCTGGTCCCCTCCTCTTCCACTCCACTCCCACCTGGTCCCCTCCACTCCACCTTGTCTCTACCACCTTAACCACTCTACTACATACCATCACATGTCCAAGACATCTGTCAGCCATTCTAACCACATTGGTCTCACTGGTCACCTCTCAAGACCATCGGACACTCTCATTCTTGTGACACACAAAACCATTAGAAAAGAAACTCTGTGTTATTGTGTGTTAGTGTATCTGTTAGTATGTATGTGTTATAGTGAGTTAGTGTGAGAATGTGTTAGCATGTGCGTTGATGTGTGTATGTGAGAGTGTGTTGGTGTGTGTGTGTGTATACAACCATGTCTGTACTTGTATGTCCATTTGTCTGTCTATCTGTCTGTCTGTCTGTCTTTGTCTTCTATTGTGTGGTGGTGGTGGTTCCTTAACCACCACCACCACACAATACATGGCCTACAGGAAGAACCGTAATTCTATACTCACACGATATGTATGTGTATATGTGTGTATATATGTATCTGTATATGTGTGTATATATGTATCTGTATATGTGTATATATATGTGTGTATATATATATATATATGTGTGTGTGTCTGTGTATATATATGTATATATATGTATATAGATGTGGCACCTGGTTTCTTTTATGTTTTCTATATTAAATTTTATACAGTAATTAGTTTTATTCATTGATTTGTACATTCTGTGTGTGTGTGAGTGAGTGTATGTGTCTAATACATGTGTGTGTATGTTGGTACATGTGTTTACACCTACACACACCACACAACCATCTCCATTTCTTAAGCCATTTCTCACAAATACTGTTGTTAGTATTGCTGTTCTGATGCTTCTTCTCTACTCTCCTTCTTTGCCCTTCTTCTCTACTCTCCTTCTTTGCCCTTCTTCTCTACTCTCCTTCTTTGCCCTTCTTCTCTGCTTTCCTATACTCTCATTCCTTACTCTCCTATACTCTCCTTCCTTGCCCTGCTATACTCTCCTTCCTTACTCCCCTTCTCTGCTCTCCTATATTCTCCTTCCTTGCCCTCTATTACTCTCTTTCCTTGTCCTCCTCTACTCTCCTTCCTAGCCCTCCTTCTCTGCTCTCCTATACTCTCCTTCTCTGCTCTCCTATATTCTCCTTCCTTGCCCTCCTATACTCTCCTTCCTTTCCCTCCTATACTCTCCTTCCTTGCTTTTCTCTGCTCTCCTATACTCCTTCCTTGCGCTCATGTACTCTCCTGTACTTTCCTTCCTTGCCCTCCTTCTCTGCTCTCCTATACTCTCCTTCCTTGCCCTCCTATACTCTCCTTCCTTGCCCTCCTTCTCAGCTCTCCTATACTCTCCTTCCTTGCTCTCCTATACTCTCCTTCCTCGTCCTCCTTCCCTACTCTCCTTCTCTCATTCTTCTCTCTTATAAATCTTTATTCACTTTCAAATGCCTTCATTGCTAGAACTATTGTGGTGATGGCAGTAGTAGTGTTGGTGGTTGTGATAGTAGTGATGGTGGTGTCAGTAGTAGGGGTTGTGGTGGTGTTGGTGGTTGTGGTAGTAGTGATGGTGGTGTCAGTAGTAGGGGTGGTGGTGGTGGCAGTAGTAGTAGTGTTGGTGGTTGTGGTTGTAGTGATGGTGGTAGTGGTAGTGGTGGTTGTGGCAGTACTGGTAGTAATAGTGGTGGTGGTGGTGGTGGTGGTGGTAGTGGTAGTAGTGATGGTAGTGGTGGTGGTGGTGGTAGTGGTAGTAGTGATGGTAGTGGTGGTGGGGGTGGTAGTAGTAGCAGTAATAGCGGTGGTGGTGGTAGTGGTGATGGTATTAGTAGTAGTGGTGGTAGTAGTAATGGTAGTGATTGTTGGTGGTGGTAGTAGTAATGGTTGTGGTGGTGGTGGTGGTAGTAGTAGTAGTTGTGATGGTAGTGGTAGTAATAGTAGTTGTAGTTGTGGTGGTAATGATGGATGTTGTTGTTGTTATAATGTCCTCTTTAGAGTGAATTAGTTTCATTTTTTTTTTCCAACTAGAAATCTCAGAGCCAACAAGTAGCTGGAACTAAACTGTCAATCAATATGTTGTGGGTGGGTGTATGTATGTGTGTATATGTATGTGTATATATATGCGTATGTGTGTGTGTAGTTATCTGTGTGTGTGTGTGTGTGTATCATTTAACGTCCGATTCCCTTGCAATAGGATGCAATTGTGTATGTTGTTGTATAACTATATATATGTGTGCTTGTATGTATGTATCTGTGTGTATTTGTATGTATTTGTTTGTTTTTGTGCGTGTGTGTACACATGTGAAACTGCATTTTTAGAAGTATTCGTGTTTGTATCTGTGTAAGGTTGTGTATGTATGTGTGTGTATGGTTGTTTGTGTATGTGTGTATGTGTACACATGTGCAACTGCGTGCATTTTTAGATGTATCCATGTTTGTATTTGTGTATGTCTGTGTATGTATGCATGTATGTGTATGTATGTGTGTGTATGTGTGTCTTTATGGCTGTTTGAAGGAACAATTCCCAGCTAATAACCTGATTATCAGTGTTTTTATTATCTTTATCGTTGTTGTTATTATTGCTGTTGTTTTCCTTATTATTATTATTATTATGATAAAGATGATAATGTAGGCAGGTCAGTTCCTGCTTTCTATTAGAGATGTAATTGGAGCTATTTTTCTTTAATATTGCTAATGGGTGTGTCATTCGGCGCCACCACCATCGGCATCTCCTCCTTCTATCTACACCACCACCACCATCTGCCTTATACATCTGTTATCTTTTTCTTTATCATTCTGGAAGATTCCACATGGTATCTTCTGTTTGTTCTTCTGTATTCAGTACTTTATACTACCCCACTCTTTCTCACTCACACACAGTGCATATGTGTGTGTGTGTGTGTGTGTATATATATATATATATATATATATATATATATATATATATATATATATATATATGTGTGTGTGTGTGTGTAGTTGTGGTTAAAAAGTTTGCTTTACAACCTCATGGTTTCTGGTTTGATCCTACTGTGAAGCATCTTGGGCAAATAACTTTGATCATAGCTCTGTTAGACCAGAGTTGATGTATTTGATCATAGATTTGCTGGATCAGAGTTGATATATTTGATCATAGCTCTGCTAGACCAGAGTTGATATATTTGATCATAGCTCTGCTAGACCAGAGTTGATATATTTGATCATAGCTCTGCTAGACCAGAGTTGATATATTTGATCATAGCTCTGCTACATCAGTGTTGATATATTTGATCATAGATCTGCTGGATCATGGCTGAGAACTTTGATCATAGCTCTGTTGAATCAGGCTGAGACCTTTGATCATAGATTTACTGGATCTGGACTGATATATTTGATCATAGATTTGCTGGATCAGGGCTGAAACCTTTGATCATAACTCTTATGGTTCATGGCTAGGATATTTGACCATAGATTTGCTGGATCAGGGTTGAGACCTTTGATCATAGCTCTGATGGTTCATGGCTAGGATATTTGACTGTTTGTCTGCTGGATCAAGGCTGAGACCTTTAATCATGTGTCTGCTTGATGAGGACTGAATTTTAGTCGTAGGCTTACTGGTTCTATTTTATTATAGATTTTATAGTTTATATTTTTATTATAATTTATTTAGTTTAGGTCCACTTTCTACATTTGAGGGGTTGGATAGGTTGTCTACACTTGCAGGGGTTGGACAGGTTGTCTACACTTGCAGGGGTTGGATAGGTTGTCTACACTTGCAGGGGTTGGACAGGTTGTCTACACTTGCAGGGGTTGGATAGGTTGTCTACACTTGCAGGGGTTGGATAGGTTGTCTACACTTGCAGGGGTTAGATAGGTTGTCTACACTTGCAGGGGTTGGACAGGTTGTCTACATTTGTAGGGGTTGGATAGGTTGTCTACATTTGCAGGGGTTGGATAGGTTGTCTACACTTGCAGGGGTTGGACAGGTTGTCTACACTTGCAGGGGTTGGACAGGTTGTCTACATTTGCAGGGGTTGGATAGGTTGTCTACATTTGTAGGGGTTGGATAGGTTGTCTACATTTGCAGGGGTTGGATAGGTTGTCTACATTTGCAGGGGTTGGATAGGTTGTCTACATTTGCAGGGGTTGTACAGGTTGTCTACATTTGCAGGGGTTGGATAGGTTGTCTACATTTGCAGGGGTTGTACAGGTTGTCTACATTTGCAGGGGTTGGACAGGTTGTCTACATTTGTAGGGGTTGGATAGGTTGTCTACATTTGTAGGGGTTGGATAGGTTGTCTACACTTGCAGGGGTTGGATAGGTTGTCTACATTTGTAGGGGTTGGATAGGTTGTCTACACTTGCAGGGGTTGGATAGGTTGTCTACATTTGCAGGGGTTGGATAGGTTGTCTACATTTGCAGGGGTTGGATAGGTTGTCTACATTTGCAGGGGTTGGATAGGTTGTCTACATTTGCAGGGGTTGTACAGGTTGTCTACATTTGCAGGGGTTGGATAGGTTGTCTACATTTGCAGGGGTTGGATAGGTTGTCTACACTTGCAGGGGTTGGATAGGTTGTCTACATTTGTAGGGGTTGGATAGGTTGTCTACATTTGCAGGGGTTGGATAGGTTGTCTACATTTGCAGGGGTTGGATAGGTTGTCTACATTTGCAGGGGTTGTACAGGTTGTCTACATTTGCAGGGGTTGGATAGGTTGTCTACACTTGCAGGGGTTGGACAGTTTGTGATGGTGGTAGATGAATAGATATTATCTGTTTTCCCCCTCTTATTATTTAACTCTCTCTCTCTTTCCCTTCTACCTATAGTGGTGGGGGTAACTCGCTCTCTCCGACCAGCAGTAGTAGTAGTAGTAGTAGTGGTGATAGTAGTCGTGCTAACCCCCTCCTCTACCTATAGTAATCTACTTTATTATGTCAATTCTCCTTATCTGAAACAGTAGAATACAACTTTCTGTTAGATATATCCTACAAACCACCAGCTCTACAACAACACCTCCACCGCTACAACTACCACTACCAGCACCAGCACCAGCACCACTACCATCATCACCACTACATCAACATCTCCACCACTACCAACTACCACCACCACTACCATCACCACCACACCTCCACCCCTACCACTACCGACTACCATCACCATCACCAACTACCACTACCATCACCAACTACCACTACCATCACCACAGCCACTACCACCACCACCAACTACCACCACTACTACCATCACCACAACCATCACCACTACCATCACCACTGCCACTACCACAACATCTCCACTACTACCACTACCACAACCAACCCTCCTTGACCTTTGATAATAAACAATCTCTCTTTGGCCCTACTTAACCCTCTAACATCAGGGGTTTGTTAGGCTGGGGTGTGGTACACAGATATTTCAAATGTTCTTCTGTTCAACACTCAAATTTCTCTCTATAGACTCTACTCTATTTTCGTCTCAGTCCGGGTTGAGTGAATGTCACTGATGAGAGATTGATGAATCTTGAAACAGCAGTCTGGCATTCTCAATGGTTACTGAGATGTTTGTGGCATATTCACAGAGCAAAACAGAAAGCCATTTTCTTTTTCCCCATAATGAAAAAGGATATTTTCTCTTGGATAGTGAGGCTCTCATATGTTTATTGTATATAAACATATATATCTGCTTTCATATGATGGTGAATTAGCAGGGTCATTAGAATGTCGGATAGAATGCTTTGTGGTATTTGTTCTGGCTCTCTGCTCTCTGAGTTTAAATCCCATTGAGGTCAACTTTGCCTTTCATCTATTCAAGGTCGATAAAAAAAAAAGTACCAGGCTAGTACTGGGGTGGTTCTTCCTCTATATCTCTTTCTCATTTCTATTCTCTCACTTTCTATCCTTCTCTGGAAGAAATCTGCTGTATTCTGGCCTGGACAGGAGATGCGCTCCACCAGGTTTAAAAATGCCTTAGAAATGCTGTATGTCAATATGATGTCCCTACAACTCCCTCAGGAGTTATGGGACCATGCATGTATATGCTTTCATATACACCCCTATTATGTTTAACGCTATATTAGTGCCACTGCTAATTAATTATTAGAGTTATTCACTGTAAAGTGGTTGGCATTAGGAATGGCATCCAATTGTAGAAACCAAGCCAAAATACAGATCTGTATGGGTGTGAGGTGACCTCCAAACCTGTCATAACGTGATAACTTGGCTAACCCATTGCAAGTGTGGAAAAGGTAGACATTAAATGATGATGACGACGATGATGATGATATATACATTGTGGTGACTAAACAACTACAGCAACAACAACAACCAAAAGCTGTTATGGTTTGAGGAATGATTTATCTCCTATTAGATATTTTTGAGATAAACTGTTTATTTTACAGAAATAGTAAGTGGCTTCTTCCTCTGATAAGGGTGACCTCACTCTCTCTCTCTCTCTCTCTCTCTCTAGATTATATGATAACTACGTGAGAAATAGCAGCCAACTTTCCCCTCATCACCCCTGGGGACCCTTAAATTTAATCCTTTTCATGAAACTGGCCCTAGGTTTGCAATTCTAAGCTATTTATTTCAAAGTGTTTATATTTATCTAAAAATGTTAACTTGCCCTCATCTCCCCTTCTGAAATAACTGGGACACCTAAATAACCCACCCACCCTTTCTAAAACTGCCCCTATGTCTGCCATTCTAAGCTGTTTATTTCAAAATGTTTATATTTATCTAAAAGCATTTCATTACAATTTTACGCTAAAAAAAAAACCTTTAAGTTATGTTCCAAACACTAGATAAACCCTTTTTATACCAACCCAGTCAAAATTGGTTCTAGTTCTATGAAACAAAACCACCCATTTCACAGTGTTCTTATTTAAACCAGCTGTATCCGGCCAGAATTCTCTCACCTCTTTCTGTTCAAACCGGCTGTAACCAGCCGTTCATACTGATGTTAAGGTATTATTCTGAAAATAAATAACATGAAAACCTCATATCTTTGATATTATGTGAGATAAAGCCTATACCTTGAAAATACAATAGTAAATATAAAGTAATGTAAATGCTAAAGAGTTAAATTAAAATCTTCGAAGATAAAAAGAAAAAAAACCAGGATGAGAGCTAACCAAGGACTATATAACATGTTGTGTATACTGATATGTCTCTCCAGACCATTGTACCATTAAAATACATAATGTACAACTAGTATCACTGGTATGGGATATACCACTAACCTTTTAAATGTCTGCTATTATGAGGAATTTCTACTTCTGTGGTTATGCTTTTACCATTTCATGGTTTAGTAGATTTATAGTTTACTGAAGAAGGTACCAAAATCAGCACTATGCTATGGCAGAGTATATATTAAAAACAAAGTGGGGTTTCACATTAAGGTCTTTTTTTTAATATACACAGTAATAACCGTTTCACAGATGGGTGGCTCACGATCCATGTAAATGCCTGATGTGAAACCTCATTTTGTTTTTAATATATATATGTGTGAACAGTGAAGGGCACGTGTTATCCTTTCTCCGACGCAACTCTTTCCCCACGGAAAACTCCCCTTGTTGATGGATGTGAAATCCAAAATATAGGGACTAATAAATCGCTTCCAAGGTAACTCTATCTCTTGTCTTTTTACACCTTTCTTAAGTTCTTCTATGCCCTCTACATCTCTCTCTACGCTCCTTCCTACCTCTCTCTCTCATCTCAATACCACCTGATTTTGTTACCCGGAGATTTACCCATCTGCATTGTTCAGGCTTCCAAAACAACTATTTTATATAGATATATATCATCATTCATCATCATCATTTCATTTTACGTCCGCTTCTCCCTGCTTGCAAGGGTGGGACGGGAACTGATTCTGGCTTGATTTCTACAGCTGGATGCCCTTCCTAACACCAACCTCATTTACAGTGAGTGCTGGGTGCTTTTTTTGCCGTGGCACCTCCACGACCACTTTGCAGTGGAATGATATGGACCCCAGTCCCTATCATCTCATTTCTACAGCTGAGTAAACTGGAGCAATGTGAAATAAAGTGTCTTGCTCAAGGAAACAACACATCACCCAGTCTGAGAATTGAACTCACAACCTTTCGATTGCAAGGCCAATGCTCTAACCACTAAGCCATATATATATATATATATATATAATATAAGATCAAAAGATGGTTAAAGGAGTTCCATATATTTTATTATGCGCATTTCAAAAACAAACATCATCAAGCAATAATATTTGTGTTTTCATCAGATAAAACAGGAGAACATGATATGAAGGCTAAAAAAACACTTGTTGATAGTGCAGTTTTAAATCAACATATGAAAAGTGGTCTTATCCGATATCTGCATTGCTTTATTGTACTACAATAAAACTCACCTCCTACATATATATATATATATATATATATAGCAAGGGTAAAAACATAACTGTATTTGTATATGATTGCCAAATAGTTTTAGACGAAGCTCAATGTAGCCACAGGTGGAAGATAGAGATATTCTTCAGGTAAAAGATATAAGGCTTGACCTTTCAGTGTATTTTATTTTTATTTTTTACTTTTTTTGTTTATCTTGCTTCTGACGAGGCATTGCTTCCTTTAATGTTCATGTTGTGCACAATTTTATTCCATCTCCTTGAATTTTGCCTAACTGTAATAATTGGTAGTAATCACAAAACAATTGTAAAGTATTAAATGAGATGAGAACTTTATTCTAGCATTTTCTTTTGTTAGACATATATATATATATATATATGATGATATATATATATATATATATATATATATTTGTGTATGTGTATGCATCTCTATCTATATGTATCATTCTGTCTGTCTCTGTAGATAGCAGTTGAGTTTCAAAGAGATCCTTACTTACTTACACACCCACATATATATATATATGTGTGTAAGGATCTCTATCTTTGTATATATATATATATCTGTATCTATCTCTATCTATATGTATCACTCTGCCTGTCTTTATAGGTACCAGTTGAGTTTCAAAGAGATCCTTACATATGAACATGCTGACCCAGATGACAATGAAATGCTTGAAAAGTCAGTATAACATATTATTGTTATTAATTATAAATACACACACATGTACATACATGCATGCATTACATACATATATACATAAGTAGACATACATACACAACATGCACACAGATTACATACATGCATACATACATAAGTAGACACATACACACATATGCATAGACAATACTAGCATACATGTACATACATACATACATTACATACATAATTTCATACATTCATAAGTAGACATACACACACACACACACACACACACACACACACACACACACACATGCCCTCTCACCTATACACACAGCTCCTGTTCATAAATCCTCCTGATCCCTCATTAAAGACCCTGTCAACTCCACCTCATCACCACTCAGTTTGTTTAATTCTCTCTTTTTCTTTCTTTGGCACACACACACACACACACATTTATATATATATATATATATACACACACACACACATGTCCACCATTTATATCTAAATTCCATCTCTCTCTCTCTCTCAATCAATTAATAAATCAACAGGAAAGTACTTCTCTTATGATCTTAACCAAATGAAACAGTTCTAGTCCTGTAGAAGCCATTTCCATCTGAAATAAGATATGTACTCTCTCTATTCAATATATTGAGTACTTCAGTTAACAGTGATACCATTCCATTCCTCTATGGAAAACTACTTCTAATTATATATATATATATATATATATATATATATATAGTAATAATAAATACAAAGACCAAAATTCGAAGAGAGCTCGCTAAGAATTATATATATATAAACCAAACACACATATATATATACACACATGCAAATTCCATTCTCTCTCACTCTCTTCACACTATACATTCTTGCATCATTCTCTTTCAACCAATACTAATTAAGCTATTTTTATACCTCCCATACAGTTGTTCCCTCCTCCCCTCACAACATTATTTGTTTCTCTTTTAACTGTTTATCAAAGAATTCATTCAAACCTGCACCTTGTTGACTCTGATACATAATGTATTAACTTCTATATATCAAATGTAACAACTTTATATTATTTATATATATATATATATATATATGTCACTGGACCGAGACCTTTGGCGGTACTCAGTAACAGAGAAGACCCGCCTTGCCAGTAGGCATCTCTAACAAAATACACCCCGTCCCACCACCACCACCCCCACCCCATCCACACCACCCCGTCCTATGTAAAGTTATGTTGGTGCCGCGCCATCCGGGCCGAAACAAATGAGATCGTGTAGGTGTCACGACAAAAAAACACACAGTCCACGCTGTAATGTGGCCGTGTAGGCAACACGGTAAAAACCTCCCAGACCCACACTGTAAATGTGGTTGGTGTTAGGAAGGGCATCCAACTGTAGAAAACCTGCCAGACAGTCCTATGCGAGCAAGACAATCACTCTTGCCTCAAGTGGGACTACCCCCGTCCAAACCCATGCAAGCGTGGAACACGGACGTTAAACGTTGATGATGATGATGATGATGATATATATATTAGTACACACACACACATGTAACAGTCTCTGCATAAGCGCACACAATAACACATTTACATCTATTATTCTCTATAAAACACACAACCCATTAATATATATATATATATCTATATCTGTGTGTGTATGTAGTATGGTAGTGAGTGTAGACTATTTAACACATGCTTGAACCTCGTTAACCCTTTAGCATTTAAACCGGCTGTAACCAGCCGCTCAACAGATAAGGTATTGTTCTCAAAATAACCAATATCAAAATCTCATAGATTCATTATTATATGGAATAATTATGTGAGGTAAAGTCTTTACTGTGAAAATATAATAGTAAATATAGAGTAATGTCAATGCTAAAAGGTTATAACACAGTAACAAATATTCTATATACAACACAATGATGTATAATATAAAAACTGTGTAGAGTTAGTGCATATGGAATGTTAGGGACCAGAAGTAGGTGGAATGGAGTCTTCCTGGTAGGTTTAGAAACTTTGATATACTGTGATCCCCCAAAAAGATATGTTAAGGTTGACCTCAGCGGGATTTGAACTCAAAACTAAATGCTACGCTATGGGGTATGGGACAGATTGTAGCCTTTCTGTTAGTTTAGAAACCTGGATATTCTGTGACCCTCTGAAGGATAAAGTTTAAAATTGACCTCAGCAGGATTTGAACTCAAAACTAAATGCTATGTTAGAGTATTTAGTACTGCACCCTACAATATCTGTCAGCCTACTACTGCTTCAGATGATAATAATGGTGATTTCGATGTCACCTTAATAATGAGGCCTGTCAGAAATCATGTCACACACATCTTTTTCAAACTCACTTATACCACCTAGCCACACCACTTAATAATAATAATAATTATTATTATTGTTATGGTTCGTCTTTGTAAATCTCATACACTTAGATATTAAACGATCTGGATATTTCAGTTAGGGAGCAATCAATAAGTTGACAAAGGTCCTTTCACTGCACACATACATATACCCATCTCTCTCTCTCTCTCTCTCTCTCTCTCTCTCTCTCTCTCTCTCTCTCTCTGTATATATATATATGTATATATATATATATATAACTATACATATACGCACATAAGCATAATCACGCAAACACATCTATATATGTCTACATAGATACATATACAATACTATACATGCACAAATACATATACACACAGTTATATGTATATTAAGCAATTTAGATAATGTAGTACTGAAATATACACTATATATGTGTGTGTGTTTGTGTGTATGCGTAGGTGTGTGTGATTATATATCTTAGAAACACCTTTCTTTCTTTTTTCAAACATGTTATAATGGCAGACACAACTGTTTTCAGGTTTAATCTATGTTATTAAAGATTTTTTTTTAATGTTTAGTTTGGAACAAAAGCGTTTTTATGTCCATTAACATTTCAAGACCTTCACAAGCTCATCATTTAAATTAAAATAGTAGTGATGTATTGTTGATGCATTTTACAGTAGGCAGCAAAAAATCATATGAATATTATTATAATTGATAAAATTGTCACCATCAGATTGAAAATTAATTAACAGTTAATTCCTGATAAAGTTTCAGCATTTATTTCCCATGTGTCCTGTATCTATGTATTGATTTATAGCATGGGAGGCAGACTTGGTATTATATCTGTGATTAAAAAAATAAAACAAAAAATAATTTTAAAAATAACAAAAAAAAACAGTCAATTTTCTGACTTATTCAACTTGGCTAGTGTTCTGCAATTATTCAATGATAATTACATTCATTTAAGTTTTGCAACAATACAGGGTTACTTTTTATGTGGTATGTACCTAGCTTTAAAAGAGGTTGTATTAACTTTTCTTGAGATAATCAACAATGTGTTTAATGCAGAATTTTCAAAAAAATTTAAAGATAATCAAATTTGCCAATTCCGTTTATGATATATATATATATATATATATATATATATATATATATATATATATATATATTAAATTGTTTGAAAATTCTGCATTAAACACACACACACACACACACATATATATATATATATATGACTAAAATATTAAATTCATACATTACTTTTCTCCATAAGTTATCCACATATATACTGAGTATGATGAGAAACTGTGTAGTGACTCACATAGACTCAGTTTGAATATATAAATTTATTCCTCTCTATCTAACTGTATTGAGTATGTTTTCATTTAATTGCAGTTTGAAACTGTGTGAAACCATCATAAACTATATAATTATAATATATCTATATATATAATATATATATATGGAGGCACATGGCTTAGTGGTTAGAGCATTGGCCTTGCAATCGAAAGGTTGTGAGTTCAATTCTCAGACCGGGTGATGTGTTGTTTCCTTGAGCAAGACACTTTATTTCACATTTCCAGCTGTAGAAATGAGATAATAGGGCCTGGGGTCCCTATCATTCCACTGTAAAGTGGTTGTGGAGGTGCCACGGCAAAAAAGCACCCAGCACTCACTGTAAATGAAGTTGGTGTTAGGAAGGGCATCCAGCTGTAGAAATCAAGCCAGAATCAGTTCCCGTCCCACCCTTGCAAGCAAGGATAAGCGGACGTAAAATGATGATGATGATGAAATGATGATATATATATATAGCCAGATGCACATATCCATACACATATTTGTATGTGTGTGTGTATATATATATTCATACACACACACACATATGAGAGAGAGAAAGAGAGAGACATACACCTAATATAATTTCTCAACCTATCTATTTATCCATCTAAATTTTCTCTAAATATATGGCATGTAACTGATTTCAGTATTTCTTCTCCTTTTTCTTCTTCTCCTTCTCCTTCTTCTTCTTCTTTTTCTTCTCCTCCTCCTCCTCCTCCTCCTTCTCCTCCTCCTCCTTCTCCTCCTCCTCCTCCTCCTCCTCCTCTTCATCATCACAACAACACATCCAGTATCATGTTGCTCTTATTATTAACCATGGCTTTTATTTTATTACTAATCTCAAACCATCTTTTTTCTTGTCTTAGCAGTTGCTGCTATTGTTGTTTATGTTGTTGTTGTTTCTGCCATTTAAAAACCAAAACATTGACTATTTCATGTTTTCCTAACATCTTGTCTAGATTCCATAAACTTACCAAGTTAAAGCTGTACTTTTACCCTTTAGCATTTAAACCGGACGTATCCGGCCAAAATTCTCTCACCTCTTTTTATTCAAAATGGCTGTAACCAGCCACTCACACCTACATTAAGGTATTGTTCTCAAAATAAATAACATCAAAATCTCATAGATTCAATATTATGTGAGATAAAGCCTTTACTGTGAAAATACAATTGTAAATATTGAATAATTGTTTCTACTTTAGGCACAAGGCCAGCAATTACCCAGTGCTGGTAAATATTGAATAATGTAAATGCTAAAGGGTTAAACAACCAAATATACATTTATTTCATATATTTCAGAAATCCAGCTGATGGTGGTGGGTGTGATGGTCAAGGTGGTTGTGATAGTTGATGTGGTTATGGTGGTTGTGGTGTTTGTGGTAATCATTGTGATGGTGGTGGTGGTAGTTGTAGTAGTTGAGGTTGTGGTCGTGGTTGTTGTGGTGTTGGTGGTTGATGGCAGTGGTCATCGTTGTTTGTTGTGATTGTGGTACTGATGGTTATAGTGGTGGTGGTGGCTGTAGTGGTTGTAGTCAATGTCAACATCTCAAACACTGCTAGAATGTTAAAGCTGAAGCTTTTTTAGTTTTAGCAAAAGATTGGAAATGTTGTTAGAGTGTAGAACCAGATAGCATGTAGTATTTCTTCCAAATCATTGCATATATGAACAAGATACAGTCATCTGATCTGGCTTGTCTCACAACAGAACAACTCATGCTAGTGGTCATTTGATCTGGCTTGTCTCATAACAGAACAACTCATGCTAGCGGTCATCTGGTCTGGCCTGTTTCACAATAGATCAACTCATGGTAGCGGTTATCTGGTCTGGCCTGTTTCACAACAGATCAACTCATGGTAGCGGTTATCTGGTCTGGCCTATTTCACAACAGATCAACTCATGGTAGCGGTTATCTGGTCTGGCCTGTTTCACAACAGAACTCAAACTAGCATGAAAAAATGAACGTTAAACGGTGAAGATGATTATAATAATGATGATGATATATATGTGTGTGTGTGTATATATATATATATATGTGTATATGTTTATGAAAATAAAGTACAAAACAACACAGCAAGAATGATACAGTACAATGAAGGACTGTGACAAGTGGAGAGATGCTGTGCTGAATAGGACCCGTCCCGCCCTTGCAAGTAGGGAAATGCAGACGTAAAAAAGTATGATGATATATATTAGTTTAACGCTCGATATAGTCGGAAAAGAGTATTCTATGATCTTCATCAGATAATAAAAGGAGAAATAAAAGATAAAGGGGAGTGAAAAGAGGAAGAAAGAGAAGAAAATATTTTTTTTAGAAAAGCATGGTAGTGGGGGTTGTGGTAGTAGTGGTGGTGGTAGTAGTGGTGGAGGTGGTGGTGGTTATGGTGGTAGTAGTAGTGGTGGTGGTGGTAGTAGTAGAGGAGGTGATGGTGGCGGTGGTGGTAGTAGTAGAAGTGGTTGTGGTGGTAGTAGTAGTGGAGGTGGTGGTGGTGTTAGTGGTGGTAGTAGTGGTGATGGTGACAGTGTTGGACGTGGCTGTGGTGTTGGTGGTCGTAGTAGTAGTAGTGGTTGTGGTGATAGTAGTAGTGGAGGTGGTGGTGGTGTTAGTGGTGGTTGTGGTGGTAGTAGTAGTGGAGGTGGTGACAGTGTTGGACGTGGCTGTGGTGTTGGTGGTGGTAGTAGTAATGGAGGAGGTGATGGTGGCAGTAGTAGTGGTGGTTGTGGTGGTAGTAGTAGTAGTAGTGGAGGTGGTGATGGTGACAGTGTTGGATGTTGTGGTGATCTATAGTTTAAGTTTTAGTCTGTAAATGATAGAATATGATTAAGTTAACATATTGATTACATGAAATCTATATTGTATCAATTTGGTATTGTTTGCTAACATTTCTTCTTGGACAGTCAATCAGCCTGCTAGAAATATAACAACCATACTACCATTTTAAAAGTAGGGGCTTTACGGTTTATTGTATTCTAAATAAAGATGCATTGAAGCCTTGTGGGTCATCAGGTTGGAGTTTATTCTAGTTTCATCTGTGTTAAAACAACTGGTTGTAATTTATTTTATAGCTTCGTTAAGTTGACTGTAGTAAGAGGTTAAATGAAATATCTTGCTCAAGAATACAATGCACATTGTTCAGTGCAGGAATCGAACCCACGACATTTAGTTCATGAGCCTCAGCCCAGCACCTTAACCACCAGGCTGAACTCCAATAGAATAAACAGTTTCAGCCAATAAACAAATAATAATTGTTTCTACTTTTGGCACAAGGCCAGCAATTACCCAGTGCATTACTGGTACTTTATTTTATCGACCCCGTAAGGATGAAAGACAAAGTTAACCTCGGCGGGATTTGAACTCAGTCCGTAAAGGGACGTAACTATGCTGCAAAGCATAGCGTCCGACCCTCTACCGATACTGCCAATACACCAATAAACAAATAATAATAATAATGGTTTCTACTTTAGGCACAAGGCCAACAATTTTTGGGGAGGGGAAAGTCGATTAAATCAACCCCAGTGCATTACTTTATTTTATTGACCCTGTAAGGATGAATGGTAAGGCTAGCCTCAACGGGATTTGAACTCAGAATGTAAATCACCGTAGCTATATGCCACTAAACATGTTGGCTGATGCTTTACTGATTTGCTAATAATAATAATAATAAAATAAATGTAAAATGGTAAAGAGAAAAAAAAAAAATAATAATAATAATACACAGCACAGGAAATATATTCAGATGTGGATATGGTCTTGGAACGTTTATATATTTAGACATGAAACTATTTAGTGATGTTTCTTTAGACATAATCTGGCCGGTAAAATATTTCCCTGTCTGGTTCGTTTATATATCGTTTATTTATAACTAACTTCTGACGCATAGTTCCTACCAAGAGTAATGAAAGGTTTGGCTTTTTTCTGCCAAGTTAACCTTTCAGAACCAATTGTAAAAGAAAGGGAAAAAAATGGTTCAATTAAAATCTTGTTCTTTACTGGCACCGTTTCACCACCATTTTTATGGCATGGGTTGGAATATGTTGTCAAAGTCCAAAGCTAGAAAGGTCAGAGGAAACCAGATCTTGTATTTTACTGGCACTGTTTCAACATTATTTTACAACTGTATTCTAAATGGCATGGGTTGGGCAGGATAAGTTATCATGGTTCAAAACTAGACAGGTGAAGGGGAATCACATCTGGCTCATATGTTCCATATTTGGCATGGTTTCTATGGCTGGATGCCCTTCTTAACACCAACCACTTTACAGGGTGTACTGGGTATATTTTATCATGACACCAGCGTTACCACTTTACAGAGAGTACTACAGTTTATTGTGGTACCAACACTGCCACATTACAGAGTGTACCACCTTGAGGTGTGTATATTTTCTTACATAATACTTCTGTATATATGTACGAAATACTAATTGATGCTCTGAACTAATGTTTATGGAGCTTTTTTATAGAGAAATATAATCGATATATATTTTATATCAGGGCTTTCCTGATGATTTCCTTCGAATGAAACAG
The DNA here is from genome assembly GCA_964016885.1 of Eledone cirrhosa. NCBI lineage: Eukaryota > Metazoa > Mollusca > Cephalopoda > Octopoda > Eledonidae > Eledone > Eledone cirrhosa. The sequence goes on from OZ024748.1 coordinate 18,309,512, forward strand.
TTCTAATCTTGTAGAACCCATTTCTATATTTTAAAAAATAATATATATATATATCTATATTTACACACATACATACATAACCTTCAATGAAAATAGAAGACCGTGTTCTAATATATTCCTTTAATGTAGCACAATTACATAATATGTATGTCTATGGCTGGCTTACGTCATCAGACCATGATGCAAGACAATCGGTAACGCCATCAGATGTTATGAGCATAAAGGATTTAAAAGATTCAGTTCAGTAATCCCTACTAGGTTACATCAAAGTATAAATAAAGAATTGATACAACGCGAGCACTACAATGAACTACCTCTGTGTATATACTTACACATACACACACATATATATATATACACACACACACACACACACACACACACACACAGATATATATATATACACACATACATACACACACACACACACACACATATATATGTAATCAATGAATTATACCAAATCCAAATAATAGTATTCTCTGTTCATTTTACAGGAAAACTTTTTATTTGATTTCATTAATTTTGCAGACACAAGATCCAGTATTTTCTCTAAGATATTTATAGATTCTTTCTTTATTTTAGAACAATGGGACTGAGAACTTTACAGTTTTATTTCAGATTTATATATATATATCATCATCATCGTTTAACGTCTATCTTCCATGCTAGCATGGGTTTAGAGCTATATAAGGGATATAAGAAAATATATATATATATATAATAATAATAATAATAATACTATTTATAGTTATGTATAAACAACTATAAACAGGTTTTGTATTGTATAATTTATTTATATATATATATATATATATATATATATATATATATATATACACACACACACATATATATACATACACATATAATTATATATATTTATATATATATATATATATATATATATATATATATTTATATATATATATATATATATTTATATATATATATATATATATATATATATATATATATATATATATATATATATATATTTATATATATATATATATATATATATATAATGATAATAATAATAAGACTTTAGATAGATATTCAGTGATTTTGATCTAGTTGTTTACAATTTGCTCAACAAATTCATTTGGAGCATATGCCAAGGAATTACTGTAATATAACATCCCAGCCGGATGCCTAAAGCTATGAAAACAATATATATATATATATATACATACATACACCACAGGTGGTGCTGTACAAAATTTTTTCTGCATTCAGGGTTTATATAACTTATAAGACTAGTTTTCATAGTCAAACAGCGTTTGATGCTTCTTTCAAATTCTCAAATATATATATATTCATACATATATTTCTTCAATATGATGATGATAATATGTATAAAGAATAAACAGTAAAGATATTTTAATATATATATATTCCGTATATACTTGAATATAAGCTGAGGAATATGTAACCAAAAAATCAGTGGTAGAATGAGGGGTGGTCGGCTCATATTCAGGGTGAATATTTTGACATTCTTCACCAACTTCAAATTCTATGTAAATAAGGTTTGGATTTTGGTCCATTTCTCAGATATAAAACACTTGGGTTGGCTCATATTCGAATATATACAGTAAGTAGAATGAATTCAGTTTTACAAACAAGACATCAGATGGAAGCAAGTGGACAGAACTATCCATAGAAATTGAACTACATAAGCTTGTCCAGTTAAACATTTAATATTGTGTAAATTTGATGGCTAGAAGTTGTCAGTTCACCTTAGCATAATGGTTGTCTAGTATGCAACAAATACATGGTTCAATTCCCATAAGTGCTACTGTCCACCTTTTCCCATTATATCATGTTTGTAAATGCATTAAAGTGTGTGTGTGTGTGTATGATAAAAATCTGTTGAATACATTGAAAACAGAAATAATCAGTCAAACGGAAAGTCCGCAATACAAAATGTATGTAGAATGATATATATATATATATATATATAGGTAACAGTGTCCATTAGTGGTGATAAGTGTGTTTTATACTGGAATAACGTTATACTTTATATTTTTCTATTACAGTTCTCTTTGGATATCTTCTGAATGAACACCATCCATCAATTCACACACCTCATTCTTTCTCTCGCTGTTTGTCTCTCTCTCTTTCATTTTATTACTTGGATTTTTCTTTATCTCAAGAAAACGATATTGTACCTTTTTTTCAGTGAAAAACGAAGCATATATTTATATATACATATATATATATACATATATATATATATACATATATATATATATATATATATATATATATATATATATATATATATATATATATACACATATCCTGATGCCTGTTTGGCCATATTATAGATCCCCTTTTTTTCACAACCATACTAACATTCTAACCTCCATATTTTGCCAGTTGAACAATAAACATTTAAAAAACAAAACAAAAATATAAGCATCAACAAAAATATTTTTAAACAAACAACAAAATTATTAAAAAAACAAATACTCTCTCTCTTTATATATATATATACATATACATATATATATATATATTGTCCCAGATAAACATAACATATATATATATATATATGTACACATATCTGGATTGTATGATATATTCATGACTCTTCTATTCCATTCTGTTACCTCCCTGTAGACATTGTTGTCATAGCTCTGAATGATTTACGTTGCTTATTGAGCACTTTTAGTGAACAACTCCTCATTTTTAGATGAATTCAGATGTGTATTGTGAGACACATGTATATCTCGTATCCATTCATATATGTATGTATATATATACATATATATATATCTATACATATATATATATATCTATACATATATATATATCTATACATATATATATATCTATACATATATATATATATATATTTATTAAAATAACAGATTAAAGTTTAAGCAAAGAATCGCTGCTTTCACCCTTAACGGGATCTTCTGAAACTAACAAAGTCAATCTGTAAACGCAGAACTGGATATTTCAAAAAAATTTGGATTTTAGTCTTCAATTTTATTATTATTATTATTACATATATATATATATATATATTATATTAGAAAGTGAGGTTTTTTTTACAAAATGAAAAATAACCAAGGTGTCCTACACGAGTGAAAGTATAAAGAAAAAAAGATGAAATCGAAAATGCAACTGGAGTCTTATTTTTTTTAAAAATATATATATTTATTTGGTTCCTTTACCGCTTTCGCAGTTCTTCTGCTTTGCAAAAGTAGAGTTGAGATGGAGGGTATGTGGTTTTTCTCACATCTGTGAGAAAAACCACAGACCCTCCATCTCAACTCTACTTTTGCAAAGCAGAAGAACTGCGAAAGCGGTAAAGGAACCAAATAAATATATATATTTTTTAAAAAAATAAGACTCCAGTTGCATTTTCAATTTCATCTTTTTTTCTTTATATATATATATATATATATACATATATGTATATATGCATACCTAAAAAAAAATGTCTAAATGGAAAAGATTTTGCAAAAATATGGTGAAAGTGCGAAGGCTTGTTCTCTGCACTGTTGGTTTTAGCGCCATAGTTTTATATTTTCCAGTTTTACCGAAAAATTGGTGAAGATCAGGAACAGGCACACCAATGTTGTGGAAACAATGGCCCAGGTTAGCCTTAGCTGCAGACTATTTTACTAATATTAGATTTTTTTTCTCTCAGATGTTTATATATGTGTGTATATATATATATATGTATATATATATATATATATGTTGATTTGTCAATATCTCTAAAATCTTCTTTGTGCATTTACCCCCTCTTTGTCACCACCTTTTTTTAGCTGCCCTATACCCTTGTTAAATGCTACCTCTTTAGCTTTGAGGGTTCCTCCCCTACCCTCTTACCCATTTTTAGTGGCCATTGGAAAGGGTAATAGACACTTCCTTTCTCCCCCTCACTAAACGTTAGAAATAAATATCTATATAGTCTCCATTCTAGCCCCTTTAAAGAGGCCTTCACTCTAATATACTTACACTCTACTATTCCAAGTATGGAGTACTCTGCAGAAAAATGTCTTACTAGTTTAAACTGGTATAATCCTGATCTACATATATATGTGTGTGTGTATATATATATATAGAGAGAGATAGAATAAAAAAATTCAAAGTAGTTTCAGATGTTAAAGTCCTTTATTGATAAGGCTGTGATACATATTTCAATGACGCCAGTGGCCACATGATTCCGCCTAACCAGTGTCATGATCTCATCAGACAGCTTCTTGCGTTATAAGGTTACGTTCTCGAGGCAATCCAAATTAAAGGCAAGACAATTGAGCGGACAAAGATGATGTTCTTGAAGCCTTCGCCCGTTCCCTTATATATATATATATATATATATTCATCCTGTCTAGCCCATACAAGCATGGAAGAATTGAAGCTAAATGGAAATGATGATATATTCATATATATTTATGTGTGTAATATGTGTTAGTCAAACAATTTTGGGATATAAACAAGCCTCTAGCGACAGAAAAAGTGGACTGTATTGCCTTTTTTCTGTCTCTAGTGGGTCATATGCTGGACTTTTTCAATTTTGTTCATAGTCAAATAGACCTGCATTGAAGCAGACTACTTTAAGCTAACATACATTCTAATTTCAAAATTTGCTCGACTCTTCATGAGTACATGAGTACAATTGTATGTGTATGTATGTGTATATATATATATACACACACACTCAGTCTGGAAATAGCTGTTGAAACAGCAAGAGCTCAGCCATTGGGTGCCGACTCGAGTTCCTCAAATATTGAGTTCTCTATTGAGTAATGGTCTAACTAGTTTTAATCTGGTTCTATCCTGATATGTATGTATATATGTGTGTGTGTGTGTGTATGTATATATATATATATATATATATATATATATATATATATATATATATATATATATATATGCATATATATGACATTAATATTTATCATTCACCCACACACACTCCATTTTCGTATCCCTTCTCCATATAACTCATTCGATATCCTGATGTATTTAGACAGATCATGGTAAGTCCTCACCACCACTACCACCACCCTCACTAGCAGAACTGACACATGCTTCCTAAACCATTTGTCAGTTCCTAGTGGAAGCTAAACTCCTTTCAAATGTGTTTGATTCCATCTCATTCTCACTTTGATATGTTCATCGAAAAGGGGACAAATGACAAGATCAGTGATCCATTGTGGGGCTCTACAGAGCTCAGTGGGCTACAAGAACCATTATGCTGATTACAGACTTGCCTGTCAGTGTGTCAACCATGTTTCAGTTTCTAATGGAAGATAAACAGTTATTTTTTCAATTCCACTTCACATTCATTACCTTGATAAATTCAGTTACAGTCATTAATAATCTTGGAAAGGAAAAAGTGTGACAAAATCAGTGATGCATCATATGGCTCAGGGGGCCACAGACCCTATGATGCTGTTTGTAGACCTGCCAGAAAGTCAAACTGCAAGGAAATAGGTTTCTGGTGCCTTTAAGAATGTCCTATGACCATGGAAGACAGCCACACACATGCATTCATCCATACACACCAACATGCATGCATTCATACATTCACACACGTATATAGAACACATACATACACACACATACATACACACATACGTATAGAACATATACAACACACATACAAATACTCACAATTGGCTCTCTCACAGTTTCTCATTTACCAATGTTCACTTACAAGGTATTGGTTGGCCTGAGGCTATATTAGATGAAACTTGTCCAAGGTGCACACAGTTGGGATCAAACCCCAAATCACATGGGTTACAAAGTGAATTTCTGAATCATACAACTCTGCCACTGGCCAACCTTCTTCTTCACGCACTTATTCCTGTGAGGGGGCAGGGTCCTCAAACATTCCTTCTAGCGGGTCCTGTCAGAAGCAACTGTCTCCAACTGATCCGGGTGGATCTCCAAGCATGAGCAACCATGCTCAAGGATGTTATCCAACCGTCTTGCTCGGGGTCTACCACTGGGTCTCTTTCCAGTTGGTTTTGCCCATAAAATTTGTCCAGTGATTCTTTCCTGAGACATTCTAACTATATGCCCATTGTATCGGAGCTGTGATCTTCCAATTCGGAGAAGTAGCAGCTCAACCTGGAGTGACTCTCTGATCCCCAAGCTATGCACTTTATCGAGTAACATTACTCGAAAGGCTGTTTGGAGGAATCCCATTTCGCCAACCTATAATTTACAAATCAAACCTCAGACCACGTGGGTTACAAAGTGAACTTCTAAATCACACAACTCTGCCACTGGCCAACCTAAAATTAACAAGTGAAACAATCAATATAAAACTAGAAAATTGTGTTGTTTGCTCTCTAGTTTTCTGCTTCCAGCTGCTGAAAACTGTTCATCCAGACAACCGTTGTTTATTTTTAGGGAAGTAACCACTCACTTGTCTGATTGTTTCCCTCATTTATCAAACCAGTTCCACCCATATTGATTTTCTCTTCAACTAAATATATTAAAACTCTTCTGACCACGAGCCAAACACTGAGCCTGTATCTGTGGTCATTCAACATGCTAGACATAGCAACCACCTGAAATCATTCCCTTCCCTTCCCTGCCGCTTTAATACAAAGCAGTTTATTTTAAAGTGTTTATATTTATCTGAAGAAAACTTTCATCGTAATTTTATGTAAGAACCTTTATGTTATATTCCAAACTCCACCTTAATAATGAGAAAATTTGTGAAATTCTTAGTTATTTTCAAAATTATTTCTATAAAAACAAAGGCTTTTGTTAGAAATCCCAACCAAATCTATTTTAAATCACACCCTACTGTCTGTAACCTTTCATTACCATATTTCTAATGAAAGTCACTGCTTATGATTTTCAAATCATTTTGAAAATAATCAAGATTTTGGGAAGATTTAATAAAGAAACTAATTTTCTCATTATTTATCTGGTGTTTGGAACATAACTTAACAGAGGTTCTTACATAAAATTATGATGGAAGATTTTTTTTTAAGGTAGATACAAACACTTTGTATCATAGAACCAGAGATGGTTTCAGGTGGTTTAATATCAGAAAAGCTATCCCTTTCATTACCATATTTCCAATGAAAGACACTGCCTGTAGTTTTCAAATAATTTTGGAAATAATCACTCACTGAAAAGGATTTAGTAATATCACTCTTTCATTACTTATCTAGTATTTGGAACAGAACTTAAAGCTTCTTACATAGAAACTTTATGATATATGGTTTTTAGATAAATATATAAGTATATTTAAACTCGGCATCTTTGTATCATAGAACTAAGTGTGATTCCTTATGGTTTGGTATCGAAGAAGTTTAGTTAAGCGCTGCTGGGTTGGAACCTAAAATGTAGTATGACATAAATAAATATTGTAATTGAATTCCATCGACATGATACCGATTCCTGCAACTAGTTAATCTATCTTCTTAGTAATACTTCTGGTTGTCGGCTGGTAAATATTTACATTCTAAGGATGTTTCAATGAAGGTTTTCATTTTATTGCATTTTTGTGATTAATTTCAGACTTATTTTAACGTCTCTTTGAAACAAGTTCTACCTCGGAGTATAGGTTAATCAATACAAGCCGAACATATTGAGATGGCTATCGTCCAAGATCAATATTTCTTTCAAACCCCACTGACCCTCACCACACTACCATAACATCAACATCAGAAGCAACATTTGAAAGTTAGCTGCAACATTTTGTTTTTACTCGTGATAAAATTAAGGTCATTCTATTCCGTTTCAATTTATTTCTAGAACTTTCCACTCAAGTTGACTCTTGTTGTTGTTGTTCTCATTCTTCTTTGTTGGGTTTTTGGTAGTTTTTGTTGCTGTTTATACATATATATATTTCTTTGTTATATAATTCATTAACTCTTCCATTGCCAAATTTCTAATAAAAAACTCTGCTTATTATTTTCAAATCATTGGCGGTGGATTGGCAGTATCGGTAGAGGGTCGGACACCATGCTTTCACGTATAGAGTTACGGCCCTTGTCATTCTGAGTTCAAATCCTGCCGAGGTTAACTTTGCCTTTCATCCTTACGGGGTCGATAAAATAAAGTACCAGTAATGCACTGGGTAATTGCTGGCCTTGTGCCAAAAGTAGAAACAATTATTTTCAAATCATTTTGAAAATAATTAAGAATTTGGAAGGATTTATAACTTTCTCATTATTAAGTTGGTGTTTGGAACATAACTTAATAAAGGTTCTTATATTAAATTATGATAGGACTTTAACCCTTTTATTACCATATTTCTGAAGAAAGACGATGCCATTAATTCTCAAATAATGTTAAAAGCAATCAAGAATTTGGGGAGATTTAATATCAATAACTTTCGCTCAACATGAGCACACACATAAAAGTTAGTATTTCTTGAGTCTAGAGGCTCATCAGGTCAGAGCTTACTTCTGTTTTAGTGGGGTTCAGCCTAGTGTTTCAGCACCAGTCACTGCTGTGGGATATAGTCACACATTGTTGGTACTGGAATGGTGAGATATAGTCACATATTGTTGGTACTGGAACACTGAGATGGTGGGATATAGTCACATATTGTTGGTACTGGGATGGTGGGATGTAGTCATACATTGTCGGGGCTGGAATACTGGGATGGTGGGATATAATCACACATTGATGGGGCTGGAATATGGGGCCCATGGATTCAAAACAATCCATCTCCCAAAACCTGATAAATTCTTCATCAACTCCACATAATTCTCCGATATCACATCTGTGTTCCCCATTTTTCTCAACCAATTCTTAGTTACTCTTCAGATGAAACGACAGGGCTGGTATTTGTCCTATTTTTAGATGGACAGGGCTGGTATTTATCCTATTTTTAGTGGAAAGGCAGGATTGTATTTGTCCTATTTTTAGATCGAAGGACAAAGTTGGTATTTGTCCTATTTTTAAGTGGGAGAACAGGGCTGATATTTGTCCTATTTTTAGGTGGGAGAACAGGGCTGATATGTGTCCTATTTTTAGGTGGAAGGACAGAACTAATATTTGTCCTATTTTTAGATGGACAGGGCTGGTATTTGTCCTATTTTTAGGTGGCAGGGCAGGGCTGGTATTTGTCTTATTTTTAGGTGGAAGGACAGGTTTGTTCTTTGTCCTATTTTTAAGTGGAAGGACAGCTGGTATTTGTCCTATTTGTATCACATTTACCTCCTCTTTTTTGGCATAGTTTTTTTCTGAGCTCGTCTCCTCCCCTGTTTAAAAGACATCCCTGTCCAAAATCTGTTAAATTGTTCACGGACCTTAGTTTAGCCCACTCCTTTCACCCCACCCCCTTGTTCTGTCTCTAGTTATTTTGTAATGAATGTTTCCTTTATGTCCACTGTACCCCACCCTGCCACCTTGCTCCACCATTAAGTGTTAGGTCCGATGTGTTAAGGGTATCTATTGTTTCCATTACAGGGTGTCATAGAACTGAAGGACTCTCATGGCATTGACAGCAACACTGAGACTCGGATACAGTATTTCCTTGATCGTTTCTACATGAGCAGGATCAGTATTAGAATGCTCATCAACCAACACAGTGAGTAGACACACATACATATACACACACACACATACATTAACACAGTAAGTAGACACGCACACATACATATATATACACACTATCTACACTTATCAACACAGTGTAGCTCTCAACACACACACACTATATATATATATATATATATATATATATATATAATTTTAGAAGTTCTGAGCTAACAAACAAAGAAGACCACGTTACAATTGAGTACTCAATATATTTCAATGATTAGAATTTGTATGTGTGTGTCTTTATATAAATGTGTGTATGTGTGTCTTTATATATTTGGCATGGAAAATAGACATAAAATGAGGATAATGATTATATATATATATATATACATATATATATGTAAAAGGTAAACAGAAATAACACAATCGGTACAGTATATGGAAGAAATATATTAGGTTAACGCTTGATATAGCAGGAAGAGGGTCTTAACGTTTTGGACGCTAGTCCTTCATCAGAAGAAAGAATGAGAAATAAAATAGATTGAGGAGATGGGCGGGTTGGAATTGGAAAAAATGTCTTTAGATAAAAATAACAGGTCCATTGATGTTGACATCTTTTGCAAAACTGTTGATGCTGGCGTTTTGTGTATGATTTGTTTTTTAGAAAAGTGGATGGTGGAGTGTGTCTACTGCAAATGGAAAAAAAAAACGTTTTGTAAAAAGAACTATACGTGTGCACGTGCATAAGCATCTGTTTGTGTGTGTGAATGAAGGACTCGCGTCTGAAACGTTAAGACCCTCTTCCTGTTATTTCAAGCGATAAACCAATGTATTTCTTTGATGTACTGTGACATTTGTTTTGTTATTTCTGTTTACCTTTTACATATATATATATATATATATACATCTTCAAATATGTGTTTGTTACTTGCAGCACTCTTGTTTGGTTCCCAATTGGCCCAGAATAATCGCCACATTGGTTGTATTGATCCCAACTGTGCAGTTTTAGATGTTGTCAAAGGTTTGTATGAAATATTCTTTCTTCTATGTTGTATTTAATAAGCATTTTAATATCTTTAGTCCTCTCTCGAAATAAACCCCATGGTTAGCTCACAGAAAGGCTAAATATATCTTCATTAAACACACACACACATATATATTTATGTATGTAAATTTATTTACACTTTGTATTACAAAAGAACAAGCCCTCAATATGTATATTTTATGGTCACGTGATGCGCATGAAAGACGACAGCTGTATAAAAAAGTGCAGGGCAATAAAAATAGACGGTAGCCACGGAGTAGGCAGACCCAGAAAAACCTGGGACGACTTGATAAATTCCGACCTCACACACTTACACCTCTCCAAGACAATGCCACTGGACCGAGATCTTTGGCGCTACACAGTAATAGAGAAGACCCTCCTTACCTAAGTGCAAAGTGAAACCTACTACAGTCAGTAGGCACCTCTAACAAAATACCCCCCCCCCCCCCCCCCCCGTCCCACTACCCCCACTCCATCCACACCACCCCTTTCAATGTAAAGTTATGTTGGTACCAAAAAAACACACAGTCCACGCTGTAATGTGGTTGGTGTTAGGAAGGGCATCCAGCCGTAGAAAACCCGCCAGACAGTCCTATGCGAGCAAGACAACCACCCTTGCCTCAAGTGGGAAATACCCCCGTCCAAACCCATGCAAGCGTGGAATATGGACGTTAAACGATGATGATGATGATGATACATATATATATTAATATATACTGTAAAGTATATATTAATAATCGATGTGTTCTTCACGGTTAGAGAAGAACACATCGATCGTTCGTTCGTTTTGTTTTGAACCGTTTTTATTTTTTCATTTGAAAAGAGGATGATTTTCCTGAAATATCCTGGGTAAAAACATTACTTGTCATATATATATATATATATATATATATAATCACTCTCTCTCTCTCATTGTAGATTCCTATGAGAATGCCAAATTCTTATGTGACCAGTATTATCTCAATGCTCCAGAAGTGGAAATCAAGACACTTAATGCCACAGGTAAGTTATGTACATATATGATATAATTGGGGGAGGGGGGGGGGGGGGGTACAGGTTTTATTGGTCCTTGACAGGGGATAGGTTTTGGATTAGGTCAGCTTGTGGTTCCAAGGTTTCAGTTTGGGCAGTTTTGGTTGGTTCTGGTTATTGAGCATGTGGTGTCTCTATATATCAGATCAGGTTCGGTGTGGCTGGGAGGAGGGGAGATCTATGGTTGGAGAATACTTTGGATGGTTATGTTGATTATATGCGGATTTAAGGTTAATTACACAATGGGGTAGTGGTCGCTGCAGAGTATTATAGAAACTATGTGGTATGATGACTGCAGTCTGATGAAATCTGTCACCCAACCCCATACCAGTAATTGGTGTAGGTTGGTTGTTGTTTTGCCAAAAAGGTTTCAGTATAGTTTTAAAGGATGTGTGTGATTACTACTTTTACAGTATAGGTCAGGTGAGCGGGTGTTGAATGTAGATTTATGAGTTTATGTATAGCTTTGGTTTGATGGCCTTACATACATACATATATGTATGTGTGTGTATGTATATATATTTATTTCACATTGCTCCAGTTTACTCAGCTGTAGAAATGAAATGATAGGGACTGGGGTCCCTATCATTCCACTGCAAAGTGGTCGTGTAGGTGCCACGGCAAAAACCACCCAGCACTCGCTGTAAATGAGGTTGGTGTTAGGAAGGGCATCCAGCTGTAGAAATCAAGCCAGAATCAGTTCCCGTCCCACCCTTGCTAGCAGGGAAAAGTGGACGTAAAATGATGATGATGATGATATCTGTGTGTGTATGTATATATATATATCTGTGTGTATTTGGTTTAGGATAGGTACACCATGTCCCTGTGTGTCATAAGAAGCAACTAAAAGGGTTTGTGTCAGGAAAGGCATCCAGCTGTAAAACATTGCCTGAAAATGTCCTGTCCTACCTATGCAAGTATGGAAAAGTTGACGTATGATGATGATGATGATTCACATGTATATTCCCTCTTCTCTCTCATATTTTCAGTGCCAGACCAAAAGGAAGACATACGTATGGTTTATGTACCCTCACATTTATATCATATATTGTTTGAACTCTTCAAAGTAAGTCACTTCTTATCTCCATATTTACAGAGGTTACACATACACACATAGTCACTCACACACACACACACACACTCACACATACACGTGACAGACCTGATGGTGTGGAAAAAAAACTTGCTCTCATAGTGCATTACAATAACAACACGTTACATCAGAGGTTCTCAAAGTGGGCGTTACCCCCTCCTGAGGGGGGGGGGGGGCAGTAGAGATGATATAATATACTATTATATTAAATATCAGATGGCGGTGGATTGGCAGTATCGGTAGAGGGTCGGACGCCATGCTTTCCAGCATAGTTACGTCCCTTTACGATCTGAGTTCAAATCCCGCCGAGGTTGACTTTGCCTTTCATCCTTACGGGGTCGATAAAATAAAGTACCAGTAATGCACTGGGTAATGCTGGCCTTGTGCCTAAAGTAGAAACAATTATATTAAATATCAAATGAAACATATTAATATATAAATATAGTAAAATAAAAAATACATGATATTTATTTATACACAGTATATATTATATATGAATTACCAATTTTATTTAATACATATTATGTACAATTTGTGTGTAGGCAGGTCTGTCTGGAAATAGGGGTAGAGCGCTGAGGGTATTTTGTGGCCTTGGTTCTAAAAGTTTCAGAACCTCTGATTTACATGTATACAATGTGTCGCACTAACTGGAATATTGTTGGCCTTCTTTTGTAGAATGCCATGAGAGCTGTTGTTGAGTATCATCCCGAAGATATGGAACTACCAAAGTTACGTGTTGGCATCACCAAAGGAGATGAAGATGTGACAATAAAGGTATAGTGTAATATCTCTCTCTCTCTCTATCTCTCTCTCTCTCTCTCTAATATGGAAAACAAAGAATCAGTGGTGCATCAAAACACAATTTATTAACGTATTACAATTGTTTCTGAGATGAACAGTTCGAAGTATGATCTATTTGTAGATCAAACCTGACTCTGGATTCACAAGTTCCTCAGTTGCGTCTAGCGACTTCTGTCTAGAAGATTTGGTTCGAAGTCGCTAGACGTAACTGAGGAACTTGTGAATCCAGAGTCAGGTTTGATCTACAAATAGATCATACTTCGAGCTGTTCACCTGAGAAACAATTGTAATACGTTAATAAATTGTGTTTCGATGCACCACTGATTCTTCATTTTCCATATTATTATACTCTGCTCTGAAGGAGCATAGAGTGCTCAATCGGCATACCTCCTATGGATGCATCCAAGCAACCTTTATACAAATATATATATATATATAGAAAGAGAGAAAGAGAATTAAAAAAATGTGAAGTAGTTTCAGATTCAGATGTAAAAGTCCTTTGGTACATATTTCAATGACGACAGTGGCCACGCAATTCCGCATATCCAATGCCATGATCTCATCAGGTCGCTTCTTACATAATAAGGTTACGTTCCTGAGGCAGTCCAAATTAAAACAACACACACATATCATCATCATTTAAATGGACGTTAAACGGTGATGATGATGATGATGATATATGTGTGTGTGTATATGTGTTGTTATTTCTGTTTACCTTTTACATACATATAAATATATATATACTTGTGTATAGAATGTTTAACAAAGGTTCTTACATACACATTATGATGGAATGTTTTATATTTTATGTTTTATATTTTAGAACCTGAGGTAGTTTTATACAGTCTGGGTATGAAAAAGTTCAAATTATTGTTCTTCCTTTACTGGTGCCAGGTTTATTCCTATAGAGCCAGATTAACCATTTAGGAATAATAAACATGTGTTTACGGCATCAAGGAAATAGTGGCACCTTTTATTTAAATTAAATGTATTTGTCATTGTTCCCACAATTTTTTCCTTGTTTTTTTTTATAATATATATAGGGGGGCTAGTATAATGTCTTAAGTGCTTAGGGCTTTAAAATGACTTAATCCATCTCTACAAACCTGCCAAATATAATTTAACAGTGCTTAGGCCCTCGAAAGTACTTAACCTGGTCTCTGCAGCGCTGCCAAACATAAAATAACAGTGTAAGGGCCTTGAAAGTACTTATCTTGGCTCTACAACCCTGCAAAACATAAATAACAGTGTTAGGACCTCAAAAGTACTCTATAACCCTCCAAAACATAATTCAACTTTTTCCACTTACAGGGAAAAAAAACAGTTGTCAAATGTTGATGATGATGATGATAAGTTATTTCTTAAATTTTCTGTAGATGAGTGATCATGGAGGTGGTATTCCTCGGAGTAAATCTGACTTGTTGTTTCACTACATGTATTCTACTGCGCCACAACCAATGCACTCAGAAAATGGATCAGCACCACTGGTAAGTCCTCAACATCTATTTTAAACAGAGTTCTTTTTTTTGTAGTTTGCTTGAAGCTTCTATATATAAATTTGAGAAACTTCCGTCCACCACACACTAAAGATGTTTGAGGAAGGAAGGGGTGATGATGTCATACAGTAGAGATGATTGGGGAAGGAAGGGGGGATAATGTCACACACTAAAGATGTTTGAGGAAGGAAGGGGTGATGACATCACACAGTAGAGATAATTGAGGAAGGAAGGGTGATGACGTCATGCACTAATGATGTTTTAGGAAGGAAGGGGTGACGACAAACTACAGAAAACAGCGTCTGTGAGTGTATTTTTGTAAGTGTGTCTGCGTTTGCGCATTTATAATAATTGTTTCTACTTTTGACACAAGGCCAGCAATTACCCAGTGCCTGACTGGTATTTTATTTTATCGACCCTGTAAGGATGAAAGGCAAAGTAAACCTCGGTGGGATTTGAACTCGGAACATAATAATATACTCATACATACGTCAGCGAGTTGAAAAAAATTCTGTGTAAAGTGTAGAAAATAGGGTTTTGTTAGAAGGCTCCCACACTGTGAAGTGGTCTTTATTGTTAAAAATATAATAAATATAAGCCCCAATAAATAACTGCAAGGTTTGTTATACTTTTAATAATTTTTCCAGTGTGGCTTCTAATAAAACAGTTAACTATATCTATTCTAACCCTTTCATGACTGTATTTCCAACGAAACGCTGTTTTCTACATCTATTTTACCCTTTCGTTACCATATTTCTAATGAAATGCATTCTATTTCAATTAATTAATGAAGAATTTTGAGGGATTTACTAAAATTATTCATTATTTCATTACTAACATCGTAACTTATATTGTTCTTATATAAATTATGTTTAAAGGTTTTAATTTAAATAGAAACCCTTTAAAATGGATGGGTTGCTTCCATAAAACTGGAGCCAGTTTTGTTTTATTTTCAAAACATATATTTATATATCAATTGATCTATATGTTGTGTAGTTTTAATTTACATATTGATTATTGATCTCTATATCTCTCCCATTTTCTTCAGGCTGGTTATGGTTATGGCTTACCATTGTCTCGTCTTTACGCACGTTACTTCCATGGTGATTTGATTCTAAGTTCTGTTGAAGGATTCGGAACTGATGCATTTATCTATCTAAAGGTCAGTCAACATTTCATGTTTTATCATCATCGTCTCTACCATGATCACAACCATCATTACTATCATCCTCACCACCATCATCATCACCATCATATGTCCATTTTCCATATGTGGCATGAGGACAACTGCATATGGTGCTTCTTGTAGGGCAGTGGTTACCAAACCATGCAACGTGGTGCATCAGTGCACTGCAAGATGTAACTAGTTGGATGGGTTATACAGACAAAGTCAGTACTGAAGCGGAACCACTGATCTCCAAGAAAGGCCAGGGATCTGTCTCGCTTACGTACGGTCTCTCGTTCCACCGAGTGCTCAGTAAATAATATAAAACAGGATAGTTGTTACATGTTTGGAGTGGTTACAACTACACATGGTTTCAGGTGGTGGCTGTATGGATGGGAGAAGGAAGAAATGTGTTAGAATATGGTCCATAACAAACTGGTCATGCTCTGGTGACATCATTGAAGTACAGCATTGCTAGAGGGAGAGGTACTATGAGAAGGTGCTGAAAATGTTGCAATCTCCAGTCAACAACTGATGAAAGGACGTACCATCCCACAGTACAAGTCATATATTAACCCTTTTGTCACCAATCTGGCCAAAACTGGCTCTGGTTCTATGAAATAAAAACCACCCATTTTAAAGATTTCTAATTTAAATGCAAATCTTCCAACATAATTTTATACAAGAAGCACATGTTAAGTTACTATTTTAGTATTGAAATGATTAATGATTTTAGTAAATTTCTCAAAACTTTTCATTAATTAATTGAAATAGAAATACGGTCATGAAAAGATTACATATTTAATGTTATATTTTTCAATGAGGGAGACTAGGACCAGCAAAGTTATCTACCTTGATCAGAAGTGCACAGAAATAGCAAGCTGTAGTAAGCCAGCATTCCAGCTTCGACTCCTGACACTTTGTAAAATAAGTCCAGAACCTTCACCATACACTCATCATATCACTTACCTTTAACTCTATTTCAAATAATTAATGAAGAATGTTAAGGGATTAAAAAACTGGAATTTCCATAAAAAAAAAGTATGGCTACTGAATATGTTTTCATAATTGGTGGATTGGCAGTATCGGTAGAAGGTCAGACGCCATGCTTTGCAGCATAAAGTTACGCCCCTTTACGGTCTAAGTTCAAATCCCACCGAGGTTAACTTTGCCTTTCATCCTTACGGAGTCGATAAAATAAAGCACCAGTAATGCACTGGGATAATTACTGGCCTTGGTCAGGTGACCATGTCATGCTCATACAGAACCGATTTTGGCTTTGTTTCTACAGCTGAATACCCTTCCTAGTGTCAACCTCATTTACAGTGAGTACTGGGTGTTTTTGGTTGAGTAGGTTATTTAAATATGAATTTATATTTTTTAAATAAATATTAAAAATTTTCAATTTCTTTTCTCAATCTACTTTCAGTTGTTTCCAAGTGAAGCTAATGAACTTCTGCCTGTTTACAACACAACTGCTTCTAGAATGTACCACACAGATACCCTCATCTCAGACTGGAGTTCACCTGGGGCTGGTACGAACATGAGTCGCAGCTAGTAGTGACAAGTGTACTAACACAGTGTCACAGCAAGTTGTGACAATGTGTAGCAACACATGCCACAGCAAGTTATGTGACAGTTGTACCAACGTAGGAGTTACAGCTACTACTAGTAGTGACAACTGTTTATTCAGAAGCCAGGGCTGCTGATAGGAAAATAAAAAACAAAACAAATGTATTTGAAGTGAACATTTTACACCGAGATATATCTCAACCTCCTTTTAAATATATATAATATATATATATATATATATATATATATATATGTATGTATATACATTTTTTTTTTTTTTCAAGAGCAAACTGGGAGAGGAAACATCTCCCAAATTTTTTGCCCACTTTCTATATTTTATCACTTGGTTCCAGAAAGATGACTTTTATTTTCAATCTTTCCAATCATTTGAGCTCCTTCCTGGCTCATCTTCCTTCCTCACCTCCACTTCTTTATTTTCTCTTTCTTTTATTCTTTTCATTTATTCATTTCTTTTTTTCTGTCTTCATCTTATTCCTCATCTCCCCTCTTCTCCTCCTTCACTCTTGCTGTGTTGATAAACAATTGCATTTATTATATATATATATATAGTATATATATATATATATATATATATATATATATATATATTTTGTGAATAATACCATCTTTAGTTCTAGGTTTCTAACAAACCAATCACTGGTTCACATCATTTCCAATAGTGAGAGTAACAAGAGGTTTCAGTCTGTCTGAGCTCACAATACTGACCTTTAAAGGCCTCGCTGTCTGATGGTGCACTCAATACCGGCCTTTAAAGGTCTGTCTGTCTATCTATTTGACTGTGCACTCAATACTGGCCTTTAAAGGCTGGTATTTCAGCAGCCAAGAGGTTTTTTTAAATTCAAATTCTGATAATCAAGTGTAGAAAGTTTTTTGTCCAAAAGTGTGGGTCTTGGCATCAGGTGTTGAGAAGCCATCTACAGAGATAAATGTACTGGTCCTTGTAAAAGAGCAGGTTTCATGCTGTGGTAGTAGCATTGCTCTCAGTTCTGATGGACAGTGGCTGTGTGTGTGTGTGTTTTGTAAAGTGCTGTTGCTGTTGTAAGCCCTTGAGGGCAAGTTTTTCCACTGCATCAGATCTGTCATGTTTTATATATATATATGGGTGTATATACATACATAAATAAACTCTTTGTTACCACTTACCTAATTGCTAATCCTTCATTAAGGAACCAACCACCACACACCAAATTAAAAGATCAAGCAAGGCAGCCTCTTTCCCCTGATTCCATCACTCAGTTCCACCACCCCACAAAAAAATCTTACCTACCCTAGTTCAGATACTTTAAAACATTTCTTTCAAGTTTGCAAAAAAAAAAACAAAAAAAAACCTAGTTGAGTCTAGTTGATTGTTTATTTGATGGTAATTTTGTGCATCATTTGCACCCCTAGTGCATAACCGGTGTTGATGCGTAGGAGAATTTCCGTGGTTTATTATTATTATCATTTTCATTAATATTATTATCAATATTATTATTATCATCATCATTTTTATCATTAAGGTCAACTTTGCCTTTCATCCCTTTCGAGGTTGATAAAATAAAGTACCAGTCATGTCCTGGGGTTGACTTAATCAACTTACCTCCTCCTTCCCCTCAAAAATTGTTGGCCTTGTGCCTGTAGTACAAATTATTATTATTACTATTATTATTTAATTTATGAATTAATATTTTCCTTTCATCAACTGATTTGTCTTCATGCAGAACGACTATCAAAATATTTCAAAATATTTAAAAACAAAAACAGAAAAAATAATGAAAAGTAAAAAAAAAAAAACAAAAGTAAAAAAAGTAAAAACTAGAAAACAGAATAAAATCACTTATATTTTTGTCTGTTTAAATTGTTGTTGTTGTTGTTGTTTAACCCTGGGTCAGCTGCTTGATTGGGCAAACCTATGATCAAAATATATTTCCTTGCATATAACAGGTATGAGCTAGATGTTGTTCCTGGGTGGTTGATGTTAGGAAGGCATTCTGCCAAACAAAGGATTGAGAAGACTTTTCAGTTTGTATGCCAAGAGCCAAGAGCATGACAACATCTTTGATGTTCGTGCCATGATAAAATGCACCCAGTACACTCTGTAAACTACTACAACCTCTTAATAACAAAAGGCTTCTCCCTACAGATAAAAGGCTGGCTGTATGACGTCTGCATGCAATGTGCAATGCTCCATAGTAATGAGTGAGACATAGTGAATGTTGAGGATATTTGAAGGTTGGAGAGAAATGAAGTATGCTCTGATGGATGTGTAGTATTAACGTGAGTGAACGACAAAGCATGGATGAACTGAGTATAAGAGAAATCAGATGCCATGTGCAAGAGAAAGGACTGCATTGGTTTGGACATGTGATGTGCATTCATGATGATCGCTGGGTGAAGAAGTACCAAGAAATCCTGCAGTAGAGGTGGTGAAAGCTGATAACAAATTGTTGAAGCTCAGAGAGGAGATGATGAAGGAATATGATGAGCAGAGAGATGTTCTGATAAAGACCCCTGCAATCATAGAAAAGCAGATGATGATCATCATCAAATTGGCTATTTTAGTTTAACCAACTTGCTGAACGAATATACTTTGCTGAGGAGATTTAATAAAACTGGAACATGTCCATTGCTTTCATCAAGTTGGCTTATAGACAAAGTGCAACTGCACCGTCTTAAATTGTACCAAAAGACTCAGAACAACCCCAGACCATAGCAGACTTCAAACAAATATTCATACAGTAATTTCAGTGTTGCAACACGTTTCACCACATAAATTAATATTGACAGCTCCATCATTGTTGAGCTGATATAGACGGTTTTGGCTGCTGTTTCCAGCGTCAATATAAGCCCATCATATTGAACTAATATATTAAGTAAGAAATATTCATCCAGTAATTTTATCGTTGCAACACATTTTCCACCAAGTGGTCTACTAATGGCATGGTATGTGTGATATATATATTCAACTTGTCCCTTTGGGTGGAATATATTTATATGGTAATTCAACAATACAACACCTTGTTCATCATACGGTCTAGCAACGAAATGGTATGTATAATATATTTTCAACTTCTCTCCTTATTTCTAAGAAGATTTCACCTCCCAATGAAGGAACTTTAATTTTTCTAATATTGGTTATTCCAATGTCTTGAGTTCCGGAAAAGATGGCCGGGGTATTATATAAGTTTAAGCTGACTTTTTTTTAGTCGATTTGGCTGGTATTCCTTCAAAATGAGATTTTGGCTTAAGTTTAATATATGAATATATATATATTATTATTCAAAATCCCGCCAAGGTTAACTTTGCCTTTCATCCTTATGGGGTCGATAAAATAAAGTACCAGTAATACCCTGAAATAATTGCTGGCCTTGTGCCAAAAGTAGAAACAATTATTATTCAAAATGTTAACAAATGAAAAATATTCTCATAATCAAAATATATACTTTATTATACATATTTCAAAGGTACTATGGTGTATAAGTACGTTTTCATCAGACAAAATATATGAATTGATATATGACATAACGCTACGGTCTTGATTATTCAATTCCAGTATTGTTAACATTTTGAATAATATTAAAAACTCCAGGAAAACCAATTGTTGAGTGCTTCTAATCTATTGTAAAATTGTATTCGTTGAGTAATCAACGAACCATACTAATATTTGGTTTTATATATAGATATATATATAGAGAGAGAGAGATAAGCGTTTGAACAGCAAGCCTTGCATTGACTTGCAGCACAACGATCGTGTGACTATCAAAAGAATGAGAGAGAGATATGGTTTGAACTCGGCTATAGACGAGATGTCGCCAGTTGGATGGTAAATGACGGGCAGACAGGAGGATGAAGGAATTCTACGAGACACAAAAGTAAGAGGTTTAAAATATGATGGACTACTACTAACCATTTGTGTCAAGGGCTGCAAACCTTGCTACAATAATGATCCATTAACAAGGTACATAACTCTGTACATGACTGAGGAAATGAAAAGAAAAATAATCCAGTTAACTCCCCTCTTTCTAAGTGTTATTTTTACAAAGTTTGCGGTCGCCAATACATCCATGCAGCTTGCAAAACACGATTTACTCTAAGAAAATAATTTCTCCATTTATGAGAGTTCTATAAACTCTATAGTTGTAAGAATAAGTGAAGAATTTATGATGTCATATGCTTGTATTTCGTCTCAGAGAAGAACAAATAGGGAGAGAGAGAGTGATGGTGTCATTTTTTAGGCAAATATTAACAGTTCGCAAGGGATTCCTTTTATTTAAACGAATCTGCCTACAAATCTCCACTACAATTGCTTGTCCTTCACTCCATAACCTAGATTGTTTTGAACAACAATCGAAAGAGAGCAATGCTTACACTTAGAGAAGAATGGGTACTTAATAGTGTGTGTATATTGTGTTTTTGACAAAGTACTAGAAATGTTAAGCTCAGCTCACGGTACCACTTCAGTACAGTGTACTTTGAGTGAAATTTAACTACCATTTCTAGCGGGTCAAGCTATCACGTACAGCAATAATCCACTACTAAAGACCTTATTCCACGCTCAACAATTACTCTTTT
Organism: Eledone cirrhosa; assembly: GCA_964016885.1. Taxonomy (NCBI): domain Eukaryota; kingdom Metazoa; phylum Mollusca; class Cephalopoda; order Octopoda; family Eledonidae; genus Eledone; species Eledone cirrhosa. The sequence continues at coordinate 18,331,774 of OZ024748.1, forward strand.
CTTAGTTTTAGTCTGTCTGTTAAAAAACGAAAATAACAACCAGACACAAAGAAGTGTTTATATTTAGAAAAAGATAGATACGTAATTGTGTGTGTATTATGTTTTTAACAACATACTTGAACATTTTCAACTTAGCTGGCGTCAGTCACCCAAGTACTGGAAACTATTGGTGTTGTCATATGATTTCTACTATAGGCACAAGGTCAGCAATTTGGGGAGAGGAGAAGTCGATTAAATCGACCCCAGTGCATTACTGGTGCTTTATTTTATTGACCCCGCAAGGATGAAAGGCAAAGCTAATCTCGGCGGGATTTGAACTCAAACGTAAAGGGCCATAACTCTATGTTGCAAAATACAATGTGTGTGTGGTGATGTGGGGAGGGTGTACTGGGATCATTGTCGTTTAACCCCAAATATATATGATCAAAGCCGTTCCACCTATGACCATCACATTTTTTGTTCAGGAACACTATATCCTGGACTACAATGTCTAGCAGCACGACCAATCACATAGAGGTTCCTAGTAGTAGTAGTTGTAGTAGTAGTGGTAGTTGTGATGGTAACAACAACAGTAGTGGTAGTAATAGTAACAACAACAGTAGTAGTAGTTGTAGGAGTGGTAGTAGTATGTATTAGCCCGATTGTCTCAGCCTCCTCTTATAATCCGAACACTAACCCAGTTAAAAATTTTAATTAGGTCAACAACAATAATAATAATAATTAACACATTGCATTTACTTAATTGCATTGTATTTTTTGTATCAGTTGTTATAGCAACAAAACTTGTTGCTGTTTAGCCTGTAGGTTAGCCCAGATACAAAAGGAATGCTGAGATATGTAATCCCTGGTGGAGAGATAAGGACGCTGTAGTGACAGACATACAGCATCTCTTGGGCAATTTAAATTTGGTGGAGCCTATAAACCTTCCAGATTTGAATACATCCGATTTCTTCCAGGAGAAAGAGAGTGTGTGTGTATGTATTAATGTGTGTTTGTGTGTGTGATAAAGATGAAGTGAGAAAGAGATACAGAGGAAGAATTTACTCCGGTATTGGATACTGAGCTGGTACTTTTTTTTATTGACTTCACAATGGATGAAAGACAAAGGTGACCTCGGCAGAACTTGAACACAGAGCAGAGAGCCGGAACGAATACTGGAAAGCATTCTGTTCTATGTTTCCTATACACACACACATATACATACATACAGACATACAATGCACACATACAATACACACATAAATACATATAATACACACACACATACACATACAATACACACATACATACATATATACATACACACGCACATACATATGCATATGTAATTGTGTGTGTGTGTCTGTGTGTGAGCAAAGATCATCTGCTAAGACAAGACATGTCCTAAGGCCTGACAAAACAAAGACCCAGATTTTAGGTGTCAATGAAGACATTAGTGTAAAGAAACAATGTTGAGCTGACAACCACATCACCTACAGCTGACTGAAACTTATTTAGGAAACTACTTATTAATGTCTCTATACTTTAGAAGATCTGGCAGATTTCTTCTTCTTCTTGCAGCAATCTTCATTAATGGAAGTAAGGTAGCTAGCCTTGCACTTCAAACCTCCTCCCTTCTCAACATAGGCTTGTATGTATATATATATTTATATATGTGTGTGTATGTATGCAGGAAGTGTGTGTGTATATATATATATTATATGTAGTAAACCCTTCTATTCTGTATGTTGTGTTAACACCTCTCTCTCTCTTTGTATTGTGAAGGTTCATAGCTCAGTGTTTAGGACATTCAGGTTACAATCGTAAGATTATGAGTTTGATTCCCAGACTCGATGACACATTGTGTCTTTCAGTGAGACACTTCATTCATTGTCACATACTGTGTTATGTCGAATCTCTCTCAGATCTACATTAAGGGTACACATGTTTGTAGGATGTTCAGGCACTTTCCCAGTTAATTTCACTTCTTACCGTGTCCACAAGAATGTCGGCTACAAAGCTTGGCTAGATGTGGTTCTGCCACAGCTGAATACATTGCTGCCCTTTCTCATTAAACTCTGCCAAGTCCAATCCTGTGCAGGGGTGTTGCAGCAGGGGGCATATCAGGAGGTGTTACATAGTCTGTGGTTCTATGCCGCAGTCGCACACAATGTCTCCATCCTTTAAATATCTCCATTTTGCCAGATTGGCTTTTACATGACCAACACCAGATCTTAATCTGTTGAGGTATTTCCTCACTGCATAGTTTGTATCTGTTCCAGGGGGCAGTGCCTCGTTCACCTTTAGCTCCATTGTTGTTACAGGTGGGAGGTTGTTAAGGTTTTCTTCCTAGTGAGTGACTCTTTCACTACTAATGCAAGATGTTCCAAGGGGTGTGACACTCTTTAGGAAACTTTTCCTGGCTTTAAGGTGGCTTTTGGCTGGCACATGGCTGAAGAGAGGATGTTTTTAATTTCCCTAGCAGGTTATTATTCTGTTGTTCAAACAACTGGAACCAATGGAGGCACAACAACAACAATAACCCTCCGTTATATGTGATATTAAGGCCTCTATACTACATGTTGTATTAAGGTATCTATACTACATGTTGTATTAAGGTCTCTATACTACATTTTGCACTAAGGTCTCTATACTGCATGTGGTATTAACCCTTTAGTGACCTTATTTCTGCCTGTTCGAAGCATGTGGGCGACGTCCTGGGATTAAGGATACCTTCCTAACTCCTTCTATCCATCCAACCCACCAGTCTCAGAGACCCTGAAAAGAGTTTTGGGCACTGCCCTACCCTCCTTAACTGAACAAAGGTCAAAAGAAAGGTTTACTATTACGACTCTAGTGTTCAGTGTAGTCAGCATCAAGTATATATGTCAGTGAGAGAACGAAGTATCATTGGTCTATAGAGTGATGATGGTGTCTTGTGGGATTCAAGTTACTAGGTCACCAGCAGATCACCACCAGATCACCACCAAACTATCACTAGATCACCACCAGATCATCACCAGATCTCCACCAGACCATCACTAGATCATTGTTAGTTACATGCACACTTATATACATTCACACAGCCATAAACACAGACGCATACACACAAATACTCAAACATGCATACACATACATATGCACACTCACATGACACACACACACACACACACAGTCACTCAGACATACACACACACACACATAAAGACATACAGATTTATATATATATATATATATTAGTGCCACAACATCAAGCCTGAAACAAATGAGATCGTGTAGGTGTCACAACAAAAAAACACACAGTCCACGCTGTAATGTGACCGTGTAGGCAACACGGTAAAAACCTCCCAGTCCCACACTGTAAATGTGGTTGGTGTTAGGAAGGGCATCCAGCTGTAGAAATCAAGCCAGACAGTCCTATGCGAGCAAGACAACCACTCTTGCCTCAAGTGGGAAAACCCCCGTCCAAACCCATGCAAGCGTGGAACATGGACGTTAAACGATAATAATGATGATGATGATGATATATATATATATATATATATATATATATATCTATCTAAGGCGGGTAAAATTCCCGAGATCCATGGACGAGTTCTCTCCAGCGGTCTCTGTCTTTCATTATCGCTGCCATGTCCTGCGTCTCCAACAGACCAGTGTCTGTCCTTAGGGCATCAACATACGTTAACCTTGGTCTTCCTCTTCTATATATATATATATATATATATATATATATATATATATATACATACATATATCGGTCAATACCAGAGCAAAGTTGACTTATATATTGTTGTTGGTTTACGTATATTGATTTACATAGATTGATCTATGAAACGGGGGCGGGGTGCATTTCTAGTGACTTCTCATCACCAATATCATTGCCTAAAGTAGAAACCATTATTATCATTGACATGATGATGATGATGATTGTGGTGGTGGTGGTGGTGGTCGTCGTTGTCGTCGTCGTGATAATAATAATCCTTGTCACTGTAGTCATTGTCGGCAATATTGTCATCATCATCATCATCATCACAATCTTCATCATTATAGTTAACATCATTATTAACAATATCATCATCATCACCACCACTTGCATCATCACCACCACCACCACCGTCATGATGATCACCATCATCATCATCATCACTGCTGCTACTGTTGCTGCTGATGGTGTTGTTGCTACTGCTGTTGTTATTGCTGCTGCTGCTGCTGTTGCTGTTGCTGCTGTTGTTGTTGTTGTTGTTGCTGCTGCTGCTGGTGTTGTTGCTGGTGTTGTTGCTACTGCTGTTGTTGTTGCTGGTGTTGTTGTTGCTGCTGCTACTGTTGTTGCTGGTGTTGTTGCTACTGCTGTTGTTGTTGCTGGTGTTGTTGTTGTTGTTGCTACTGTTGTTGCTGCTGTTGTTGTTGTTGCTACTGTTGTTACTGTTGTTGTTGTTGCTACTGCTGTTGTTGCTGCTGCTGTTGTTGCTGCTACTGTTGCTGCTGCTGCTGTTGTTGCTACTGCTGTTGTTGCTGCTAATGTTGCTGCTGCTACTGTTGCTGCTGTTGTTGCTGCTACTGTTGCTGCTGCTGCTGCTGTTGTTGTTGTTGTTGTTGTTGTTGCTAATGTTGCTGTTACTGCTGCTGTTGTTGCTGCATTCTTTCCCAACTGAATAGTCAGGAGCAATGTGAAATAAAGTTTCTTGCTTAAGGACACAAGCACAACATGCTGCCCTCGTCTGGAATCAAACTCCTGACTTTACAATCGAGTATAACGACCCATCCCCCAATACCTTACTGGTACTTTATTTTATCAATCCCACTCCCACCCACAAAAAAGTAAAGTTGACTTTGGGGTGGGGGCTGGGGATATTTTGAATTCAGGACACCTTAAGAGCCAGAACAAATACCACAAGGTATTTTTTTCAATGCTGTACCGATTCTGCTAACCCACCGCCCTTAAAATAATGGTTTGGGATTTAGTCACAAGGCCAACAATTTTGGAGGAGGAGAAAGTCAATTAAATCAGCCCCAAGTACGTTACTGGTACTTTTTTTTTATCGACCCTGTAAGGATGAAAGGTAAAGGTAACCTCTGCGCTCTGCGAGATTTGAACTCGGATCTTAAAGGGTCGTAACTATATGCCACAAAGCATGGTGTCCGACGCTCTACTGATTCTGCCTATCTACCCTTAAAATAATTGTTTCTACTTTTGGCACAAGTCCAGCAATTACCCAGTGTATTACTGGTACTTTATTTTATCGACCCCATAAGGATGAAAGGCAAAGTTAACTTCGGCGGAATTTGAACTCAGAATGGCAAGGGCCGTAACTCTATGCGTCAAAGCATGGCGTCCGACCCCCTACCGATACTGCCAATCCACTGCCCTTAAAATAATTGTTTCTACTTTCGGCACAAGGCCAACAAATTACCCAGTACATTACTGGTACTTTATTTTATCGACCTCGTAAGGATGAAAGGCAAAGTTAATCTTGGCGGGATTTGAACTCAGATCGTAAAGGGACGTAACTATGCTGGAAAGCATGTCCAACCCTCTACCAATTCTGCCAATCCACCCTTAAAATAATAGTTTCTAATTTACGCACGAGGTCAGCAATTTGAGGGGAAAGGGGAGTAAATCACTTAAATCGACTCCAATACTTTATTTATCGACCCCTAGAAGAACGACAGGTAAAGTTGACTTCGGTGGGATTTGAACTCAGAACTTACAGAGCTGTAATTAGATTTCTACTGACGCTCTAACGATTCTGGCAATCCACACAAGCTAGAACGGCATATTTTGTGTGTATGTGTATGTGTGCATGTGTGTATATATATATATGTGTATGTATATATATATATATATATATATATATATAATGTGTGTGTGTGTGTGTGTTATATAAGAGAAAGGGTGAAGTAGAGAGGTAGATTAAATCTAGCCGTTGCAGACTACACATTTATACAAACATATACATACGCACATATGCATACACACATGCACACACATAGGCATACACCTGCACGCATACATACATACACACACATATGGACGCACACAGACACACACTCACGTACACAGACACACATACACGCATGTACGTACACATACATACGCACATATGTGAAGAAAAGATAGCGGTGCTAAATCACTATATCACGTGAGTTGGTGATTTTTTTGAAAGGGGAAATAATTCTGTTGGTCGGAGTGACATAGTCGAGGGTTGATGATGGCGGACGGGCAACAGAGTGAACGAGCACCTTTGCTCCTTAATAGTAGAGCAAATGACCCATCACCACAAACACCTTCGCCTTACCAAGATAATGTCCCAGGTTAGTTATAAAACCTCTCTCTCTCTTCTTCTATTCTCTGTATCTTCTCTTTCTGTAATGTGTTTATTATTATTATGTTTGGTTTGTTGTGTGTGTATGTGGTAGTCCATTAGTCTTTCCCCCCTCCTCAAACGCCTTTAACGTTTGTCGTAAATAGACAAATACTATTACCACTACTAGATATATCTCTAGGCCTGTTTATATCAGCATATCATCAACTAACTATATATATATATATTTATTTATTGAAGTGAGTGTTGTAAATACCAGTTTACATAAAACGTTCAAACATTAACTGAATGAGCATTTAATACATGTGAGCAGAGTATCATATATATATAATGTATATATATATATATATATATTCGTCATATGTGCATATATAAATATATATATACACACACTTTCATTTTCATTACTTACCAAATTATTTCTAATTAAATATTTCAGTTCATTGTAATTGGCCGAATGTATTCTGTGCAGTGTTGTGGCTTTTTAAATACGTCTAAAGAATAAAAGAAATGTGTTGTTATAATTAATTTCATTTAAGCTATCTCTATTTAGCTATTATAAGCAGTTTTTATACATTAGTATTGTCATTATTATTCACATTGTCTTATCAGTTCGTTGCTTTAACTACTGGTTTCGGAAACTTCTCCACAAACGAATGATAAAGCTGAATGGGAAAATATATTAACTCTAGTTTATGTTTATTACTAATGAATGACATTTAAAAAAATGCTTTTTCAATAATTCTCAAATACTAATCAATAATATAAAGACGGATGAGGTTAGGAATTCATTCATATCTGTTCGGTTTATATAGATTATATATTTATTCAAGGATTGTTGGGGTGCTTGGTGATTTTAATTTTTACAAGATAACCATCGTCGTGACAAACTCAAATATTCTCCCATTTGCGGAATATATTTTGATATCGTTGATATCATATTTTAAGTTACATTTTAATAATTCCACATCTCATTTTGTGTTTATCGTCAATTTTCAATGTCTAGTTGAAACTATAGAAATATCTATCTACACATTGTAAATATAATGACGTCCCACCTAATATTTTAAGAGGAATATATTCTATTTTGAAATATATTACATAAATATTGATTTTTTTTTTTTTTTGCTGTTGATGTTGTTGCTTCTATAAAATCCGAGACAGATTATTCTAGTGTAGGGGAATGAAAATGATGTGACGGGCATGCCTCTCTTTTCTCTCTCTCTGGAGGTTATTCAGTGAAGGGGTGGGTGGGAAATGACAGCAGAATTAATTGGGTTAGTGATCCTTTTAGGGTCTCCTTGTTGCTCCTTGTTTAATTATTAACCATTACAACCACTTTATAGTTTATACGTTGTCTCACTATTTTTTCCCCAGCCGTTATAACAACAAACATGGCATCTCTCTCGCTCCCTCCTCTTTCTTTCTTTCTCTTGTTTACACACACAAATATGATACGGTATTGATATATTATTGTTCGTATAGCTTAAAAAAACAAAACAATATTTTCTCATCTTTTTACTATCGTTAATAAAATATTTTGTTTCTCTCTCAAGTATGGGATATTTTCTAAATAATTCGGACGAGTAAGTTTTGAATGACTATATCTGTTTGTGAGTTTCTTGTCAGGTATTGTGTATGTAGTCCAGTCAACCAAGCATTGCTACAGAATGAGATGTGCGATGGTTGTTGATTTTTATGAAAATAGCAATAGTAGCATTTGCTAGGGACCTTTCTCTAAATGCTACTATATACCATAATACTATACTTTAAAAAAAAAAATTTAGGGTCTCTTTATAGTTTATGCTTATAGGCCTGGCACTGAAAATATATTTCATACCTTTCCAGTTGATATCAGAAATTTATATATAAAATAAAAAAACACAAGTCCTCGCTTGGTTTTGAGTATATATTTAATGGCAGTCAACGTGGTTTCATTCTATATAGTGTCGTACCAGTTGGATATTTCGTTATGTTTGTGGGTTTTATTTAAATTGCGAAGTACTTTCACTTTCCAGTGACTTCTATTGAAAACCACCACTTTCGCACCATAAGTCACTCCCCCTTCTCTGTCTCTCATTCAATAATGTTCTCTTTAGAATGGGAACTCTTGTTTCCATACCATATTCTTGGCTATCGATTTTTGTTGTTTTTTCCTTTTCTAAAATAGGACACAAGAACACACATTCATGGAGGGGGATGATGCAAAAAAACAAAACAAAAATCGATTGAATTCTGATACATTGTTTATATATTAACGATGCTGTCCCTGTTAACCCACCCCTAAAACACCCTACTGGAGAAGTGAAAGGCAGGAATGCCATCCCCCATACAGACACTTTTTTATTTAATTAGAACTGAGAGGAATGAAAGAAAAAACTGGGTTGATCTAAATTAGGGAATATGGTCGTTGTTTAGTTCCAGTTCCGTTCCGAGATGAAACAGACTTATGAAAAACATTCCAACACTGATTATCCCGTCTTTTTGTCCATAAAGATACTATATCTATAATTACATTATACAATGTTTCCGACTTATGCATATGAAAAGGATTTAGCTAGTGTTTTTAGCAGGTCTAGTGATCACCTAGTGGCTCCTTTGTTGGTTCGTATTTGGCTGTTATTTCTGGACATGTGGTTAAAATGTCTAAGGAGAAAAATCGTTGGACAGATTTTACAGGCAAAACTGACAGGAGACCCATGGGGATAGACCCCAAAGATGGTTGGATAACGTCCATAAGTTCTGTTGGGTCTCTCATGGGGATCCAACTGGATGAATTAGACTGTTGCTTCTGACAGGACCCCCTGGAAGGCGTGTCTTTGAACTCTGCTCCCCATGACCCTCCCAGGATTAAGTGGGCGAAGATTATTTCCAATATAGGTGGCTCTGTTTCGGTCGTGTATTTGTCTCTTCGTCGTTCACTAGGTGGTTTATTTGTGTGATATATGGGATAGGGGAAGTATATGGTTTGTTTTTAATCCAAACGTTTATTTGTTTATCACAGATACATAACTCTCTCCTCTTTCTCTTAATCAGTCAGTCAGCATCAATTGAAGAAGACAGTTGTAGGCGATATGACTCATGTAGGAGAGCGAGAAAAGTCAAAATATCATGGGATGTGTGTAAAATAGCAACAGTAATATCGTCAACTATAATCATTGTTTCTGATTTAGGCATAAGGCCATCAATTTTGTGGGTGGGGAAAGTCGAGGGTAATTTAGCTGCTATTTCTAGCATCTCTAATAGCTACCCAATGGCTCTCCGTTAGTTTGCAGGACTTTGAAACCATCACCACAAGATTCTGATTGTTGGGGAATTTAGCTCTTATTATTTAATTTTGATAATTTAATATAAAGAAAAGTGTTTGTGTGGAGACCCTATAACATAGGGTAAAGACCCTTAAAAGACAGAAAAAGAAGTTCCCATCGGCCGCTATGAGGAATCGAACCCCATATCTCCCAGATAGGCAACTTCTTTTTCTGTCTTAAGGGTCTTCACCCTATTTTATAGCATCTCCGCACATAAGGACATCATCTTCTGAGCTCTTCGTAAAAGTTCGAGACGTGATGTTTATAAATTAATGAATGATTTCTAACATACGCACAAAGCTACACATATTTGCTTTGCATGAAGGGTGGTGGTGTGTGTCTGTGTGATGTTATCGACCTAGTACTTGACTTTTAGTACACAGAACATGTTAACATGACCTGCTAAAAATGATAGTCAAATCCCCCTAAAAGCACGCCCCCTACAGTTGTTGTAATCGGCTTCCGGTGTTGGGAAGGGATTTGAACTTGGAACGTAAATACCACAAGGCAAGCCTTGGGTTGACCATTAAGCAAAATAAACTCGCAATTAGGATCTCAAAAAAAGGGGCATTTTTATATTTATTTATTTTGAGACCTACTGGTGTAATATTTTTAACAAGTTGTCTCCAAGTTTTATTACAGCTTAGAGTCTCAAGTTTTAGTCCGACACAAGACATTTAGCTTTCCTCCGATGAAGGCTCCATTCCTGACCATCCAAACAACGTAGTCTTCATTTTTGCGAACTTGACAAAACTCTCATCAGCCACACCCTTTGCTATCATCGTCAGCCAACGAAATAAGCCTCTCCAGCGGTCATGGGAAAACTGCGACTCGTTTGGCTTTCTGAATGGTGCACCTAATTTCAAAATTGCCTTGAATTGTTTAGTAGCGCGACCCACTGCTCGAAAAGGGTTGCTCGTGCCTGCTCTACAGTATCGCTCGACCTGTTAGAAATAGCATCCAAATCTCTCTCAAAACACACCCTTATCATAAAGGATACATTGGACGTTTTAATCCCAGTACGACTGGAACAGCCTTACTCATGGGTCTGCTGAACTGGCCATGGCCTGGGGCTAAACACCATGATCGTCCGACCTGCTAGTAATTGCAGCCAAATCCCCTTCAAGTTATACTCCTACTGTCTCAAAGATTGAAGGGCATATTGGATAATATAAACGTAGTCATTCATATACTATTTTTGAATAAAGACAGGGTGGTTATTGTTGGAATGTCTTTGATAATAGGTGCGCTTAACCGGAGCTGACCTAGGGCTAAACGACAAGTTAGTCTCCTAGAATTAAGATTTGTTTCCTCAACTGTCTGTCCTCAAACACTCCTTCCAGTGGGTCCTGTCAGAAACAACTGTCTCCAATTGATCCAACTATATTCCCAAGCGAGACCAGCCGAACTCGTGGATGTTATCCAACCATCTTGCTCAGGATCTAACCTTGGGTCTCCTGTCGGTTGGTCTTGCCAGTAAAAATCTATCCGTGGACTCGGGACTCTATCCCCACGACATACCTGGGAATAAGTGGACGAAGAAGCTGCCACATTACTTAACAATGTCGGGGATTCATAGCGATCGTTTGACACTTACATTACAAAGAATCAACAGTTAAGTACTGTGGGACTATTTAATAATCTAGATGTCAGTGGAAATTATTAAAGACTAAAAGACAAACTAATTTACTACGTCGTTCTCAGATCAGCTGGTTGGGATGGCGATTTTTATTGGCAGTCGTCTCCACATCCAATATTTCTGAAAATATTATCTTAATCTTTGGATGGAAAAGGGAGATAGTGTTTGTTTGCGACACAGGGCAGTCAGGATTTTTTATGGGTGTTCTGGTCTGTATCATCATCATCGTTTTTAACGTCCGTTTTCCACGCTTTCATTGGTTGGTCGAGTTGTCACGTTCTGAAGTTAGACAGGTCTTGTTCATACGTGCCATACGGGTCTCTACAGCTAGATGCCCTTCCTAATGCCTACCACTTTACAGAGTGGACAGGGTGTCTTTTATCATTGCACTAGCACTACTGCTGTACGGGGTGGACTTAGTGTCTTTTATTGTGGGACCAGCACTCCCGCTTTACAGGGTGTACTGGGTGCATTATATCGTGACACCAGCACTATTACCTTACAAAGTGAACAGGATCCTTTTAGCGTGGCATCAGCACTACTGCTCTACAAGGTGGACTGGATGTCTTTTATCGTGGCACCAGCACTACAGATTTACAGGGTGGACTGGGTGCATTTTATTGTCACCAACACGACCACTTTACAGAATGAACTGGGTGCGTTTTATTAGCTGCATTAGAGAAGTTGTCACATTGCTCGACTAGAAGAGTCCTTTTACACCCTATATTGTCTCTGTCCAATCGCTAAGCACTGACGAACGCGAGAATGAGTACTCAATACCTATAGTAGAGATAAAAGGCTTCAAGTCGAGCCTGTTACTCTCACGGACGGACACACACACACTCTCTCTCTCTCGAACACACGCACACACACAAACAAACACACACACTCTCTCTCTCTCTGTCACACACACATGGTCACTGACACTCTCATGAACACACACACTCTCTCTCTAACGGTCACATACATGGTTACACACTGATCTCACACACGTGGTTATACACGGAACACATACTCTCTCTCTCTCTCCCGTACCATGTTACACACTCTCTATTTAACTTATTGTTTAGTTGTTTTTTTTTAAGGGACCAACGGAATGTCTTGCTACTGTTAAGAAGCTCTCTCTTATTTCATTTGGGATTAGGATGTCTTATCACTCACATGATTCTCAATCACCGTCGCCACCACCACCAGCATGACCACCACCACCGCCACCATAATCACTACTAACATCGCCATCGCCATAATCACTATCATCGCCATCACCACTACCATAATCACTACTACCATCATCATAACTAATAAAACGTGCGAAACAGACCTGCTGTTTTCACCCACCACCGTCACCAGCTACACCCACCCACAGACAACTTAATCACACAGGATTATTAAATTGTGTGTATGTGTGTGTATATATATATATATGTGTGCGTGTATGTATGTGTGTTTGTGTATGTATGTATGCGCGTGTGTTATGTATGTATATATGTGTATTATTTCAGTTTAATTGCAACGGCTCGTTTACTGTCTTATTCAAACTTAATACTTTAAAAAAAATTGTTAATGATAAAGTTTCTTAAACTAGAGAGGGAGAACGTGATAAAAACTGCAGTAGATGAGAGTATGAGTCTGGCTCCTCTGTGTTCAGACCTGGTGTACATGTATGTACATGTTTACTGTCTTATCAAATAGGCATATTTATTCTCCATTGTTGTTGCTTTATTTCATTGAATCCCACATTTATATGAGGAAATGAGAAAGAAATGGTAGAGTAGAACAGAAATTAATCAACGAAAGAAAGGGAAAGTGGGGGAGGGAGTGACATACTCTATATCATGGTCTAATTAATTGTTAATTGTTGTTTTGCGTTAATGATGTTTGTGTGGTGTGTTCTGTAGATATTTTATACTTAAACCCCTGAAACCGGCTCCCATCTGGTTCATTATACATAACTGTTTATTTTAAAGTGTTACATTTATTTATCTAAAAACCTTCCATCTGGGTTTAAAGTAAGAACCTTTAAGTTATGCCCCAAACACCAGTTTAATAATTGTTTCTACTTTAGGCACAAGGCCAGCAAATTACCCAGTACATTACTGGTACTTTATTTTATCGACCCCGTAAGGATGAAAGGCAAAGTTAACCTCGGCGGGATTTGAACTCAGACTGTAAAGGGACGTAACTATGCTAGAAAGCATGGCGTCCAACCCTCTACCGATACTGCCAATTCACCACTAGTTTAATAATGAGAAAGTTAGTTATATTATTAAATCCTTTCAAATTGTTAATTGCAGGCAGCGTCTTTCATTAGAAATGTGGTAATCCTAAAGGGTTAGCTAAAGAAGTATTCGCACGCACGCACACACACACACACACACCACACCACACACCACACACACACACCCACGCACACACCACACCACACACACACGCACCACACACACACACACACACACACCACACCACACACCCACGCACACACCACACCACACACCACACACACACGCACACACCACACCACACACCACACCACACACCACACACGCACCACACCACACACCACACCACACCACACACACACACACACACACACAGTGCCTGTGACATTTATATATTCACCTTTCCTTTGTCCCTTAACATTTTTTTATTTACTCTAATAACACTGTCATGTCACACACACACTCTTGACTGGAGGGCCCACCTTTGTGTGTGAAGGCTTCTCTCAACACACACACATTCCATCTCCCTGCTGGGTCACCCCCTTTTAAATTGGAGTTAGGTCATGCCATTTTTTTTTATAATTTGCCAGATTATCTATCTATCTATCTATTTATCTATCTTATATAGATAGGTAGGTACACACACACACATATATAGAGAGTGTGTATCGAGGGTTAGCCTGTGTTTTTACCTAATTAAAACAATGAGCCTCTTTTCCTGAGTCCTCTAACTTTAGCTGGTATAGGGTGTCACTTTAGTGTTGAGGTAGTGAAAAGAGATGTTATATATGATGTACTTTAGTGTTAGGGAGATGTAGTGGTTGACTGGTTGTTTGTGATATCCTGTAGTGGAGTGTGGTGTAGTTTAGTGTTGTGATGGTGGAGGTGGTATGTGATGTAGTTTTGTGTGGTGGTTGTTATGTAGGTTAGTGTTGTGGTGGTGATATAGTTTAGTGTTGTGGTGGTGATATAGTTTAGTGTTGTGGTGGTGATATAGTTTAGTGTTGTGGTGGTGGTATAATTTAGTGTTGTTGTGGAAGTGGTGGTGATATAGTTTAGTGTGGAGGTGGTGGTGCCTGCATGGGAAAATGGATGGTGGTGTAAAGTTAACATCATCACCTGATGAACACTGTGATCCAATAAACCACATTTGTGAATTAACATGTAAGTGGCTGAGTATTCCTGTGTACACCTTTGAATTATAGGTACAGTCCATCTATCCAACTTCCTTGCAGCTTCAATCTACAGTTTCATTCACAAGATCTGAATTGACCCAAGGCTATTAGTAAAGATACGTGAAGGCATGTGGCCTAGTGGTAAGGGTGTTGGACTTACGATCGTAATGTTGTAGGTTCGATTCCTGGGCTGGGTTGCACGTTGTGTTCAGCAAAATCATTTCCTGTTGCTCAAGTATACTCAGCTTAAAATGAGTACCAACAATAGCTGAGTACCAGCAATAGACTTCCCCTGGACAGAGCTGTGCTTTTGGTATCAGAAGGATTAAGAATTTTGAAGGATTTATTAAAATTATTTCATTTCTAAGATAGTAACTTAATATATGGTTCTTTTATAAAATTGTGTTGGAAGATTTTATTTTAAATAGTCTAAATAGCCTAAAGTCTGTCTTGAGCCTGGCTTCTGTGGTGTGAAGTGACAGAGTACAAGACTTCCCCCTGGACATGGCACCAGTCCATTGCAGGGTTAAATCCCCCACTTATTGCTGATACTCATTTCCATCTGAGTATACTGGAGCAACGTGAAAATGAAATGTTTTGCTCAAGAACACAACATACAACCCAGTCCAGGAATCGAACACACAACATTATGATTGTAAATTCAACACCCTTACTATTAGGCCAAGTGCTTAAAGGAACCCTTTAAAATGGGTTTTGTCTTTTCTTTATAAAACTAGAGCTGGTTTTGGGCTGGGTTGATACCAAAAGTGTTAACCACTCAACCATATGTGTGTTCACACCACCATCTTCATAATTTAATATTGGCTGAAGAAATGTTAGTATTCAGGATGCTACACTGGAATACAGCTGATTCATTTTCAGCTGACTGTTTGATTGTCTGACTAACATTTATTCCTGATGTACAATTTAAAGAACACATTCTTTATTCCTCATAATGAACAGAAGTATTGTTGTTGTTGTTGTCTAATAATATATGTTGGGTGGTGGTGGGAGTCAACTATATTGGTATTGAGGTGAGATTGAAATGGATGATGCAACAGCTACCATTTCCTCTGCTTGAGCAGAGAATAGCTTTGTGGGGCCCATATCAGGCTTTCGTGTGCAGCTGGAGCCCTTCCTGGCATCAACTCTTTTAGTCACCTCTTATGACATGAAGGGATATGGTGACAGCATATGGCTTAGTGGTTAGGTTACTGGACTCCTGATATTAATGTCATGGGTTCGATTACTGGATAGAGTGGCACATTGTGTCCTTAAGCAAGACACTTCATTTCATGTTGCTTTTTATGATATGTGGAGCCCTTATTAAAAACACCCAAGAAAACTATGAAAAAAAATATCTAAGCTAGATACACAAACTAATCATATTCATCATGCGGTCATTTTTTTAAGGCTATGTTTTACAGCCAGAAGCCCTTCCTGGCATCAATCCCTTTGGTTACCTCCTTCAACAGGCAGGGATATTGTGTACCTATTCTAAACTGAATATAAACGCTAATCATATTTGATAGCTGGCCTCCTCTGAGGTTACATCTCAGAGGTGGCCAGGTTTCTTGGGTGTTTTAATAATAGGAACCTCAGACTTACCATGTTATAACTGTTACAACTCATACCTATGTAGGTTTAGTTAATCTCCTACAAGGTTATATTTCATAGGTTTCTTGGGTGTTTTAATAAGGGCTCCAGTTATATCATAAAAAGTAACATGAAATGAAATGCCTTGCTTAAGTGCACAATGTGCCAATCTATCCAGTAATCAAACCCATGAAATTAATATCACAAGTCCAGTAACCTAACCACTAGGTCACGTGCTGTCACAACAGAAATAAACCTGTATATGAACATGGTGAGTCTGTGGTTGACAACAGATATTAGTTGACTTCGCTAACATTTGATATCTTGTATAAACAGAAATAGTTTAATTTAATCACTTAATCAAAGGGTAATAGTAATAATAATCTAACTTGGACTTTTGTTGTTCTAAAGGTGAGGTCTGCTGCTCAAATTTCACATTTTGGGGTCATATAGTCCATAAGTTAAAACAACAAAAAACAGCAACAAAAATTCATTGGCTCTAGTTTTCTTGTTACAACCATTGCTGGCACCTTGATATATATAGCACCTTATGTTGGCTGTACTTGGATATATAGTACTCTAGGCTGGCTGTACCTGGATATATAGCACCTTACGTTGGCTGTACCTGGATATATAGTGCCCTAGGCTGGCTGTACCTGGATATATAGTACCTTACGTTGGCTGTACCTGGATATATAGTGCCCTAGGCTGGCTGTACCTGGATATATAGTGCCCTAGGCTGGCTGTACCTGGATATATAGTACCCTAGGTTGGCTGTAGCTGGATATATAGTACCTTACGTTGGCTGTACCTAGATATATAGTACCTTACGTTAGCTGTACCTGGATATATAGTACCTTACGTTGGCTGTACCTGGATATATAGTGCCTTATGTTAGCTGTACCTAGATATATAGTACCCTAGGCTGGCTGTACCTAGATATATAGTACCCTAGGCTGTCTGTACCTGGATATATAGTACTCTAGGCTGGCTGTACCTGGATATATAGTACCCTAGGCTGGCTGTAGCTGGATATATAGTACCTTAAGTTAGCTGTAGCTGGATATATAGTACCTTACGTTAGCTGTAGCTGGATATATAGTACCTTACGTTAGCTGTAGCTGGATATATAGTACCTTACGTTAGCTGTAGCTGGATATATAGTACCTTATGTTGGCTGTACCTGGATATATAGTACCTTACGTTGGCTGTACCTGGATATATAGTACTCTAGGTTGGCTGTACCTGGATATATAGTACCCTAGGCTGGCTGTACCTGGATATATAGCACCTTACGTTAGCTGTACCTGGATATATAGTGCCTTATGTTAGCTGTACCTAGATATATAGTACCCTAGGTTGGCTGTACCTGGATATATAGTACCCTAGGCTGGCTGTACCTGGATATATAGTACCCTAGGCTGGCTGTACCTGGATATATAGCACCTTACGTTAGCTGTACCTGGATATATAGTACCTTACGTTAGCTGTACCTGGATATATAGTGCCTTACGTTGGCTGTACCTGGATATATAGTACCTTACGTTGGCTGTACCTGGATATATAGTACCTTACGTTGGCTGTACCTGGATATATAGTACCTTACGTTGGCTGTACCTGGATATATAGTACCTTACGTTGGCTGTACCTGGATATATAGTACCTTAAGTTAGCTGTACCTGGATATATAGTACCTTAGGTTAGCTGTACCTGGATATATAGTACCTTAGGTTAGCTGTACCTGGATATAAAATACCTTAGATTAGCTGTACCTGGATATATAGTACCTTAGGTTAGCTGTACCTGGATATATAGTACCTTAGGTTAGCTGTACCTGGATATATAGCACCTTACATTAGCTGTACCTGGATATATAGCACCTTACATTAGCTGTACCTGGATATATAGCACCTTACGCTAACCCCAAAACAATCACCAAACAGGGTGTACTGGGTACTTTTTCTTGTCACCATCACAACCCCCCAAATTGATTAAACAAATTTTTGATGGCTTATAATTCAGTAATGCACTCCTGTGATATGGCGTTAGGTGGCTTCCTAGTTGTCTTACTGGTAGCACCAGCCCTGATAACAGCTCGCATCTAACTAGGTTTAGCTGACCACATATAAGGTTCTTGGATGTTTACTTTTGTTACAATATTTCTAATGAAATACACTGCCATTCTGTTTCAATAAATTTTGAAAATACTGAAGAATTTGGAGGGATTTAGCAATGTAGCTTAACTTTATTATTAATTTGGTGGAACATTGTTTAACCCTTTTGATACAAAAGTGGAGGCACAACACCTCGTGGTAAGGGTGTTGGACTTACAATTATAATGTTGTGTGTTTGATTCCTGGACTGGGTTGTGTGTTGTGTTCTTGAGCAAAACACTTCATTTCTCATTGTTCCAGTATACTCAGCTAAAAATAAGTACTAGCAGTAGCTAGGGGTTTGACCCTGCAGTGAACTGGTGTCCAAGGGGAAGTCTTGTACTCTGTTACTTCACACCACGAAAACCAGGATAAGTACCAACCTGATGAACCTCTGAGCTCAAGACAGTTTTTTGGATATGAAGCTGCCTCTTATCCAACAATACAAAATTATTTATTTCAGTGTTTGATATTTATCTAAAGAACCTTTGTTCTAAACAACAGCTTGATAATGAAAGTTATATTACTAAATCTCTCGCAATAATTATTTGAAAACCGTAGGCAGTTTTTTTTTATTATTTTATGTTAGAAATATGGTAACAAAAGAGTTATAGTTTACTTATTTGTTACCATATTTCTAATAAAAGACACTACCTATGTCATTAACCCTTTCATTACTATCATAACTATAATAAAGGGAGGAGTGTAGGACTGCGTCCCAAATATATTTTTTTATCCCGTTAGTAAAATAAGTTGGATTACTTTGAATAAATAATTGTTTCTACTTTTAGCACAAGGCCAGCAATTATCCCAGTGTATTACTGGTACTTTATTTTATCGACCCTGTAAGGATGAAAGGCAAAATTAACCTCGGCGGGATTTGAACTCAGTCCGTAAAGGGATGTAACTGTGTTGTAAAGCATGGCGTCCGACCCTCTACCGATACTGCCAATCCACCGCCATATAATCCACTGTGAATAAATAATTGTTTCTACTTTAGGCACAAGGCCAGCAATTACCCAGTGCATTACTGGTACTTTATTTTATCGACCCCGTAAGGATGAAAGGCAAAGTCAACCTTGGCGGGATTTGAACTCAGATCGTAAAGGGACGTAACTATGCTGGAAAGCATGGCGTCCGATCCTCTACCGATACTGCCAATCCACTTTGAATAAATAATGAATGAATATTACATAATTTATGTACTAAATTTCGTAGCTGTTGATTAAACATAAATATTCTTATATATAATGATTGCTTATTTTAAGATTCACTTCTTTTAAAATTTTCAAATGTCTATACTTCCGGTTAGCGTCCGTTATATCATAACACTTATTATACATTGCTTATATAAACATCCATATATTTGCATCGTTATATAAGGTTTCATTACATTTCACCGTAATGCAGTTTATATATAATATTGTCTTTTTTAAATGTATCATGGATTACTTTATTGATTATAGAAGAGAGTGTAACACAGTCTCTCTTCAATTTCTGTGCATATTGTCAATTTTATTTGACGTATCATATCTACATGCATGTATATTTGTATATAATATAAATATACACACTACACATACTAACAGAAAACCACTCTAAGGGTGGTTTTTCTGCTATTATTTCCAATAAAAGATGCTACCTATGTCATTAACCCTTTCATTATCATATTTCTAATAAAAGACACTACTTACCATATTCCAAGAATTGGGGGAATTTAGTAATATAACTTCTTCATTGTTAAGTTGGTTTTTGGAATATAACTTAAGAAAGGTTCTTACATAGGATTATGATGGAAGGTTTTTATATAAATACGCCAAAACTACACCTGATGTACCCCTTCCATGCACATGCACACGTGTGTATCATGACTCGTGCGCTGTTCATTTTACTGATGTTTGTGCATTGCCCTATGTACTGTACATGCACTTTTTTTGATGAGTTGTGGTGCACCTGGGCACTGTACACAATATTTCATTATTGTTATTATATCATGACTCGTACACTGTTCATTTTCCTGACATTTGTACATTATTCTATGTACTATACATGCACCTTTGATGAGTTGTAGTGCACCTGAGCACTGTACACAATAATTTCATTATTATTATTATATAAACAGTTTTGTATTGTAGAACCAGGGGCAGTTTCAGATGGTTTGGTTTCAAAAGGGTTATAGTTAAATATTTTGTTTACTAAATTAATTGAAATGGTGTTCCTCCGAAGGGTGTTTGGAGTAACATTACTCACTAGAGTGTATAGTTCTGAGATAAGGGAGTCACTCCAGGTAGAGCAATTACTTCTTTGAATTGAGAGATCACAGCCTAGATATTATGGATATGTGGTTAGAATGTCTCAGGAAAGAATCACTGGACAGATTTTACAGGCAAAAACCAACCAACAGGAGACTCAGGGGTAGCCCCCAAGCAAGATGGTTGGATAATAAACATCCTTGAGCTTGGCTGGTCTCACTTGGGGATCAATTGGAGACAGTTGCTTCTGACAGGACCTGCTGGAAGGTGTGTTTGAGGACTCTGCTCCCCACAATCCTCCCTGGAATAAATGTGGGAAGAAAAATTGTTAACGTAACCCATGATAAGATAGGAAGTGTTTTTGCTGATATCATGTGGTGATGTAATACATGTAATGTGTCAATAATTTTAGCTGAGAGACTAACATATTTGTAGATGTCATTAAGATAATTATTGTTACTTAGCTTTTTGATAATGATAACCGTGTTAGAAATTAGATTAAATTAAATTACTAATTCTCTCTTTCTCTCTCTCCAAATATTACTGGTTTACTTACTGCTGTTTGCTATCACTAATACAACTACAATAACTACAACTATTACAATAATTACTGCTAGTACTATTATTTACTACTACTGTTGCTACTACAAATATTACTACGATAACTACTACTATTATAATAACTGCTACAATAACTACTACTGCTACTACTGCCACTGCTGTCATGGTACCATACTCCTATAACCATGGCTCCCTTTAAGCCACTCATTGTGGAAACTTTCCTTAACTCCAGCTGGTTCTACTTCAGTAATGTCTTTTGTTTTTGTTTTAACAGGGAGGTCAGAAACGACATCATCATCATCTTCATCTTCTCAATTGGTTCCTCCTCTTTCTTCAAATGAACTTCCTCTTCCATACACCCCAACGCCCCAGGGTGGTATACCGATGATCAACTGCAAGGTTTGCCAGGCAATGATAAATATTGAGGGCAAACTTCACCAACATGTTGTCAAATGTAGCGTTTGTCATGAAGCCACTGTGAGTACCACGTTTTTACTACATGTTTGCTACTATTGTACTGTATTGTCATTTCATGTCTTATTACACTTTATCCATACAGTAGTAACTCGTCTCTAGCACCCTGTGTGCCACCCTCTCTAGCACCCTGTGTGCCACCCTCTCTAGCACCCTGTGTGCCACCCTCTCTAGCACCCTGTGTGCCACCCTCTCTAACACCCTTCCCTGCCACCCTCTCTAACACCCTTCCCTGCCATCCTCTCTAACACCCTTCCCTGCCACCCTCTCTAACACCCTTCCCTGCCATCCTCTCTAACACCCTTCCCTGCCATCCTCTCTACATTTTACTACTGTTGTGTACTTTACTGTATTGACATGTTTTGCTATTACGTCTCCACTGCCGCCTGCTCCACCACTATTGTGTAGAGTATTGTCTGTAGACTAGTACCACATCAGCCCTACACATCTATTATATATTGTCTTGTTTCTATATCCTCTCTATACAACAATATACCACAGCACTACCATCCTAATTAGTTATGTATTGTACTACACCCTCTCCATACAGCACTACCACACTTTTACTATTATTGTGTATTGTATTGTACTGTATGTGAAGGTGCTTGGCTTGGTGGTTAGAGCATTGGGCTTACAATCATGGGGTTGTGAGTTCGATTCCAGTTTTCTCGGCTGTAGAAATGAGTTGCGACGTCACTGGTGCCAAGCTGTGCCAGTCTTTGCCTTTCCTTTGGATAGGATTGGGGGCCTGGGTTGTGCCAGCCTTTGCCTTTCCTTTGGATAGCATTGGGGGCCTGGGTAACTGTTGGTCTTCCTTAAACAACCTTGCCCAGACTTGTGCCATAGAAGGGACTTTCTCAGTGCAAATCCCATGGTCATTCATGAGCGAAGGGGGTTGTTACCCCTTTACTGTAGTGTTACCTTTTGTTTCTTCACCTTGATATGTAATATCTGAATTACCAATATATTTGTAGCCAATATGTAATATATATGGAGTCAATGTATAATAATTTTCTACTTTTGGCACAAGGCCAGCAATTACCCTTATGCATTACCGGTACTTTATTTTATCGACCCTGTAAGGATGAAAGGCAAAGCTAACCTTGGCTGGATTTGAACTCAGAATGTAAAAGGCCAATAATATTGATATGTAATATCTGTGAATTATCAATATATTTGTAGCCAATCAAAGCAGCCCCTCCTGGGAAGAAATATGTCCGGTGTCCATGTCATTGCCTCCTCATCTGCAAGGGAGCTTCTCAAAGAATTGCTTGCCCACGACCAGATTGGTAAGAAAGTCTTCTTTTTTCCCCTTCTCTTTTCTTTTCTTCTCCTCCCCCTTCTCTTTTCTTTTCTTCTTCTCTTTCTATTAGAACTCTATTTAACTGACGACATTCATCTAACAAATCACATTGACTTATATATAATGATTGGAGAACTGCAAGACTGTTCAGTTTATTATTTTGCATCACGTTATTAAAATAAATTGGATTACTTTGAATAAATCATGAATATTATGTAATTTATCTACTAAATTTCTTAGCTCTTGATTAAACATAATCTTATATATATAATTTATTGCTTATTTCAAGATTCACTTCTGTTAAAACTTTCAAATGTCAACTTCTGTTAGTGTTCATTTTCCATCTTCATTATCTTTTTTAAATGTATTACTTTACTGATTACAGTCTTTGTTCAATTTATGTGTATACTGTCAATTTACTTTTCTATTTGCATATAATATCATTAGGCACACTACATATGCTAGCAGAAAACTGCTAGGAGTGGTTCTTCTGCTAGTATTAATAATTATTCCTCCCCTCAGAAATTCAGACAAAATTTTTGTAACTCTGTTTGACTTGTCAGAAAGCTCTATTTCTGAACTGTTATATTATAAATGGGATTTCTTCTTTCTATTTCTAGCAAGAGAATTATCAACCTCAGTCCTGCTCCAACAGTTATGATGCATTCACCCGGAACCAGTCACATTGAATGTGCACATTGTGCCAAAACATTTTTGGTAATTATTTTTTTTCATCTTTTGAGAGTTGAACCCTTTTGGTACCAAACTGTCCCTGGTTCTATGATACCAAACTGACCTCCTGGTTTTATGATACCAAACTGACCTCCTGGTTCTATGATACCAAAATTGACCCCCTGGTTCTATGATACCAAAACTGACCCCTGATTCTGTCATACCAAACTGACCCTGGTTCTGTGATCTGAAATTGTTTTAAAGTGTCTAGATTTATCTAAATATCTTCCATCATAATTCTGATGTTCCAAGCATCAGCTGAAAACTAAGAAAGTTGTGTTACTAAATCTCTCTAAATTATAGATTATTTTCAAAATTATTTGGAAACTATAAAGTGGCTTTCATTAGGGCTAAACTCCTGTCCACTTTCAATTCCAACCCATCTGAGATGACCCTCTAATTTTTGTATTGTCAAACCACACCTTCAACAGACGTCCATATAGAAATATTTATATTTGAATAAAAAATCTTATCTAAAATTTTAAGATTTCAAGTGGTGAAAGTTCCATTATAGTTTAACATCAGAACCATCTCTCATGTTCTAAATACCAAGGAACCTCTACACACAGTTGCTACTTATTAGAAATATATATATATATATATATATATATATATATACTACCAAAATTAGATTAAAGATGCCATGTCT